>OX375865.1:42977157-43014036 GCA_947359475.1 Heligmosomoides polygyrus bakeri | reverse complement strand
TCAATTCTACAAACTGTTGCTGTGTATGTTCGGCAAATTTTATCTACCTCACGTTATTGGTCTTGCTGTGTATTCCTTCCTGACCACTCTCCCATGCGCTTACGGTAGACGGGTAGGGGCATTGCAGATAGGAGTACTTGCAATTTCTCGACGTTAGAGGTCGAAAAACATTTTCCGTACAAAATTCATCTATTGGGCAATTTGGGATTCAGATAGCCAACCTGGCAGCCATTTTCGGTGAAACGGTAGATTTCAGAAGACTACAAGTGAAAGTAAGGGGATTACGCGGAATAACCTGCATTGCTGCCAACTTCAGAGGTCGAAGTAAGGTCGCAAGGAAAAATTCCGCCAAAAACACCGTCAAAGAGGGTTATTTGGGGTGCTGATCACGCTTGTGATATCTGCTTTTAAAACCTCTGTCGATTACAACAGATTGCGGTAAATATGGGTGAGTAAAGCTATCAACGTTAGTAAAATCGCTTTCTTCTCCATAGTGGTCAGACTTATTTTCCAACCTGCGACTTCGATCTCCGATGGAAAATAGTACAAGAAAAGTGATAGTTTAGAAAAGGAGGACAGATTCGTGGTCAGCAGCTTAAATAATTCCCATAGGCGTCGTCTCGCCGAAATCGGTTTCGACCTCGTGACCCTGACCTCGTGGCCCTAATTCACTACTACCCAATAATACGGTAGCCAAAACGTACTCTTCAATTTGCAAAAACGGGAAGACGCAACAGTCTGACTAGCAAATCGTAGACACCTCCGGCCTCTCGAACACCTCCCGCAAGTCCCTATCGCTATCTACTTGGTCTTCCAGTGGCTGCGGCCACCGTTGCGAATGATTCATTTGAATGTACACTGCAGCTTCGTCTTGGAATCGTCGGAAATTATCATATTAGTATAATCCAACTTTAACTTGTGTCTTGTGAAGATCTTGTATCTTGAAGATCTTTATCTTGTGAAGATGAGAAGACTTGAGCTCCAACCCTTCGGTAGGTTAAGTTCTGAGTACGACAGGTGTTACTTTTGACTTATCAGTTCGGCCTGAAGTGAAACGGTTTTTCGTGATTTTTGGACCACCCAAGGGTATTTAGCAAAAACAGAACGCAGCTCTGTGATCCTCTTCCGATTTCCTACAAAAACATATAGTTCGTTCAGTATCTTTGAACCGAGCTCACTGACCTCTCTCGTCAATGGTGCAGAGTTTTACAAAGTATTGTATCAACCATACATTGCGTGTTTATGTTTGCTTGCCGTAGCCTTTGAAAAGTTGGTCTGAGTCTTCTGTGATCAATAGAAACATGTTCTAGAACCTAGAAAGATTGGAGGCCCTTTTAAAAGATATTTGTTTCTAGAGCAAATTTTGTGAAGATACATACACAATATGTGATCAAGAAGTCCAAAAGTTGTCATGTTGCAGGTAATCGTAGAACATCGGAGCGTCATCTTTCGACCAAACCAAATCAGTACACTGCTAAGAGCCTTGCCGATTTTTCTCCAAAGGTGATATATAAATTAAAACAATCTGAATACAAAGCTTAGCAGTTAAAGGCAGAAATGGTGAAGCATAGTTGCTCAAATCGTAAAGCTCAGGTATGGGAATATAATGAGAACTGCAGCAACCATCACCCAACGTGCTTCAGAAATGTTTTGCAACAAGGAAGGTTTTCGAGAAAATAGCAAGATACATATGTATTGCATATTATTGTAGAAATTTGTGTCGTCAAAATTGAGAGGTGCAAATCCGATCTATACATAGTAATCTGTTCTTCGTTTAGGCATTCTGTATGCTGTCACACCGCTGCTATTTAACTGGAGTAAAATTCAAAGACGCTTTGCAGGTCTCATTGAATACGATATGCATAAAATTTTTCTCAAACGCTTGGAAACGAATTTTGCCTTTCAAACACAGTTACAGGCCATTAAGGTGCTGAATACGTAAGGGCGACATGTTGAATTCCTTTATGCAAAAGATTTCCCCTCTATTTAACTATTTTGGCGCATGTTGCGCAGTCGTAGAAGGTGCCGGCTTTCGCGTGCACCCGATTCTAGGTTCCGGATTCGAATTTACAGCCTGGGCCAACCAAGCCCTCCACTACGCCGGGATAAGTGAATTGGTACCAAACTTCTGGAAAGGATAAAACGCTGTCTATGGGCTGGCCAGGAAGTCACTGTATGCCAAATACGCACCCAGATCGACATGACATCCCGTAAAAGTAGAATGCGTGGCGCACCCCAAAAAGAAATTGAGTAACGCCGTCCTTTACCCTCTATCCTTAATTTAACTACTCGCGTCGCATAATGTACAGAGTCTACGAAAAGTCCTTGCCTTATTCGAGTAATTCCGTAAGTACTGCGAATGGCTTTGGACCTCGCACTTTTATTTAGTTGGCACACTTCCGACCGGATTTGTATGTTAAGGGTTGCGTCGTCCAAGCACCTTTCAAGAAGTCCTCTACCGTGCCGAAATGATTTAAGAAGGCTATCGATATTCTGGAAAGTCAGATGTAGTCAATGTTGGAAGCAAAGGATGCAGAGATAAAACAACCTTAGGATGAGAATGCTAAAATTAGAGAGAGAATAACTTTTCTTGAAAGCAATGTTCCATATACATTCAACTCCCGTCAGAATGCGACTCCAACCAAATTGCATGCTGATAATTCCATTGCTAATGAAGCTGAGCACCGCAGGCCAATTACAGCAGGAGGGATCAGGGTCAAGCGTGGGGTTCGATTTTTGCCGAAGAAATTATGACCCCCCCCCCTCCCAGAATCGATCTGGTACGATCCCCCTTGTGTAGACTACCGTTTTATTTCCTATCCGCATCGAATTTTTTAAATTTTTCATGCGATTTTTGTACCGTTCAATAGGTTCTTCTTTCCAGGTGCAGCATCGGCTGTGTCAGATCAGCTACCGAACAACTGTTTAATTTAGTAATTTGTTAGAAAAGACGCTGATAAAGGTTCGTTAGATCGTTCCGTTCAGGTAGAAAAATCTTTATATTTGAAAAAAATTGGGCATGACCCCACCCGATCACAAGGAAAATCGCTTAGGAAAAGGTGGATTCCAGAATATATTTAAAACAGAAATTATCGATTTCGAAAGCTACAGTACCGCCGCTAAATATTCAACCAAACGACGTTTGCGACGCAAAAACGCGTTTTTTGCGTCGCATCATGATAACTTTGTTCAAAGTAAAGCCTTTCTCACCAAAATTTACAAGCGCTCCTAGCATCATCCTGCCTACCAATGGGCATGCAAGCGCCATTAAAAAGTGGATGAAAGCCTGAAAACCAGTGCCGCAATTAAGGAGGGTCCTAATTACTGTGACCCGACCCAACACCGTCGCCGAGTCTCGCTTAATTATGTCCCTAGGCGCAAATAGTGCTGCCCAGTTGAATTTTAAAATTCTTAAACCTAATTAAATTTTATTTTACTGCTGTTTGTGACCTTCTCCTGGCTGCGACAATTCATTTGATACTGTGGCGCCTTGCGGGCGCGATGTGCCAGAAGATTTCCGGGTTCACCCTTTATTTCGTCCACAGGATGGTGGTGGCTGAGGCCACGGCAGCCGCGGTAGCTGGTGGAGCCGGCGGTTGACGGTGGTCGGCGGCTGGAGCGGCGACGGCGGTGGTCGGACCGGCAGCTGCAGGTGGTCGGCGGCCGAGCGACGGCGGCGGTGGTCTGGCCGGCGGCTGAGCGACGGCGGCGGATGTCTGGCCGGCGGCTGGAGACAGGCGACGCTGGAGCACGAGGGCGGCGGCGGCTGCGGCTGGAGGACGGCGGCGGCTGCGGCTCGAGGAGAGAAGACTGGGACTGGCGAACTGGCGAACGAAGAACTGGCGGGTGTGTGGTCCGGCCACCTTTTATAGGCGCTTTCCCGCGCCTTTTATCGGCGTATTGGTGACCAGCCCCGTGACCACCCAGGGTGACCACCAATACGCCAACGAACGGTTCTGAGTTACCCGATGAGCCACAGGTCTCATTATAAGTTTTATAACAATCTAAACAGTAAGACCGTAGAAGTGTTACTGTACAATAACAGACAACAGATATCCTCTACACGCCCCTCCTCGGGCAGCCAGGCTCCTGACGGCTATTTCCATTTGAACTGCTGGCTCTTGAGTTGTGTATGGCGTTGGCGCTCCTTGTTGGCGTCATGTAGGTGCAAGACATTGGGCTTCGCAGTTTTGATCGGCCTTTTGGACGGTCCTGCACTCTGCCAGTACTGATCACTTTGTGGCTCATCGTCGTTGGCTTCCGTGGCCTTATTGTAGCGGAGAATATTGGCAGTGGTAAAGTGCTCATTGCGAAGTTCCGCACTTGGCTTAGAAACACTGCTCTGCCAGGAATAGACTTTTGCATCACCACGGCGCGGACTAGTCCCAATACATTTTGCTGGGTGTCCAAGTGGAACGCTGTCGTTTACCGTTCCGTACGAGTGGGTCACTTTGGCCTCAATTCCTCTTGCTGGTTCAAGGATTCTGAGGTGCTTTGACTCGTTTGCCATGAGCTCTTCCTCTTTTCGCTGATCGCGAAGACTTAGCGGAGCTGTTTGAGTTTTCGTAGGGGAGATGCCACAATCGCAAGTATGGGAAAGATAAAGCGGATCTTCTTGTGGCAGTCCGGCCTCGATTCTGAAACAGATGCTTCCATTGTGGGGTTTAGATGACTTTTTGGGTCTGCCTCTTTTTCTTCTTTGCTTCGCTGTTCGAATAGGTTCATTGTCCATACCTATGGGCAGCCTTTTTAAGAAATCGAATTGGACGTTTAGCGGCGCGGCATTACCGACAAAACGCTTGATCACTGCACTATTTTCAGTGAGCTCTGCTCTAGAAGGTCCATTCCATTTATTGACCCATTCTGGCCGTTTGGATCCGGATCGTTCAGCGGGGGTTCGCATGTGCACCTTCTCTGCTACAGAAAAAGGCTGCTCCAAGCTCTTCGACTCATCCCTGTTTCGAATATTATCTTCTGCCCGTGATACTTTGGGCGCTTGGCCTGTATTCGTGGCAAGAAGTTCGACAGTGGGATCGTCTGAGCTACATACCACATCCGGTATTAGTTCCGAGTTTGAGCATAAAACTCCTTCAGTATTTGTTTTTGGCATGGAACTGAGTACAGCCTTTGTTTGTGTCGGTGGTATGGACACACGTCGCACTACGATCGCAGCGTTTGTGTCTTTACTGCTCGCTTCGGGCTTCTTGAACCTCCCTTTTTGTTTTGGCCGTGAAGGCTCTATGCCACTTTTGAAGTGCGGACCTCTCAGTTGATCTTGTTTCTCGCTCGATTTTAACACCATGTTTAGCTTGCTCAGAGCGTTGGTGCCGAGAATTACGATGTCATCCTTTGACTTTTTGACAAACATGTCAATCTTCCGTGGTTGGGAGGTTTTCGTTTTGACTTCTAGTCGAATCGATCCCAAAAATTTCATTTTATTACCCGAGGCGTCATATATTGGCCTCTGCTTAAGCAACGGGATTTCTTCGACATTGCTGTCCAAGTCGAAGCCACGCTCCCTAGCCTCTGACAAGATCTTCAAGGGCATAATACTGATTTGAGATCCTGTGTCCATGAGAGCTACTTTCGTAGTACCCAGTAAGCACAGTTGTTCTAGTGTCCGCTTTCCGAACAGATCATTTTTGGATAGGCCGGTTCTAACTCCTCCACAAGTCCACTTGTCAAGAGTTGCTGTGAAAGTGCGAGCTGGAGCTTGCTCATTCTCTTCCACCGCACGTGGTACTTGTCTACTTGAGGACTTCATTGTTGCGACGGCTTGTGTCTGTTTTGCTTTTTGGGTATCACTGCAATTTTCTGGGGCTTTCCAGCAGTCTCTTCGAAAATGCCCTTTCTTTCTGCATTTTGAACATTTTGCATCTGTAGACTGATTGCGTTCCGTTCTCTCGTGGTTGTCACCTTCTGGAACCACTGGGTTCCTAGTGGGACTGTGAGCTCTAATGTTTGCACTATTGGGCTGCCTTAAACCATGATCTCTCATAGAGGCTCTTACAGTGTTAGCCACTTGTCGGCTTCTTTCGATACACTGGGCTAAACTTTTAAGCCTTTCATAGGCCTCCTCTTGTTGGGATTGCTCCATAGTGCTGAATAGCTGGATATATTCATCCCATTCTGTGAGCTGTGTTATCAACTCTCCAGCGCGGATCATTGAAAGTTCCTTTTCGCTGGCATTGGGATAAACCCAGCGTGTTAGCTCTTCAAGCTCCACGCAGTAATCCGAAATGGTGGAACGTTGCTTCAACTGCCTAAGTTTTACATAGGCTTCGGTGCGTTTCGCACATTCTGTAGTTTTGAATTTCTCTTTTACCGCTCTTATGAAGGTTTTGAAATCGCCATTTTTACAGGACTGTGGTAATGTTTCCACAACTGTCTTTGGCTGGCCTTCCAGTTTAGAGCAGAAGAGATGTATGAGCATGTCGTCCTCTAGACCAAGCCTACCGTACTTCATATTGAACGAAGTCAGGAAGTTTTCAAATCCCTTCCCTTGTGGATGCGAAAAGGTGGGAACTTCCGGTAGTGCCATAGCCGCTAAGGTCGCCCCTACACTCAAATCTTGAATTGACTGAGGTGTAGTGAAGTTTTCCAACCCTTGGCTCCTCTGCGGCCTCTGTGCTGGCATGCTTGACTTGGCCATGGGACAATTTACGTCCTCCCAACACTGCAAAGAGGAGACGTTATCAAAATTTCGTCGCCTTTGGCCTGCATCGAACTGTGGGAGCTCGGTGTGTGCGAAGGTGCTCCCTTCTCGAACATTTCTCATAGCACTCCTTAAGCCCACTGCCTACACGTCCGCATGCTGCAGTTGGTCCCTCTGTAACGACATTTCCCTATCGTTGCAGTGCTGATTAAGAGGTGACCCAGATGCGCGTGTAAGGTTTTGGATAGGAGCTGCAGCTTTATTGGAGTTTTCTAGGAGCTGTTTCACTACGCTTAGTATCTGCGTTGAATTTACCCCCAGAAGTTTCGCTAGTCGGCGTATGCACTGATCATCGTGCTGCGCCTGCTCGTAGAACTCGTTTTGCTCAGCTATGAGTTGATCCCAATCGTGGCTTTGCCATTGAGAAAGCTGGATCATAAACTGTTCTACCTTTTCAAGCTCGCCACTAACGATTTCGCAGTCTTCGTCGGTTAGTTTGTGCAGCTTCTTCGTCACCTCATCTCGATTTTTGGCTGCTTGGCGAGTGTCGCTATCACTCCACAGCTTTTCGTGAACCCGCTCTGGTAGTTTTTGCAACGCCTGCAGTCCTTTTGTTATCGTTGTCAGTGAGGTTCTCACATGAGCTGCCTGCTGCGTGAGCTTCTGTACCTGCTCCATTAGTGTCGTCACCTGCGACTGACGAGCCTGTACACGAGCTCCTTCGCCTTTCTCTAGTTGGAGCATTCTCTCCACCTCCTCTTCGATAGCCTGCTTACATTCCATTTTCTGGAAGTATAAATCCTCGCTTTCCATCATTTTGTGTACTAGCGAGACTCTGCTATCCGAGGAACGAATTCGAAACAGCAATTTGGGCTATTCGTAGACCCTCTCGGTGTTGAACTCCAGGTGAAGGATAGGCTAACCGAAGAGTGCGACTATTCTATCGCAGTTTATCTGCCTTTTTTGGGCTCTTCGGTTCGCTCCTTTTTCTTTTGTGGAGTAGTATTCCCTAGCTTGGTGGACCCTAAGCTTGCAGGAAACGGGCACTTTTGTTGCCCCTAGCGAATTGTACCCTTTTTCAAAATTTGGGCAGAGTTCTGCCTTGCAGAAACTCTATTCGCTCCACTGATATCTCTCTGGTGGATTGCCACTCAGAGTCAGTGGTACTACCCCACGGTAGTGTTTACAGCTCAACCGCGATGAGCGGCACTAGAGCTGTTCGCACTCTTTGGAAGGCGGAGGGGAACTCCTCTTCCTAGTGCTCCAGTAGGTGAAATAGATAATTTCACCCACTGCCTCCTACCTAGAAACCCGGTTTTCCCTAGAAAACCCGATTTTTCCCTACGGTGGACCTAAAGGGAAAATTCGGCCCCCATGTGGCGCCTTGCGGGCGCGATGTGCCAGAAGATTTCCGGGTTCACCCTTTATTTCGTCCACAGGATGGTGGTGGCTGAGGCCACGGCAGCCGCGGTAGCTGGTGGAGCCGGCGGTTGACGGTGGTCGGCGGCTGGAGCGGCGACGGCGGTGGTCGGACCGGCAGCTGCAGGTGGTCGGCGGCCGAGCGACGGCGGCGGTGGTCTGGCCGGCGGCTGAGCGACGGCGACGGCGGTCTGGCCGGCGGCTGGAGACAGGCGACGCTGGAGCACGAGGGCGGCGACGGCTGCGGCTGGAGGACGGCGGCGGCTGCGGCTCGAGGACGGCGGCGGCTGCGGCTCGAGGAGAGAAGAATGGGACTGGCGAACTGGCGAACGAAGAACTGGCGGGTGTGTGGTCCGGCCACCTTTTATAGGCGCTTTCCCGCGCCTTTTATCGGCGTATTGGTGACCAGCCCCGTGACCACCCAGGGTGACCACCAATACGCCAACGAACGGTTCTGAGTTACCCGATGAGCCACAGGTCTCATTATAAGTTTTATAACAATCTAAACAGTAAGACCGTAGAAGTGTTACTGTACAATAACAGACAACAGATATCCTCTACAATACCAAATTTGGCAGGAAAATATGCATGAGTCTGCAGCTGCTTCAACCGATTTTGTTTATTTCAACGGAAACATCCTCAGTCTAAACCTGTTATTGTAGCTTGCAATCTACTCATCTTTAAGGAAGGAAAATGACATAAAAAATTTACGTTTCGAGTTCATTTTGGGCATTTGTGTGCTGGTTGCAATTCGTCAAACTGCAAGTGAACCTTGGTAAAGAGCACTCCCTGTCGCCGATTTTGGCTGCGAATATCTACGTTCTAAGCAAATGAGTTAGTCCAAAAATATGTTGGCTAACCGTACGCAATGTAGGGACTCCAAGTATCAAATATCGAGAAACCAGGTGATCAGATGGCAGAATTTCAGCTGGTTAAAGTGAAGACTTTTTTCAAAAGTGCGACTGAGCTTCTACAGCGTTTCATGCACAGTCTTTGCAGAATGAACGCTGGGAAGCCCAGCATTCATATGAAGTATTTTTTCGCTCAAATTTTTCAACCAGTCCAGATGCCAATATTTTGACGTACCAGATCAAGCGTCGATGTAGAGGTCTTCTTCGACCATAATTGCACTGACCTGACATGCCCTACAGAGATATTGCACTCGTTTGCATGACCAACGAATCCCTCACTTTTCTTTCTCGTAATTACGGTCCTGTTCCACTTTATGCAGCTCACCAATATCGATCCATGCTGCCAAATCTCGATGAGTTTTTTGGTTTTCCGGATTGCGTAGATCACGCAGATTCTATATTTCTTAAAATTGTGTGTCTAGCCGCAACGTAAAATATGCATTTATCATTTTCACGTCGAGTTGGACACTTTTCCATTTAAATAGGAATTAAACATCTTCCAAATTGAAGCGAGATTTTTACAGGTAAAAATACGAACACTTCAAGAAGGGTAGAATAATTTTTTGTCCAAGAAAAATTTGGTATAACTTTCTTGAATTTTTTTAAAGTTAAGCTGCCCGAACGAATGTAATAATTTTTACACAAGTTTTGTTTCTTAGAAAAAATAATCAAATAACTTTTGTCTTAAAGCGCAACAAGGTAGGATTCATTTAGTGCATCAAAGACCAGATTGCGCCCTGCACTTGAAAAGCTCGCCGCGAATTTTATTTGATTTATAGTGTGAATGCTGCTTACATGAGGTATCAAAGTGAGAATATGTGTTTTTACAATTTTCTTTGTTATGTTGTTTACAGGCGTAAAACTCTATGCAAACAGCAATTTTGCTATCAATCGAATAAAAACCGCGATGTCTTGGACAATTGCCTAGCGCAATCCCTTTTGGCGCTAAAAACTGCAGCGGTTCTACTTTTTAGAACAGGATATAAACCATTATTTTCTACAGAAAAATGAGAATTTTATAAAACTTCAAACGAAGTGTTCATTTTTGAGTAAGTGAATGAAAGCATGAAAGAAATCGTACTGAAATTTTCAGCCAACAATTTCATGTTATTAGGTTGTCCGGAAAGTTATCAGCGTTTTGCGTTGCTATCTTTCATTCGTCTATTCACCTGTATCACCTGTCGTCCCGTTGATCATCGACTTGCTCGAGCGGGCGCCAGCAGCGTCTCCATTCGTCCCTGTCGCGTGCCAGAGTGGTCCAATGGATCCTCCTCGCTCGAGGGACACGAAGAGCGTTATAGCGGTCGTTCAGGGCTTTCACGAAGAAGTCCAACCAACGCAATAGTGGGCGTCCTGGTGTTCTCTTGACATCCCGCGGAATCCAGTCGGTGACGGCTCTCGTCCAGCGGGTGTCTGCGAATCGCATTACGTGGCCGGCCCACCTAATTTTCGACGACTTGGCCCATGCGACAGCGTCTCTGATCTTCGAACGTCGGCGAAGCTCGGAACTCCGGAGGCCTTCTCTCACTTGCGTGAGTCGTGTCACTCCGAGCATCGTCCTCTCGATTCCACGCTGCGCGACGCTGATCGCGTGTTCATCCTGCTTTCGTATAGCCCAGGTCTCTGAGGCGTATGTTAGGGCAGGAAGAACAGTGGAGTCGAATAGGTGGGCACGGAGTCGGACGTTCTTCGTTTTCTTCACGACTTCTTCGACGCTCTTGAAAGCTCCCCAAGCCGCTCGTTTCCTCCTGCTCAGCTCTGGTGCTAGGTCGTTGGCCATGTTGACTTCGCGACCCAGATACACATAGCTGGAGCATTCGAAGATGTTCGTTCCGTTGAGCGAGAATGGGGCATCAGAAACCCATCCGTTCTTCATGAACATCGTCTTCGTAAGATTCAGCTGCAGTCCAACGCTTCCACATACACGATCGAAGTCGGCCAGCATTCGCTCCGCCTGACTGATGCTCGGTGTTATGAGAACGATGTCGTCAGCGAAGCGAAGATGGTGCAGTTGCCGGCCGTCGACCTTCACTCCCATGTCTTCCCATTCTAGTTCGCGCATGACGTTTTCGAGGGTGGCGCTGAAGAGCTTCGGGGATATGGTATCCCCTTGTCGAACCCCTCTCTTCACGTCAATGACGACGTCGTTGTAGAATGGTGAGATCTTGGTCGTGAATCCACTGTAGAGCTCTCGAAGGACTTTGATGTACTGAGTAGGAACGCCCTGGGTGAGCAGGGCTTCCATGACCGCTTCAGTCTCGACGGAGTCGAATGCCTTCTTCAGGTCAATGAACGTAAGGCACAGCGGCAGCTTGTACTCTCGCGACACTTCGATGAGCTTCGTAATGGTGTGTATGTGGTCGATCGTGCTGAATCCTCAGAGGATTCAGCACGATCGAGGATTCAGCACGGATTCGTCTATTATCAAGTAAAAATTCACTAAAAAAACTTGTATTGCGCATTAATGTTACTTTCTGCACAGAATTTTTCGCTTTATCTGACTAAAAAAATATGTTTCAACATTGTTTTGTATTTCTGTTCTTGAAGGGCTTATTGGAGTATGTCGAATGAGCAATTCCGAGCGATATCTTATTACAACTTCAAATTGGGAGAATCCGCAGCCGAGAAGCTTGACATATCGATCAAGTGTGGGGCATAATAGTGCTGGAGAAGGCACTGTGTGCCAGTGCTTCAGTAAAATCCGGACTGGAGATTTCAGCCTCGAAGATGATCCTGTAGCGGTCGATCAAGGGCAATCCTGGACGACGAGTTGAAAGAATTGGTGGAAGCCAAACCATCCTAAACAGTTCGCGAAATCGCGAAAGAGCTAGACGTCAGTAGAGCTGCAGTTGCAGATGCTTTGAAACGCCTTGGAAAAGAGATAAAGCTGAAAACGTGGGTGCTCCAAGAGTTGAGTGAGCGGCAAAAATTGTCACGTTTCGAGATTTGTTCTTCTCACCTTTTACGCAACAAAACGGACCCCTTTTTGGATGGAATCATCACTTGTGATGAAAAGTGGATTCCGTATGATAACAGTAAACCTTCCGGGCAGTGGTTGCACGCCGTCGAACCCCCTAGGCATCTTCCGAAGGCGAACCTCCACCAAAAGAGGTAATGGTCCCTGTGTGGTGGTCAGCGGCTGGCGTGATCCATTACAACTTTTCGCCGTTTGGCCAAACGATCACAGCAAAGTCCTATTGTAAGGAGACCGACGAAATGCAGCGAAAATTGAGTCAACTTCAGTTAGCAATGACCAGCAGAAAAGGCCCGATTCTTTTGCACGATAGCGCCCGCCACACGTTTCGCAAATCACCACACGAACATTAAACGAACTAAGGGTTGAAGTTCTGCCTCACCCGTCATATTCTCCAGACCTCTCACCAATCGACTACCACCTTTCCTAACACTTTCAGAACTTTCTCGCTGGTAAAATCTTCACCAGTCAACACCAAGCCAAAACAGCTTTCGTGAATTTTATCGAATCTCGACCACCTAATTCTTTCGTTGATGAAATAAGACGACTGGTTCCCCGTTGGCAAAAGTGTGCTGACTGAAGCAGTGCTTATTTTGACTAAATCCGATAGAATTTTAGAAAGTTATGTTAGTTCAAAGTGGAGCACTCAAAACAGTGAGAACTTTCCTGACAACCTAATATGATGTACGCAATTCGGAAAACCTAAAAACTCATCGAGATTTGGCAGCATGGATCGATATTGGTGAGTTGCATAAAGTCGAACAGGCCCGTAATTACAAGAAAGAAAAGTGAGGGATTCGTTGGTCATGCAGCCGAGTGCAATATCTCTGTAGGGCATGTCAGGTCAGTGCAATTATGGTCGAAGAAGACCTCTACATCGACGCTCGATCTGGTGCGTCAAAATATTGGCATCTGGACTGGTTGAAAAATTTGAGCGAAAAAATACATAATGTGAATGCTGGGCTTCCCAGCGTTCATTCTGCAAAGACTGTGCATGAAACGATGTAGAAGCTCAGTCGCACTTTTGAAAAAAGTCTTCACTTTAACCAGCTGAAATTCGGCCATCTGATTTCCCGGCTTTTCGATATTTGACACTTGGAGTCCCTACATTGCGTACGGTTAGCCAACATATTTTTGGACTAACTCATTTGCTTAGGACGTAGATATTCGCAGCCAAAATCGGCGACAGGGAGTGCTCTTTACCAAGGTTCACTTGTAGTTTGACGAATTGCAACCAGCACACAAATGCGCAAAGTGAACTCGAAACGTAAATTTTTTATGTCATTTTCCTTCCTTAAAGATGAGTAGATTGCAAGCTACAATAACAGGTTTAGACTGAGGATGTTTCCGTTGAAATAAACAAAATCGGTTGAAGCAGCTGCAGACTCATGCATATTTTCCTGCCAAATTTGGTATCAAATGAATTGTCGCAGCCAGAAGAAGGTCACAAACAGCAGGAAAATAAATTTTAATTAGGTTTAAGAGTTTTAAAATTCAACTGGGCGGCACTATTTGCGCCTGGGGACATAATTAAGCGAGACTCGGCGACGGTGTTGGGTCGGGTCACAGTAATTAGGACCCTCCTTAATTGCGGCACTGGTTTTCAGGCTTTCATCCACTTTTTAATGGCGGTTGCATGCCCATTGGTAGGCAGGATAATGCTAGGAGCGCTTGTATATTTTGGTGAGAAAGGCTTTACTTTGAACTAAGTTATCGTGATGCGACGCAAAAAACGCGTTTTTGCGTCGCAAACGTCGTTTGGTTGAATGTTTAGCGGCGGTACTGTACATGCCAGCTTTACAGGGTGCGTAAAAAGTATTGACGCACCTACTTTTTGTTTCAGCTCCAGCTTTCTCTTTCTACCTCTCTAGGTTTTTGTGTGTTATTTTTGTTTCCTGTATTGTGCTCAAAAAACACTCACGAAAAAAACTGATGAAGCATGACCATCGTCGCTACGGTGGCCATTTTTTGTCTGTTACCCAAAGAGCTGAATATTTCCTTAACAAAAGAATTAGGCGCTGTTCGAAACGGTTGGTGAGGAATGAGGCCAGCAACCCAAACGTCAGCCACGGCTCTGTCATAACAGATGATGATTACAATATGTTCAAGCACGATAACGTTCAACTCCAAATTTATCAATCTCTGTCCGATAACGGCAAACGGATAAGGCGCGCAGGTGTGGACAGCTTCTCAGACGAGCACAGCTTAAACGTGAATCCGCTGGATTACCCTTTTTAGGCGATTTTGGAGAATGAGGTCTGGGCTACCTTCAACAGAAGTGACCAGTCGCAGAAGGCTACCCTGTTAAAAGCACGGGACGAAATCCGAGCGAGTAGTTGCGGCGCGTGCTCATGAATTTCTCCGTCGTTTTCACTCCTGTATTAAAAGTAAAGGAGCCAATGTCGATTACAAGTTATTCTATCGTGTTCGCAAGATCATTTTCCATATCTCTCAAGTGAACATTTTAAAACTTACTGCGCAATACTATTTCCACAACCGTCATTTACTGCTTCAATACTTTTTACGCACCCTGTAGAGATCGCTCCGTTCAGGAAAAAAACTTTATTTTTGAAAACAAATTGAGCATGACCTAACTTGATCGCAGGGAAGACGGCATAGGTAAGGCTTGATTTTTTGAACAAGTGCTAAATAAAATCTGTGCTGTTGTGAACTCTAGTTTCAGCTCCAGTGGTGGCCTTGTTCAGTAAGCATTTGGCTTTTGAAAAATCTCAAGAAAAATTCCAGGAAAAACACTCCACCTGATCGGATGAAAGGTTGCTTAGGAGAGGCCTGATTTTTTTCCTGCTACAAATTGAAGCTTAACTTTTGGTGAGATCCATATACAACAACTAATACAACAACTATTTAAATTTTTATCAGATTATGTGGTTGTTCAATGGTTCCATTGACGCCCAATTAGCTACTGGTATTCCCAGTGTCTCTTCGAAGTGGAGACTGGCCGTTGACTATTCCGCGGTACGAGGAACACAACTTAGATAGCAAGTTTATGGTGAACACAAAATCAATGGTGAGGCAAACAGTGGAGCTGCTGGAGTCGTGTGTGAGATCCTTGTCGCTCGAATCTGCTCCTTATATGCACATCCGTTCATCAGGGCGTGGCTAAATTCAAATAGAAGAGTGGAAGACGGTGGGGCAGGCGATGACCTCTCCCGACGGTGGTGTATCCGCCGGTCATTCCACCGTGGGCACCGTCAACAGCATGGATTACGGTACGGAAGTGAGCCCAACCCAACATGGGGGCCCTCTGGAAATAGGCGTTTCCACCACGCCGAACCAACACCTCCCGGACTTTCCGCGTCTTCCGCGCATAGATTTCCTTTCGCCGGAATATCATCAATCTCCTGAGGCACACTTACCAAGTGGTCGGAAGAAAGTCTATAATATTCTTCATTAACACCGACTGAAGCGATTAGAGCGGGATTCGCGCTTGCTTCTACAGTTCTGAGAGGACCTGACCGATCCGTTACCAACTCGGGATGTCGAGGCCTTCCCTCCTCTCCAGGAAGCTTCATGCAAACCCTGTTTCCGGGCATAAAAACACCCGCTTTTCCGGTTATTAGTCGTTCGTCGTAGTCCGACTTCATGTGGTCATTTGATAGGGTAACCCCATCTCTCGATCCCATATTGCAACAGGGTATCTTGACTAGCGTGACTTCTGGTGTAACGAGCACTCCTTTAGTAGCATTTGCTACCATCACCAGGCCTACCGCACTCCGCGGAAGGGCCTGCGTTGTAGAAAGATTAAGCTGGATGCCTAATGCACTTAGAACATTCGTTCCTAATAGAAGGGTAGCACTCCTGCCTTTCTGAACGTGCATGATTACTCGAGCTTTGCCAGCTCCATGGATCCTTACATCGGCTTTAACCATACCCAAGAAGTCCATTTGCGTACCTGATGCGTCAAACACTTTCCGCTTTTGGTCATTGCTAACCAATTCTACTTCCTTATCGATGTCGAAGCCTCGACTCTTCGCCAGTTTCAGAAGGCCTGCTGGAAGGATCGAGATTACTGATCCAGTATCTATTAGGGCTTCCACTTCGATTCCGAAGATCACTGCATTAACTAGGGTCGGTTTACCCACCGCACCAAGTTCTTGAACATCGCCTCTACTTCGGGCGCTCACTGCACCACACCATTCTTCAACGAATGTTGACATCGCTCTACTTGTCGAAGGCTCCCTGGTGGGTCGCCTATTTGACCTCTGCCCTGTTTCGCCAACGGGGTCATGTCTTGGGGGCGTCCTTGGACGGCAGTTTGCAGCGTAGTGGCCTTCCTTCCCACATTTGTAGCACTGCTGGGTTCTTTCCCCATGATTTGACGTTTCCGCCTCTTCACCAGATACACGCTTTTTGAAAAGTTTTGGTTCTTCCGAGGATTCGTATTTCCTAGGCTTCACTACGTGGGTCTTTTCCAGGCGAAGTGCAACGCCTTTGACCATTCCGTACGCCTTGTCACCATGTGCGTCGAGTGCCGCTAACATGTGATACGAATCCTTCCAGTCTTCCAAGATGGAGTACAACTTTGAAGCGAGATGGAAATCCCAACTATCGCTCGGGTGTATTTGCCTGGAAATTTCCTCCATGCGACAGCAAAAATCGCTAACCGATTCGCTGTTACCTATTGCAAGATTGTCCCAATCTCTCATCAGTTTCAACTTTTCGCAAGGGTTCCTTCGCGCTTCTTTAAGCGCGAGGACCACCCTGTTGAAACTGCCTTGCCTAACGCGGTCCGGTAGGCCTTTGTACGTCGATCGTGCCGATCCTACTAGGTGATTCACCAGTATGTCGCGCCGATCCCGGTCTGACCACACTGTAGACGGATACTTCACATCTACTGAACGAAGGAAATCACTTAGTGAATTCTTTCCATCATACTTGACGATAGCCGCCACGCTCTGTGCTTTAAACACTTCCTTAAAAACACTGAGCATCCCATCGAGCCCCCATGTGGTTGTTCAATGGTTCCATTGACGCCCAATTAGCTACTGGTATTCCCAGTGTCTCTTCGAAGTGGAGACTGGCCGTTGACTATTCCGCGGTACGAGGAACACAACTTAGATAGCAAGTTTATGGTGAACACAAAATCAATGGTGAGGCAAACAGTGGAGCTGCTGGAGTCGTGTGTGAGATCCTTGTCGCTCGAATCTGCTCCTTATATGCACATCCGTTCATCAGGGCGTGGCTAAATTCAAATAGAAGAGTGGAAGACGGTGGGGCAGGCGATGACCTCTCCCGACGGTGGTGTATCCGCCGGTCATTCCACCGTGGGCACCGTCAACAGCATGGATTACGGTACGGAAGTGAGCCCAACCCAACAATTATTATTAGAATCGAATAGAAAGAACGTCTTCTTTCCGTAGAAAAAGCGGCGCTCAGGGTGTTGCCATGTCGTTGCCAAGCCTAAAAAATCTTCATTTAATTGACTTATTTGCGTCAAAACTTTATTAGTTGATTATTAATAAATATTTTTCCTTTCTATCACAATTTCTAAAATTGTTTGCAACATAGGAGACAACTTAGCATTAAAATTCTTCGATTCTCTCGAGGGGGTCGTACCAAGACCCTTCTGATGGGGGGGGGGGGTAAGTTTTTGGCAGAAATCGCACCCAACGCTTGAGCCTGGGTGCAACAGATAGAAAGAGAACAGCATGCGCCCTGAAGCAGACTTCCTGTCGTAGGGAGGTGATTGACGACTTTGTTCTTTCTTGCTCTTTTTTCTCCTCTTGGCCCTTCTAGTTTTCTTATGCTTTGGCCCCTGAGTGACTACTGCTGGGGGGGGGGGGGGGGGGGGAGGGGGATGGTTCCCTTATTACGCACTTTAACGAAGGCAATAAAGATCACGTGCGATTAAGGACTGTACTCACTAACAAACTATAAAACAAGAAAAAGAAAACACAGGGGAAGTTGAAAAGGAAACGTAGCCTGAGCGAAAACTAGAAAGCTGGTACGGAAGCTTATATGTTCCGCCAATGTCGATGGTCGATATCTAGTTCGATAAGATTCTTTACTTTCGAATACAGCGTTGTCGCAAAAAAGGGAACTTCGCTTTCATAGGAAACGTAGTACTACCATAGCCATAGCCATTGGTGTGCCTCCCACTACTGCGCCTCTACGTGCCATCGGCGTTGAGACATGCCTCCTCAGCAGGGACAGAAAGCGCGCTCCGAAGGCGATCTCTGCTCTGGCACAGTTCCAGCGCGAAAGCCCTCATTTTGAAAGCAGAGCTCTTGGGTTACAGGGCACGGGTCAACCATGACTCATGCTTCGGCGGCTTCGTCGTGCAGTCGGCGCCCTCTCGATTAGAGATCCCGCTCTCCTGCCTCGCTGCATCTCTTCAACGTTGCGCTGGGTCCAGACAACGGAGCACTCCTGCGCTTCTCTACCGCAGGCGGGATAGGACAGATCGAGGACTGCGCTTCGTGAGCCGCTATTTCACCAATAAGTGATGTCGGTTAGGCGGCGGCCTGTGTTACCAGAAACGTCGATGCGATGGGGTAGTCTTGGCTTACCTTTTCGACTTTTTTGAAAAGAATATCACGCCAAGGACATTGGTAATAGTACTCGCAACCAGTGTTCCGGCGAGAAGGCGAGGTCTGATGCCTTTTGCATTGCGGGACCGAGAACTTGCCAGAACATTACAGTGTGTGCTTCATTGGTTGCTTAATGCTACACGCAAGGTACTGAGCGGCTTGGAATATGTTATATCGGTTTTCTTGTGTGGACCAATGGGATTTCAAGCCCGTTACTTCTCAAAACGGCTTCAGAACGCTTCGGAGATCAATTACTGCACTGCTGTGTGAACACATATTGGTTTTTACCTCAAAGGGCGAGTCTTTTTCAGAAGTTTTATGCTAAAGTTCATTGCTTCTTGCTGTATGCAAATGAGTATATTCCATCACTATCGTCTGTAAAAAGAAACAGACGTAAGGATTCCAGAAAAAAGGAAGCTTAAGGATCACAGATCGGCCTTAAGGATTGTCATCTGTTCACAAACGCAAATGTTCTGCCCAAGAAAGGCGAGTAATAGAATACCATGAGGATGAGCCACTTAAATTTGAGTACTCCTGCCTTTCACTGGCATTTGCTTCCTGAAAAACCTTGCCATTATGTAAGCAGGACCTAAGTGTTGTCTCCAATTTCTTTTTACAGATCCAGTTTTGCTAGACCTTCGTGCTTTCACTAATTGATGTCTGTCGTGCCACCCAAAGCGCAGCAGCTTCCTGACGTCTGTTGGTGACCTTTGGGAACGTCTGTAAGATATGGAAGCTGCATCTCCTTGAAACTCAGTCTCCTTGCACTGCACGCCTCTAATGGTTATGAAGAAGCAGGCGACGAGAGGGTACTCCCACCCGCGCGCTGAGTCAGCTCACTCGGCCGGCAGCCGTCGGATCGCAGCAGGGGTGTCTCTTTCTCTGCGCTCTCGCCTTTCCGCTTGCCTGCTTGACCCGTGTCCTTAGACGGAGTTCTCCACGTAGGAATGTGAGTGTTATTTGAAAGCTGGTGCATAGAGACGGGGTTCCAGTGTGTTGACTAAGCGAGTGGGAAATGAACACATGCGTCCATGTACTACGGTGTCATCGTTCGCTGCTTAAAGCGAATTCGCATAGATCTGACCTTCTCTATTAGTACCTGATCTAGAATCGTAGCACTCTACACCAGTGCAATTCATTATATGTTGTTATGTGTGTTTGAGTGTCCTTTCTTAGCATCAAGGATAGATTGATAGATTGATTGATGGAAGATGTTCAAAGGGCTTTTATTTCAGATCGTGAGTCCATGAATGTCTCGATTGGGAGCGAAGGCGCTCACATTTACCGCAAGAATATGATTTACAGGAGCCTACGGAAGTCCTCCAGTCAGATAATGACGAATATCAAGAAGGTAGTTTGTTTCATTGCCCAATGGTTCCTTTGTGGTTTCACTTCGAGATTTCCAACTCGTTAGGTTCATCGATCACTGGTTTCTACTTAAAATGCTATAGCGGAAGCGGCGCTAAGTGGCCCTGTGGATGACCATGTCAGGCAGCCCGTTTGCCGTGTTCTGTTGCTCGTCGCTTAATGATGCAGTCTTAGTTTGGGAACGCCAACACCAGCTGGAGCAATTGTTCCTCCCTCTTATGCCCACCATACCTCTCTTGAGGTTTCTCGATTTCCTTTGCATAAGAAGTCAGCCACTGGATGAAATTCAGCGGGTATCCAGCCCCAAGTAAGCTAAAACATGTGGCTCTCCCTAGTCAACCTACGATTGCACTGCATCGCACTGCATTACTTATGATTTTGGCGGAATATCATCGAACAGCCCCTGCAGACACTACGGACAGAGGGACGGGACGTTAACAAGAACGGAGGCAGCGGATGGTTGACATTGGGTCCACCATAATCTTCACGGGCGTTTTTTTGTGTTTGGTGCAACCACGGAGGACGTCCGAAGATGACGCTTGAAGGAAGTGAACATGGATGTGTCGAAACAAAGCATCACACATCATTTAGCCGCATACACACTCGGCAGCGGCTTTTGACTCCAGAATTCGACTACTTAAGTGGCTTTTAATTAAGAAGTGAACCTAGAAGAGTGGAAACGAAGCATCATACATCACTTATCCTCAGAATTCGACTTCCTAGGTGGGTGTTATTTATTAAGTGAACCTAGAAGGGTAGAAACGAAGCATCATACATCACTTGTCTCCAGAATTCGACCTCCTAAGTGGCTGTTAGTTATAAAATGAACCTAGAGGAGTGGAAACGAAGCATCACACATTTCTTGTCTCTTATATTTTGTCAAGTTTCTTGTCGGATTCACTGAGATTATTGTTGTCGAAAACTGCCGGCGAGTAGACGACTGGATGAGGAGCTGGTATCTGAGCTAAATGCAATTGGATGGCAAAAAATCATTTGTCTCTAGGATTGGTGTTGCTAAGTAATTTTTAGTTTGGAAGTGAACCGCACGCAACCGCTTCACAAAGCTAACACGTGACGTCATCAATAAAATTGCATGTCCGAAATCTGTGGTACACAATACAGATGGCTTCAACCTTCTGTTAAACAAGGATTCTTTCCTATAATGTGAACTGCCATGTCACCACCACGAGTAAGACAACTAGTAAGACACATAAGACAACTTGCACATTGCAAATACACTACGTGTGGAAACATTTATGTAGAAGGCCTCATCTAAAAGCATTTAGGGTCATTTTCTAGGTAAACTCAGACTGAAGAAGTCAAAACGTAATCAGAAACAAAACAACGTCGAAAAGGCGAAACAAATAATGCGTGATGCTTCGATCGGGTCGATCGGGTTCATCTACGTTCATTTCATAACTAGAAACCATTTAGGAAGTCGAATATGGAGACAAATGTGTGATGCTTCGTTTCGTCTAGGTTCACTTCCAAACTAAAAACCGCCTAGAAAGTCGAGTTCTGGAGACAAATGATGTGTGATGCTTCGTCTCCACTCTCCCAGGTTCACTTCATATCCTAACGGTTCACTTCCTCCATCTTCGGACGTCCCCCGTGATTGCACCAGACACAAAGAAACGGACGTTAAGATTACGGTAGACCCAATGTCAACCGTCCGCTGCCTCCGTTCTTGTCAGGACGTTACGTCCATTCGTGCTGGTGTCGCCCACCTGTGGAACGTCCGGTTCGTTTTCAAACTTCTAGTACAGCGTCTTCTATCAGTACTTTCGCTACTGATCGCGACACCTTATTTCTCCAAATAACGAAGTGAAAAAAGAGGAGTCAGGAGCCGGGTAAGAGGATATAGAGCGAAGAGCAGGCACTTCAAGTCCAGTGCTGTTCTCTTATTTTTTTCCCCCCCGGCGAAAAAACTCACAGCAGCGGATTCTCTGGTGCAGCCGTCGTTTGCCAATTGCTACTCTATGCTACTAGGTTGGCCGCATTTCGTCTTTTTATCACTGAACCAATATTCAACTTACTTCGCATCTTTATACAACCCCTAATATGGAATTACACGAAATAGTTTGTTTCATCTTTGCTTAATAGTTGTGGTTCTTCGAAGCCTTTTTGAAGTATGTACGTCCAAAGAGCGATTCCGGACGACATTTTATTTCAATTTCAAACTGGCCAATCCGCCGTTGAAACAGTCCGGTAAATCACCATGTGTGGGGGCCAGAAAGTGCTGGAGAAGGGAGAAACATAGTTCTGGAGATTTCTACCTTGAAGATGCAATACGAGGCGACACACCTTCAGTAATCCATGACGACGATTTGAAGGCCTTTGTGTTAATTCACCGCCAACAGTTCGTGAGAAGGTCCAGAGTCAGTAACACTTCTGTTATAGATGGCTTGAAGCGCATAGGAAAGGCTCGAAAAGTGGGACGCCCACGAGTGATCGCCAGAAATTGTCGTGTTTCGAAATTTGTTCTTCTTTGCTTCACCTGAACCAAAGTGGATTCTGTACGACCACCGGGGGCGATCTGGACAATGCGTTGATGTCGACGCTAGTAGAACCTTCACAAGTCGCGACCACACAAGAACAGCCTTTCCAGAATTTGTCGCATCTCGACCACCCAGTTTTTTCCTTGATGGAATTAATCGACTAGTATCGCGTTGGAAAAGTGTGATGATTCGATTGGTACTTATTTCGACTGAATCCGGTGAGTATGAAGAAGGTGATGGTGGTTTGAAGTGGACCGGTCCAAACCCCCAGAACTTTCCGGCCAACCTAATATAGCTTGGCTTCATAGGCTTGGCTTCATAGTAGTTCATAAGTTAGCTTCATACGAGTTTCTCTTCTTTCTCTATGGAAAATAATTAGGAAATCCTAACTCGCTGTAGTAGTTCCGCGTGCTGCACTTTACTGGGAGTGGTGGCGGTGGTGGGGTGGGGTGGGGGGATCCGCTATGAATCTATCAAAACAGCTTGTAAAGAATGAGTGTCTGGTAGAGTTATAATATTGTATCATTGGTTGCCTTTCGTGGTGTTTTTAAACATTTTCATGCTTCAGAAGATAACAGACGCCGAAAAGACGGTACGATACCGTCGTGCGCTTCGTCCGCTGAATGAATCTCGGTCTCCATCACCTTTACCAGAAATACGCATAGCGGCTTCCATCGTTCATCACGGCAAGGTCATTCTTCCCCGCTTCTTCACTCTAGTTGCCATCTGTTTTTGATTCAGATCAATCAAACTCTGTCTTCAGAATGTGTACGCCACTCCTAATAAGGGTGTCCTGGACGGCTATACCTTCGATGGAAGTAGCATCATCCTGCTTACTCCAAACCACTTGACGACTCCGCGCACCTGTCCGAAGAAGATGGGAGTGATGTGGGTTCATAAACAGTTTCTCAGACGGCTCCCTTGAATAAATCTTCGATGCAGGGCTCATTTGCGTCAGATGGTTTCTCACCGTCCGCTTAAGAGACGTCCTTTGTTGCATGATTCTCCGTCTGAGACGCGTCTAGCGAAGCAGCTGGCTCGGGCTCGCATACGCGAAATTCAGTCGCCGAGGTGTGTTGAACGCAGTATCAGTTTTATAGCTTTGATAAAGAAAATTGGTCGAAGGGTGTTGAGAGTTCGTCTTGTAACTCTTCCATGCATTTATGTTATCAGTGGGATGAATACCGTTTTCGCTTCAAGCTGAACGGCATCCAAACCATAGCCCGACCTTTGCCCAATAAAACTAGGGAATTTCTGAGAAGATAGAAAGAAATATCCTATTTAGCAAGATAGATAACAGGGGCGTGCGTTAAATTTTTTCGGTAAATTTTTAACGACAATTTATTAACGAAAAATTTTGCGTTGAAATCGGTAGATTCGCTAAATAAATTTTTTTTTAGCTGCAGTCAGTTTGGCTGTATTTTAGTAGCCATAGAGTAGCCGTAAAAGCCATATCTTTTTCTTTGTTCATTTTTTCGACTCCATGGCAATTATACGCAAGACTATGTCTCTGTCTTCACAACAAACAACAACAGTCCACTTATCATCAATAAAATTGCTAAACGAGAATAACCGCCAATATTCTAAAACCGAACAGTAACAACAAGACTTCTAGAGTAACAAATTTCTTACTTACGTAGTTCGTTTAGCTTGTGGAAAGTCGTCCAGTTTCTGGGAAGGTCTAAAGTGCTATGCACCGTAACAAGGCTGACCGTTTTCAATTTCTTCTGATAACATTTTTTATAGAACCTGCGCTCGCTAAGTTGACTTTTACAGCCCAAGATTATTCTATACTGCTATAATAGTTTTGAAAATTACAGAATCTCTTAACGAAGAACTCATATCAGGGAGTGATCATCAATTCCTTGACGCAGTTCGTTTTCGGAAGATATTTATGAAGTCTACAGATCTCTCTGTGAACTCAGAATGGTTCTTTTTGTCAGGAAGGGGCAGAGAATGAAAAAGCCACAGACCGTTGACCAATTTCAATCGAATCGAATTTTTCCGCATTAAGTAATTTTGTCTCTGCCACGCTAGTATCGTAGATTTATGGTTAACCTCTTTTTCTTCTGTACTCCAAGGAAATTTATAAGGAATACGCGCACGTGTATACTGTCTGTGCTTCTCCCAAAAGTAACTGCCAAGAGAGCTCTCGAAGAGGACGAAAAGGATAAGCAGAATCGCTGACATGCGCTGTATGAAATTCAACGAAAGCGAAGCAGTGACAGTACCAGCAGCCGCGCCCTAACAGTTAATATGTGTTTCGTTAGGTCTTCGTCACATTTTCTATGCCTTTTCAACCTCACCTATGAAACAGATATCACAAAAAAACGTGAAAAAACTTACTGGTTGGTGAGTATGAAGAACTAGTACGTAGCACTAACGCGAGGAACAGCCTAAGAAGTCAAAAATGCGAAACTTCGGCAGGGAAAAGTAGGGGCGCACGCAAATAAATTGGTAAAGGAGCAAGAAAAATGCCAGCAATTCTCGAAATATGAGGACGATATCGACTGCCTATCTCCTAGTAAGTAGAAGACTTCCTCGGTATCGCAACGATTCTGCGAAAGCTCATCCAATAAAAAAAAATCGTCCAAAGTGCATTTACATGAAGAAGAAGTAAATTTTAAAAAACGGCGTGTAAAATGTCGTTAATGTCATTTAACGGAAATTTTCGTCGTTAAATTTCGTTAAAAACTTTTAACGAAAAATGCCGGTAAATCCGGTAAATCGCTAAACGCACACCCCTGATGGATAAGATGTTATTTGAAGTTCTATAATTCGGTTACCACAGAATGTGAATGTATAGTTAGAACTTTACGTTCACTTTTTTAGCTACAAAGATAGCACTGTCCCTATTTTGAAGTGAAGAAACGCAAAATTTGTTGATTTGTCGCACGAAGAGATCTTCATGCTGTCCATCACGACACTTTTTCTGAAGGACAGTGTAAATGCAAATCTGCACAGAAGGGATATGTGTGTTTTTCTGCAACTATTTTTGTCCACCTTTCTTAGCTCCACACGAGCAGAATTCTCGCTAGCCACCAAATGAAATCTGAATTTATCTAGTTTGAAACCTATACCATTTTCACATCAAATTGGACACTTCTAAACATACTTGATGCTTCTAAAATCAAAGTGAACGTATTCCAAATCGAAGCGAGCTTCTTACAGGTTAAACTGAAACTCTCCATGATCGTTTTAATAATTTTTTGTTCAAGGATAATCACACTATATAATAGCTCTCCATGCGATGAGTCATAAATTAGTGATAAAATCGGGGAAAATTACAGGGCGTGAAAATAGCGAAGAATACCCAGGCGTATTCTACGTGCCTGTAAACTCCAGCCAGGGTGTAATCGAGATCGCTGAACACGAATCTGCTCGTCTTTGAAGTGTGGATCGCCACAATTTATATTGATCAAATTACCGATGTTTTGTGGAAAACGTGCAGGCGGTCAGAAACTTCAGCCCTGGGCTAATCGAGGTCGCTGAACACGAATCGGATGCCAAGTCAAAACGAATCCATATCGGTCCATATTATCGATTTTTTCTCAAATTCAACCGGTCAGGGCGTATGTTAAGTGATTCTGATCGTTCACGATAACGTGCTGTTCACGTGCGCAGCACGCTGTCACCATCGTCAGCATCATACTATATATTAATCCTCTAACAGATGAGTCATTGTGAAAATGCTGTATAATAAATTCAGCGAGTCCGGTATTTTGCGAAATGAATCTACACTCGGGTCGAAGTGCAACGCGAGTATGCCTCACCTGTGTAGGCTACGCCACACAAACAGCTTTACTATCTGTTTCTTCTGGTGCTTTCAGTCGGCAGTTGGCACTATCTCCTATATTATACTTCGGCGACGCGTCGCCGACGTCGCCGACGCTGTGTACGCAGTGCGTAGCAGCCCGCACACACAGCGTCGCCGAGAGCCCCGCAGGGGGTGTTATACTTCCGTCGCCGACGTCATCCAAGGGTGGCAGAAAACGCGCTCCGATGGAGTGTTTTGATTGTGGGTTGGTTTTTCGTTCCCGGCACTGCCATCATCCCCACAGGACTTCGAATTACGAAATCGAGAAGTAAAAAGACGACCGTCTTGCGTACACCAGTAGAGCCATTTGCTAGAACACGGAGTATTGGGGAGAGAGTGGGAGCCTAAACCTCACCTTTCCTTCACTTTGTCACCTTTCTTCGCTTTTCTGTCCTTCTCACCCGTTCTACTCACGTTTTTCAGGCCTTTTCGCTTTCTTGCAGAGCAAGTAACACCAAATGAAACTGTGAAGAAAATAAGTAGTGTTTCCTCGCTTTCTGAAATGATACTGCAAACCTCTACGAAGAGCTTTTTCGAGATGGAATTCTTACTAATTAAGAGTTAAATTTTCCTTTGAACTTCGAGAATTCCGCGTAAATTTAATTTCAATGCGATTAACGAAAAAGGCCTTTGCTAAACTTCAATAAAGAAATTTAACGGAAGTGCTGGTAAAATCGTTAATTCGGTGTATCAATAGTCGTTAAATTTTTGACACTGCCCCGCACTTCTATTATTATTATATTTTGTCTACAATCAGTTCTACAGCCTCGAAACATATTAAGAAAAGCACACAATGTAGGCAAATTCGAGGCAGACGTAATCACTTAGCGTTTCTATTCGCAGTCTGGTTACCAAATGATGACGTTAGAAACGCGTTCCGATGCTCTCCTGTCGACGACGTCGCCGATGTGGGTGACGGGTCGCAGCGTCGCCGAAGTATAACATGGGCCTACGATCGTGTCATGTTGCCGATAGTTGTTCGTTTCCTAGAAGTAATTGATAATCCGGATATTGACAGTTTTACTTTTGGCGGGTAGACAGGCGAAATGCTGGAAAGTGAAGCCAGATTTCTTTGAGCTCGTTGGGTGCTTGCCAGGAATTCGGTGGTTATAAACATCAGGTCTTTAGCGGGCCGACCTACAGGAGTAGCTCTTTCAGGAAAACGCTCCCGAATTCGACTGCGTGCGAGAGCTATGGTAACGATGAACGCCAACATCAAAAGCGTCCAAAGCTGCCGCGAGCGAATCTCAGTGGCAGACATTCAAGCTAGCGTGACGCTTTCCACCAGCTCTTCTCCTGTAACTTATTATTTCCTGTCTCCGTTACGCTTTACTAAGTTGCTCCAAAGAATTGTTTCATGGTCTGACCTTAGGCTGACCGCTAATGTCATTCATATTTGCTGAGATATATCTTCGATCCTAGATTTAGCTGTGCTGAGAAAGGCGGTTAACGATCTACCCGTGTCGGAGATGGAGGCGACGCTTGTTCCTTCAATGCGTAGGTGCTGCTCCGACCTTGCCTTTGTTCGACTCGCCTTGCGTTCTTCAATTTGTTTTGTGAAGCACTGATAAATACTACCTGTGTTTCCACAACGCAGCATATGACCAGTGCTAGTGATTGTTGTCCTTCATGTGGATCGCATAAACCTTTCATCTCGAAATACAAGCCGTGTGTTAATTCCATGGTACTTTTAAAATTGCATGTAGCAAGGCTGCTGAAAATGAATAAATAGAGCTAATTAGGAGCATAGGGGGCCTAGCAGATGAATATTAGTCTCAACGGGGTTGGTGAGGTGATCTCCGTATAGCAGGAAAGCGCTGACTTATCCCTCGGTATGTCAGCACCATCCGTTGTGTAGAACAAAGTCGCTTCCAGAATTTTCTGTAGAAAGGTATTTATGTGCTGTTGTAATCAGAAGGCGAGTGATCAACGCAGACCACTACTCTCGAACGTTCCATGCCTTGTCAGCTATTGCTGTGCTACGCTCAACCCGATATTTTCGGTGCTGTAATCGGCGAGGTAGAGCAGTTACCCTACTATACACCACTTTGTTATACTATTTTCACGTCAAATTAGACACTCCTAGACAAGTCTGACGCTTTTGAAATCAAGCTCAATGTATTCCAAATTAAGAAGAGCGTCCTCCAGATTAAACCAGGAACTCTCAAGCAAGGTTAAAATACTTTTCAAAGAAAAATTCGGTATAACTTCCTTGGAAATTTTTTGACTCAACTGCGCCCATAGGGTAATCTACGCTGTTGGTCTTTTTAAATAAAATAATTATTTTTAAGGAAGAATAATGAATAACGCGTTGGTTTAGAGCGCCCAAAGGCAACAATCATTTATTTATTTATTTATTTATTTATTTATCTATTATAAATAAACCCATATGGATGTGCAAATTCAATGATTCTTGTAGAACACGAACAATACTAAGAAAAACAAAAGAAAAAGCTCAATAGTCAGATTTAACAAAACGGGGGCATTTAGAAAAAGAAGGCTCACTATCAGTGAGGCTGCGCGGCAAGGTGAGAGAGCCAGAACAAGTGGAGGACAACCAACCCACAAGAAAAATGTTCCCATAAAATGTAAAATGTTTCATATTTACCTGGCCGTGGTTTGTATGAAGTCAAATTGCACGAAGATACCTGAAGGACTGCGCAATACTGCTACTTACCAGGGGATGCCGTCAGCTTCCCATGAAACTTCGGATTGAGACCTATATCACTTGAAAGAGCTCGAGACGCTGATCACAGATATGTAGACCAAGCTTGCTAAATGGATCTCCTAGGCGAGTTAAGCCACAATGTCTTCCATGTGTTAGGCGCGCTCAATCAGCGTTGGGCGCAGTATTGCGCGGAAATCAGCGGTTGGGCTATCAGAGCCGTCAGCAGCGGCGGCGGCGCAGTGGTAGAGTGGTCGCTTCACAGGATTGAGGTCGTTGGTTCGACTCCCGCAGCTCACGGCTTTTTTGCATTTTGCGGCCTATCTTCGACGAGGACCTGTAATCTCATTTTAGCACATTTTTGAGCGAACGGCTAATGGCGACTTGCATTTGCGTCTATTTGAAGACGGGAACGTGTTTCGGGTAAAATGTTTCATTCATGACGTGAAGCAAGTCAGATATTCAAATCAAAACAAAATAAGAGTAAAAATAAAATCAAAAATCAACAAAACTTAATAAACATAATAAATAAAAAGCAAAGGCACTAGTTAAAATTTCCGACTCCACCGACACGCCTTCGGTCGAAAAAATATTTTCGCTGAAACTTCGTCTAGGGGGGTTGCCTGGGGTGCTGATCACGAATCTGACATCCGTTTTTCACGATTCGGTCGGAGGCCACTCATACTGTTAACAAGGGTGGTCCAGGCAGAGTCACCGATTTCGCTGAAGTTTCGTCTAGGGTGGTTATTTGGGGTGCTGATCACGAATCTGACATCCGTTTTTCACGATTCGGAACAGATGTAGTCGATTTTTTATATGTGTACAGGTAGTTCATTTTCAATATGTTTAATTCTGTTCATTAAGTTTTGTTGATTTTTGATTTTATTTTACTTTGGTACTAGTTAAAAGTTCCGACTCCACCGACATGACTTCGGCCGAACGGTCGTAGCAACGGTATGGGTGGTCCCCGACCGAATCGTGAAAAACGGATGTCAGATTCGTGATCAGCACCCCAGGCAAACCTCCTGACGAAGTTTCAGCGAAAAAAGTTTTTTCGACCGAAGTCTTGTCGGTGGAGTCGGAACTTCTAACTAGTGCCTTTACTTTTTATTTATTATGTTTATTAAGTTTTGTTGATCTTTGATTTTATTTTTACTTTTTATTTTGTTTCGATTTGAATTTCTGACTTGCTTCACGTCATGAATAAAATCTTCTACCTGAAACACGTTCCCGTCTTCAAATAGACGTAAATGCAAGTTGCCGTTAGCCGTTCGCTCAAAAATGTGCTAAAATGAGATTACAGGTCCTCGTCGAAGATAGGTCACAAAATGCAAAAAAGCCGTCAGCGGCGGGAACCGAACCAATGACCTCAATCCTGTGAAGCGAGCACTCTACCACAGCGCTGATAGCCGAACCGCTGATTACCGCGCAATACTGCGCCCAACGTTGATTGAGCGCGCCTAACACATGGAAGACATCGCGGCTTCCGTCGGCCATAACTCGCTTAGGAGATCCATTTAGCAAATTTGGTCTACAAATCTGTGATCAGCGTCTCGAGCTCTTTCAAGTGATATAGGTCTCAATCCGAAGTTCCATGGGAAGCTGACGGCCTTCCTTGGTTAGTGCCAACGGAGATGACTATCACGTACCATTTGCTTGTTTGTGCGACAGAACATGTGCCTGATAGTAGCATACGGGAAGCTGTCAGAACTGGTGTTGCTTAATTTAGTGTATCAAAGGAAGAGATCGCGCCATGCACTCGACGAAATCGTAGCAATTTTTATTTGGTTGATAGTGTAATTGCTGTTCACATGGAACAGGGGTGTGAGGGTTTGTGTTTTTTGCAGCTGTTTTTGTTGTGTGCCGTTTATATCTGTGTTCTGCGCAAGCGAGTGAAGATCGCGATGATCTAGTCGAATGCATGGCGTAATCTCTTCTTTTAATAATGATGTCTGCTTCCCTGCGCTTTTAAATAACATTGCATTCATTGTTTTTCTTTAGAAAATACAATTTTTATAAAAATTGTGGACAGTTCACTTGTGTAGGTAATATTTTAGAAAGCTTTAAAGGATATTTTACTGAATTTTTATGGGTTCCTTTTATGGTTAGACGCTTAAACTAAGAATTATTCAAACCGTGTTGGGGATCTCTAGTTTAATCACGAAGACTCGTTTTCATCTAGAAGTTTGATTTCAAAAGCACTTGCTTGGAAGAGTCTTCAATTTGATTTGAAAGTTTCCAGTTTGATTCGAATAATGCCCAGTTTAGTTTGAAAAGTATCCAATTTGATTTGAAAATCGTATCTATATAACAGAGCAAATCCGCGTTTGTTCTTCCGTGTTTCCGAAGAAGCCTTGCGGTCTCTGAGAATTGGTTTCCTATCTGAATCGGCAATATCAATCCCTGCAGACCGTTGATTCAGGCTCAAGCGTGGAGCGCGAGAATCGCAGGGAGGGGGGTCGTACTTTGATTTGGTTCCTAAGACAAATTCCCTCGGAGGAATCATCCTTTTGCAAGTGTTGTAAGCAGAGGTCTGTAATTAATAAATTTATTATTATTAAATGTTATTCAATTAATAAATTTTTGACGCAAACAATTCAATTGAATGAAGATTTTTTAGGCATGGCAACAGCATGGCAACACCATGAGCATCGCTTCTTCTATGGAAAGCAGACGGCATTTGAATTTGCAGAGTTATTGCACTAGATAATAAATTTTTTAAGCATTTTTCAGAACAGCTGAAATGGACCGATTTCTGCACAATTTTCGCAGTGACGGCGCGACACATTTTTTTGTTGAGAGGTGTAACTACTGAAGCTGAAAATGGATCTTACCGAAATTTAACCTTTAATTTGCGGCAGGAAAAAGTCAGGCCTCTCCTAAGCAATCTTTCGTCCGATCAGGTGGAGTGATTCTCCTATCCTGAAGTTTTCCAAAAATAAAATATTTCCTGAACAAGGCTACCACCGGAGTTAAAACTGGAATCCACAACAAAACAGCTTTTATTAAGCACTTCTTCAAGATATCAAGTACTTCCTAAGCGATCTTCCTTGTGATGAGGTGAGGTCATGCTCAATTTTTTTTTCAAAAATAAACATTTTTCTTTCTGAACGGAACGATGTCTAGAGCTGAAATGTAACTTTAGAAAACGGTAATTTTTATTATATATTTATTTCATTTATTTATAGTACGTGGATGTGCGATCGATATGGGAGCTTATCATTAGGCTTCGCTCGAGGTGAGCGATGGAGGTGTGAAAATCTGTTGAAAATATGCCTTGCTGTGGTAGATAAGGAGTTATACCCATCCAATCGGCAACACCAGATAGCACGTCGTCAAATTCCTTCGCACAGAAACTGTAGGATCTCGATTTGAAAGTTGTAAGTATTTTATTTTGCTTACTCTACAAGCATTTCGCTTTCACAGCGTAATTCTCTCAAATCTTCTCAGATCGCTTTCATAGGAGAAATCTTTCCGTTTGGAAGAGAATGGAAAAAAGGTATTCCGATATTTTTATGCTCTTATGTGCCCAATTGTACGCAATTAGACAATTCGGATCCCTCCTAGTGGGGGAGGGCTGCTCACTCTGTCTTTTGAACAAAGTTAGGAAACTATTTCAAAGAGGCAATACAGTGAACAAACCGGGTGAGAACCTTACTCTGCAATTTTCTAGCGGTAGAGGCCACCATGTCTGTGTTTGCTTTTCTTTTCTAGCAGCGCTCCTCCTCCAAAGACTTGAATAGACCCGTAAATTCTTACTAGCGGCTTCTATTGAACTTGCGTGCCAAATGTGATAGTTCTTGCCGTAAATCTGATTCGGAATGATGTTATGATCATTTTAATTAACATAGGAAGCATATCCAAACGTGGAAGAAAGGCAAGACTGAAGTAGATAAAATAGGTGAAGTGATGCAGAAACTATATAAAGGAAGGAAAGCGGAAAGTTATAAGAAGAATGAAAATTGGTGAAATGGTTCGTTTCGCTGTCATCTTTAGACGAACCTTTGTTTTATGCTCCTCCCAGGCTGTTCAGGTAAGGGCATTACAATAGTAGTATTTACAATAATCCTTATGTATATATATATAAAACTTGTACTTCAAACATCTATAATTGAAAGCTAGAAAGATATAGAACTGTTAATATGTTTCTTACTATCGCTGTTATTCAAATCAAAAAGTTATGAAGGTATATTTTTATAAATTTCATGCAAGATGTTCACCTTTAAATATATTGAATAATGTTTACACAAAAGGTAAAAGAGAACTCACAATAGATGACCACAGACACAAACTTACATTGTTTTAGCTTGAGATTAGCATTTCATTTTAAGAATCACATATATTGCTGAGCTGCACATTGTTTATCAGGGGCATGTTCTCCATGGGAGGTAAAAAACAACTGTTGATCTAACGTGATAGAGGTGGGTTTGATTGATAGCGCTGGAACGGAAGTAGGTTAGTTTTATCTCAGAGTATGGCGTAAGTCAAGCAGATATTAGGTTGGTGAAAAAGTCTTGTACCACAGCGTATTTTTTTCAAAATTTTATTGTTTTTTTTTTTGTAAGCGACTTTAATCGGCAAAGTAGTTACCATTTACATCTACAGCCTTCTGCCATCTGAAGGGGAGATTACGAAATCTTTTCTTCCAGAATGAAGTCAGTTATGATTCGAAGAAGAACTCCACCTCGGATTCCAGTTCGGTTTGGTCGTTGAAGCACCTATCCCTTAGGTGTTGCTTTAGAGCTTGAGGGAGATGGTAGTCCGATGGCGCAAGACATGGCGAATACGGTGGATGGGGCAGCACCTCCCACCTAAGCTCCTGGAACTTCTGGCGAAACGACCTTGCAATGTGGGGGGCGAGCATTGTCGAGAAGAAGGTAAACATCCCTTCGCCCTCGCCATTTGCGCGACATATCCTCGCTCAGCTTCTGCAGCTGCGTAGCGTAGATGCTCGCTGTTACTGCGTGCCGTCGTCAGGAAGCTTACGATAGAGCGTTCCTCGAGAATCCCATCAACAGCACAGCATCACCTTCCTCTGGTGGATGTCCGCCTTGAGGTTGCGGTTCTCCTTGAGGGAGTCACTGGGCCTTCCGAGTATGGTTAACGAGGAAGACCCAGGACCCATCTCCCTTGACGACATTCTCGAGAAAGTCCTTATTAAGAAAACAAATAAGGAGAGACTGAGCGATAGTCGAAGCCTTGTCCACTTCATCGAGTCAGTCAGTCTTCACTGCAGTCGTAGTATTTATATGCCCTCAGAAGCAAATTGCCACGTATGCGAAATATTCTAGAATGTTTGTGCTACAACTGCGTAGCGCCAAGCAGTCTTTGGAAGTTCCTGTTAAATCTTGAAAAATTTTCAAAATTTTTGGTGCAAGATTTTTTCACCAACCTAATATTTACTAGGTCGTGCGAATACAATAACAATTTAGACATGACTTTTTACACGATACAGGTCTTTTTTACAGGTCACCTTATTAGAGTGGAGATCCGGTTTAGAAAGTCTGATGGTGGGCAAAACTTTTTCAACCAGACATATCCTCGCTTTCTTTTATCATACGGAACAAATTTATTACCGGGCGATCTAAGAACGGGTCGTTTTCAGGCGAACAAGGTTTGAGCAGATGTTGAAGCGAGTCAGGCGCTGCTCGCCAGTCAAGTCATGGGGTATCCACTTCTGCTTCTTCTTCACCATGCTGATTGAGGCCGGATGCCTCGATACTAGATGAATGGACAACCACATCTGCTCCTATTTTTCAGGCAGTTACATCCGGCTTTGACTCAACGGCCGCTTTTAAAGTTTGATTGTTTAGCAAGGAACTGGTTTGTCTTCAAATTTAAAATCTTCAGAAGATTACTTTAAGAACAGTTTTCTCACTGTAAGTTGTGCGTTGCGTTTGCAATATACGGGTTGCCCTAGTCGCAGAATGTTGGAACTTGATCGCACAAAAATCGCGCCGGTTCGCCTTTTTTCAAATTGTTTAATAACGTCAAGAATGAACACAACCGAAAATGTGAAACGCAGTTCAGTTTGAAAGAGTAGGAAAACCTAAAAACGATCTGCTCAAGTTGGCTTCAGGGTCAAGCGTGGGGTTCGATTTTTGCTGGAAATTTACGACCCCCCCCCTCTGAAGCGGAATTTGTACGACCCCCTCCCTCTCCCTTCCACTGTTCTATTTCTTGTATTTCTTGATTTTTTCAAGGTTTCTTGTGCAGTTTGAACTCTTTAATAGATTCTTCTTTTCAGGTGCGGCTTCGGCACTGAAGAGGACAATGAAACGAGTTCCCTGATCAATAATGTTTCAAAACACAATAAAATTCTTTAAAATTTTGAACGCTATTTTCGACACTTCAAAATAAAGATCTTCTAGTAGCAGTTTCCAATCATCACTGTTCAATTTATGGAGTTTTTTTTTCAGGACACCATGGACACGGAACATTCTTCTACCTGAAGTAGCAACGTTTGCATCTGAAATTGTGCGCCGAAATTGTGTTATATAAAAATTTGAGTATTACTTTCTGACGACGACTTAAGTGCTTTCCTTATAAATTTTTTGAGGCGTTTCTCGAATCGATGGACTTCTCTCGGAAATAATGTTCTCCCATCCTAAGAAAACGTCATAAAAAACGAAAATGGAGCTAAAAACCTCAGCTCTATACATGATACAGCAAAAAAACAAGATTCTCCGCAGCGATGACGGAACTGCGATGACGATATGATTAGGATGGATCGTAAGCAAAATTCTCGTTTTTCATGAAAAAAATATTTTTTAGCCGAAGCAGACCACCCATACGAATAAAATTTTGCCACAAAAACTTCCAAGTCATGATCAATGCACAGTGAAAAAATTATGATTTTCTGGATCGAACAGGATGAATCGACCTCAGGTCGACTTTGCACCAACGTCATCGAAGCATGAAACTAAACGTTCACAAAAAGGTTCATAACTCGGTAAGTTTTTCGTATTTTGAAAAATCTAGCCTGTCAAGAAGAAGATAAAACGCTCTTTCTCACAGTGTAAAAATCTTTTCCAAAAAAGGAGTCGTCACGCGTGGCTGCTGGTTCGATTTTTGAGCGAAAAAAAATTGAAGTGGCTTCACAAAAATATTCATAACTTGATCAATTCTTCGAAGTTTCAAAATCCCGTTAGCTTTTCAGAAACTAGAGAAAGAGTCCTTTCTTGCTATGTGAGAATTAATGTCCAAAAATTCGGTCTTCATGCGCGGCAGGGGAAGTTCAATTTCGGTTCCATGTCGCGAAAATACGTACCGAAAATCGAACCCCCCCCCCCCACGTCCCGCATGAAGATCCCTTTCTTGGAAATCGGTTCTTACATGGTTAGAGAGCACATTTGCACTATTTTTTGTTGAGCGAGCGGGATTTTTGATTTTCGAAAAAATAGCCGAGATATGATCAATTTTCGGAAGTCGTGAACTGAATCTCGGATCGACCCTTCACCGACGTCATCGGAGTGATCTCCCAAAAATGCTCATAACTCGGTAAGTTTTTAGAAGTTTCAAAATTCCTCTACCTTTTCTAAAACTAGACAAAGTGCGCTTTCCTACCATGTAAAAATCGATCTTCAAAAAAGGTTTCTTCATGCGCGGCAGGGGGGTTCAATTTCGGTTCCATGTCGCGAAAATACGTACCGAAAATCGAACCCCCCCACGTCCCGCATGAAGATCCCTTTCTTGGAAATCGGTTCTTACATGGTTAGAGAGCACATTTGCTCTATTTTTTGATGAGCGAGCGGGATTTTTGATTTTCGAAAAAATAGCCGAGATATGATCAATTTTCGGAAGTCGTGAACTGAATCCTTCACCGGCGTCATCGGAGTGATTTCACAAAAATATTCATAACTCGACTAATTTTTCGAAATTCAAAAATTCCGCTAGTTTTTTGAAAAGTAGATAAACAGCGCTTCTTTACGGTTACAAACTCGTTTAGCAAAAAAGGGATCTTCATGCGGGACGTGGGGGGGGGGTTCGATTTTCGGTACGTATTTTCGCGACATGGAACC
>OX375865.1:42905174-42976957 GCA_947359475.1 Heligmosomoides polygyrus bakeri | reverse complement strand
ATGCTTTAAAAGGCAGGTTTTAAAAGTAACATCTTCCATGTGATTAGTGTGTCGATATCTTTTCGGTAAATCGAGACGTCTGATCATATAGAATATCGTTTCAGAGAAACATAGTTTTATCACTGTGTGTCCAACGGGCTTAAAATTTTATAGGGTGCGATTTCATCTTCTGATGCTGTTTCCTGCAGGAGAGAAATTACTTTTCAAGCAAGTCCGTCCTTCGGTTGCCATTCCGTCATCGACTCGAAGAGCGCTTCAAAAATCTTGTAGGGAAAGCACTTAGGTCGTCCTCAGTAATTAACACTTGAAATTTTATAGAGTGCAATTCGGGAAGTAGATGTCGCTCATCAGGCAGAAAACTACCGTGTCCATGACGTCCTGGGAAAATCTGAAAAAATGAAAATCTCTCATTGACCACAAATCTGCAGACAGGAAATCTTTATTTTTCACTGCACAGTAATCGGCATTAAATTTTTTTTTTTTGATATTCAATCCTATTTTTTAACTCCAGGAAACGCAAGTGCTTGTATATCTCCGCATTGTCGTAGTCAGACCTGGAAAAAACAACTTATTAATAGATGCAAACATCATCTAAAAACCTGAATTTGGAGAGAGTCCTCTGCCAAAACCGAGAGAGTACGACCCCCCCCCCCCCCCTCCAGACGAGGCCGCAGTACGACCCCCCCCCCCCCCTTCGATTCCCGAACCTCAAGCTTGACCCTGGTTGGCTTGAAAGGATTACTTCTTATGAGAGGTAACCCTACTTCAACGTATCTCGAAACGGAAATTACTTTTGCAACAACATAAGTCCCCGCGAAATGTTGAAAAATAGAGTCGCCTGTTCGAACGAGCTTTATATTTTCCATTGAAGATGTGACCGATTTGAGTCATTTTCCACTTTATCACCCATTTCGCGTCATATTGTTGGCTGCAACATAATCTGTCTACCACTAAGGCTGTGGTGTATGCCAGCCGGTTGTTCTATTGAGGTTTATCGTGGAAGGCTGTCACTTATTTGAGCAGATGTCACCCTTTCTCCTGGATTGCTTAAAGATCCAACGTGAACAATGCTCGAGCAGTATTCGAGGGCACAAGCCTATAAAACTTCTGAAGAGTAATTCTGAGTTGAACCTTATGGAAAGAAATTAACTGTTCAGTGCTAACAATGAACGTAACCAAGGAAGCGGTTGATGGCAAATATTTCAAGAGAATAGCTCTCGATCAAGTTCACTACCATGGAAAGGCCGTAGAAGAAGCGACATCATTCTGTATCAGTGGAGCGGCACGGCTAAACATCGTGTGACAGTGCTGCCCGAAAAGTTAGGAACAGATGTAATATGTTCGGATTCGACTGCATATGGCGTGTTTCTAGGTTCGGTTTGTTACTCTCAAATTGAGGCTCTGATTAGGGCTAAGGACGCCACGAAGCCCAGAGTTCTCCAAAATCCTTCAGTGAACGTTTTCTGATAGCTTCATGCACAAGATTCTTCAGTGTTGCATCTATCTTGATTGTGAAATACTAATTGTGCATTACGCAATTTTCGTAGCTACCATTGCGAGACACACCGCTAAGTGTGTCATAGCCCTTGTATTAATAAAGCACGGGACAAGAATGAACCGCACTAATGGATTGTCGACAAGATAGACATGTAGCTACATCGCTTTCATTTGAATGCGAAGTGGTGCCCTGTAAATGATAACAAAACGAACTAAACTAATGGCAGTGCTGTTCATTCTAACCCCACTCGTCGAATTGAGGGGAGGGGTCAACAATGTCTAAAGTTCGACATAGATGTGGGCATTTTCGATTTTACTGGCGACATTCGTTAGACGCATTCCTAGTACGGGGGACCACGTACAAAAGGAGCAACTGTTGCCCTCTCCTATTCCTCACCACCGCTCATTTGAAATTGCATCGCCAAGTGGATCCAGAAGTCACCACGGACCCACTTGGCGATGCAACTGCACTTGGCTCCGGGGGTGTAGTGCAGCCCTATATGGCATGCGTGGCATGAAATTAAAATTTTTGTGCAAAACTGTTCTATCCCCGCGCTGGATTGAGCTGAACCACTTCTTGGATTGCTATTAATTTTCCTTCTGACATAGGATTTGACCGCTTAATACAAGGTGACTCTCTTTTGGGAGCCATTTGGCGCTGCTTGAGTGCAGTGAAGTAGCAACTGCAATCTTGACCAGATTCAGGGGTGGTGCAGCAAAATATCACTTCGTCTTCCAAACTAGGACTGCGTTTTAAGTTGTACAGTTTTATAAAGGCGAACAATTCTCAACAATTCTCCCTTTCAGCAGCACATCCTCGGCTGAAGCACAAGAGAAGCCGAGAAAATCTGCGACAGATGTACAGACACTACAAGAGCCACCGGTATTTCTTGCATGCTACGTTCTAACGAATCGGGAACTGAAGGAAGGAGCTTCTAATACGATTTAGTGTATATCCTAGTGGGAAGGGAAAACGGCCGCAATATGCGTTAGGGGAACGAGACGCCGAGTCTTCCACCTCAACGTAGGTGTCGCCTGCCGTGACATGGCACTTTTCCCTCTGTACAAAATCAGAAGGTACACGTCAGATTTGAGGACCTAGGTAAACCGCTGAGTCTTTGCAACGTGCACTGCACGTAACTACGCGTCAGGTTTGTACGTGAGGAGTGTCACGTCAGCGTCGCCGCACGTGCGTTTGGCTACTGGTGGGCAGCACCTCCCCCCCCCCCCATCTCGCAATGTTCCGAAAAACGTTAAGGCACACGTGCGAGGACTGACCCTTCGCTGTATGGCATCTGGCATACCTCCGATTCGCTCCAGCGACTGGTCGCGGCGATAGTGTTGCGAGGGTAGTTGTGCAGTTCGTAGCTACCTGCGCAACACTATCGCCGCGAGCGGTCGCTGAGCGACTCGGAGGTATGCCATATGCCTATCGCTCTCTGCGCCATCCATACCTAGAGATCGCGCCGCGCTAGCTCCCTCCCCACACTTCCTGTGCCTATCGAACGCCACCATTCAATAATGACTCGTTTTGTATACTTGCTTCCAAATGTTATGTATTCTCATGTTTTCTGTGTTATTTGTTTTGATTTCGTTAGTGCAGCTGCTTTCTTAGGAATGAGTAAGTTCAACATATTTCAATGCTGAACACATTCAGTTTTTATGAAATCTTTTAAGAGCTGCCACCACCAACTAGGATTGCACCTGTTCATGTCCAACCGGCCTCCCTTTCAACCATGTTCAGCTCATTTATCATTATCTCCATCTTGGTGATGTTGATTAATATCAGAACGATATCATCGGTACGACAATGTGGAGACTCATATTTGCTTCCTGAAGTTGAAAATTTGGAATTAAATGTTTAAAAAGTTTTAAATGATGACTGTTCCACTGTTAAAAAAGATTTTCTGCAAGCAGATTTTGAGTCAAAGAGAGATTTTCAATTTTTTCAATTTTACAAAGCCGCTCCCAGAGGCTCTACTCGATCGTACACCGACGTCATTGAAACGATTTCACAAAATTGATCATAACTCTACTGGTTTTTTAAAATTTCCAATGGCTTCCTGAAAAATAGAGAATAATTGCTTTCTTACGATAAAGAACCAGTTTGCAAAAAGAGGTTTTCGTACGGGGGGGGTCGATTTTCGGCAAGTTGTTTTTCGGAAACAATCGACCAGAAATCGAACCCCAGTACCCCGTATAAAGAACTATTTTTGAAAAGTGATTCTTGTGTGCAAGAAAGTACATTGTCTATAGTTTAAAAAACAATTGGCTTTAAACCGTGAAATTCAAAAAACTTACCGAGTTATGATCATTCTTATCAACTTCCAATCTTGTCGCTCCTATAGTGTCGGTGCCAGAGGTCAACCAATCCTATTCGTTTCTGAAAACCGCGATTTTTTCACTGTGCGTTGATTAAAACGTGAAGTATTTTGTGGCAGACTTTCTACTGTATAGGTAGTCGACTTCAGGTAGAAAATATTTAATTTTTCACGAAAAACTAAAACTTTTAATGCGATCCTCACTAAATCATATCAAGGATCGCTGCGGTGAAACTTGATTTTTCACTGTATAAAAATTAAACGACTTATAACTTTATATGGTGCAGTTTCACTCTCTGATGTTTTTCCTTCACAAAGTAGAAAACTTTTCTGCGAGAAATCCATTGCGTCTCTGTCATCGATTCGAAGAGTGCCTTAAACATTTTTGCAGGGAGATCACTGAGCGAACTTTGGCAATTAACACTCGAAATTTGTCAGAATATAATTTCGGATGCAGATGTTGCTCCTTCAAGGAGAGAAGTATGTCATACCCATGAGATCCTCGGAAAATCTGAAAGTTGAACTCGCTGTGACTAATTCGAAAATTACTCGCGAAAGCTATTTATCCTTAACTGTAGCACAATCAAAATATTATTGTGAAATATTACATATTCAAAACGTTAGTCAAGGTTTTTCAACAAGTCATTAACAATCACTCAGTGGCATGTTTTCTCCTGGAAATGAATATTCACACTGTCGATGCCGCACTTGGAAAGAAGAATCTGTTAAAGGGTACAAAAATCGCATAAAAATGTGAAAACTCAACACAGATACGAAAGAAAATCGTGATCTAGAGAAGGCGGGAGGTCATACCAAATCCGCGCTGGATGGGAGGAGGTTCGTAAATTTTCGGCAAAAGTCGAACTCCACGCTTGAACCTGTCTCGCTGCCTTACTACCTTCTTGACGTGAATCCTCAGGCTCTGCCCAAACAGCTGCATCGCAGGTGAGGTATCCAAAGAACATTCCTCCATTAGGTGTCCTCGGAATTCCGGCATGCGTTAAGGAATTTAGAACAGCATTCGTTTCCACGGAGTCGAAGGCTTTGTTCTAATCCACAAAGACGGGTCAAGAGGAAGGTGGTATTTGCTACTTCTTTCAATGAACTGGGTGACTGCTTGAATGTGGTCCAAGCAAGGGAAGTTCTTGCGGAAACCGGCGTGCTCCACTGGTTGGTAGCCGTTGAAGGTTCTTTCCATGAGACTGAGTAGAATCTTGGTGAAAATCTTGTACACAACCGAAAGCAGGCTTATAGGTCGTCACTAGTTCGCAATGTCTTGAACCTGGCGCTTCTTGATCCGCAACATTGTCCTTGACTCCTTCCACATATTTGGATCTTTCCAGAGATTGAAATGTTCGCGAGAAGCGAATTTAAGGAGAAATTCCCTGCGCGAAGAACGTCTGCAGACATATTAGCGTACCGAGTGCAGTTCCCTTCTTCATGCTTCTGATGGCGAACGTAACTTCTGACTCCATAGTGGGAGGAACACCTTCAGCAGCCAATACTGATCTTGATGGGGATATGGAAGAGCGAAAAAGATCCGAGTAAAACTCCTGCACGTTGCTCTACATGGATCTTCATGATGTTCAGATTCTTCCATCCTTATCCATGAAGGAGGAAATGATGACTTTCTGATCACTGAGACCAGCGCCTGATGCTGGTCCTTTTTCTGCTGCATCTAACAGTTTGGCTCTTCTGTAAATTTGGATTGAATTTCTTATTGCGATTTTTTGATGATGACTTTCTCTAAATGGGTTGCTTCGGGATCCTAATTGACGGCCCTTCTATTTTTCTAGAAGTGCGGATCCCATTGGTAGGACGCTATCGCGGATTGCAGTTCTTCTGGCTCATATGAAGGGATTTGAACGGGTGGCGGTCTGTGAGTGTCACGTTTGAATATAGTCTTGCTAAGGAGAGGCGTTGCACGGATAAGGCGGTGGTCTGAGTCGGTGTCGAATGAAAGGAGCATGGAGACGTTGAACAAATTGCAGCATCTGTCCATTTAGAAGTGACTGATCTCTAAGCGAGCCTCTCCATTCGATGTTTCCCAAGTCCCTCGCCGGTTTGAAAGCTTTTTGAACATAGAGTTCCCAAGTTGGAGAGAGTGTTGGAAGAGAAGGCATGCGGACATAAGATCAATATGTCGTCCTCTGTTCCCGTTTCTTCTGGGAGGCCCGTGTGGTTCTAGTCTCCAGTTTTCGACAGTTTGTGCCAAGTATGGTATTGAAGTCCCCATCAACTAGCTTGTACGATACCGGCCTTATCCTTTGGTCTTTGGGCAGAAAAGACAAAAAAAAACCCTTTCCGCCGCATTTTTGTAGCGCACTACAAATGGAGTGCATTGCTATATGAAACGCATATTCGGGATTTGCGTCGACTGTTTTCCCGATGAGCAGCAAGACGCCCAGTGAGCGCTTGAAATTTAGTTCAAAGACCTATTTTTGGGTAGGTAGAAGCGCAGCTGACATGCTTTCGCCCACTCAAGTGATAGGTACGATTCTATATGCGTTGCATTCCAGAGGCTGCTAGGGTCTTAGAGAAATGCGTCTGGGGATTTCTGATAAAATTCTCCAAACGGTTCGAAATAGTCTTGAAGGCTTTACATTTCCCAGGAAGCGAACCTGGGTTCGTCCACTCGATTGATAGGTCCGTCCTATATACATTGTGCACGGCGCACTCTTGGAGCATTTCTGGAATGACCAAAGGCTGGAAAATGAGCAGTGTTTGAGCTACTCCGAATACATGCATGTCGTGGAAAATCAACTGCTCCAATCGCGAAAAGCACGCTCCAGCCATTTTTTGGCCACCCACGGAGAAAATGAGGCGGTCTGGTAAAGAGGATGTGCACCTTTTTGTAGATCTCGAGGAGGTGAATCGAACGGTGTCAACCTCTTCTAAAAAAAACCAAAACTGAAAGAGTTATGGCAATGCGACGGTTTGTGACGTATTAATTCAGCTATATAGTTTAAAGCTTGATTAGCTATACCTTGAAGCTACGACAAAGATAAACCACCCTCTTCTTTCTGTTGAGGTATGTCGCGGATGAGGAGACTCGATTCGAGCTATGTGACGCACCACAACGGCCAGCAGTTGCGATTGAAGCAGAGTACAAAGTTAAATGGAAGGTGAGCGCTACCATTTTCGTACAGAGCTGACTCGATTTTTTCTTCATCAATGACGGAGTTTCCTAGTTTTCCTTAATTTCGAACCACTGAGCGTTTAGCATCAACTTTCAACTGACAACTGAGTTCCTATGCGCGGATCAGGCATCAGTGATGGTAATCGGAAGTAACATGAAATTTTTTCTTCTCGTCGTATCATCACCCTTTGCTGGTCGCCTCAATTGGAGATGGCATTCGTAAGTTTAGTCCCTCACCAGCCGTCCGCTGTGGGCGGACGATGAGAGCGCCAGTTTACTTTTTGCGGAGTCTGGCGCCAAAAACGCGACGCGATCAGCCCCGGGTCGTCGACGACCGTCCGCCACGCAGTTCCATCCGTGGATCTGCAGCGGACGTTTTCGCGGGAGTATACCATAATTGGATTCTGTGTCGTGAGGGGCCTATAAATATCTTTCGATTTCTGTGCGATTTGTTGTTGTTGTTACTCCTTATCTGACTCTGACGACTGCTCGACTCTGAAGACTGCAACGAGCGACGATCAAGAATGAAAGAATGGGCGCTGAGCTACTACGCTCAATCATGAAAGCCCGATCACGTCGGCAGAGAAGAAGAAGACCATCATCGTGGACATGGAGCCAATCAATCGTCTTCTTTGTTCAGTGACAACGACGTCAGTCACCGCACAGTGCTTGGTTGAGCCGCTATGACAACGTGATCGCGGACTCTGGCTCCACACCGGATATTGCAGCGAAAGCTTGTCTAACCGCATTGAAGCTGGATACCGCTTACTACGCCCGTTCCACCTTTACATTCTGTCCATGAAGGTCTACGATATATTGAGAGAAAAGATGGTAGAAATGTTGAAGGACCTGGTCAGACACAATACATCAGTGCTCTCATTCTGCTATGCCTACCTGAGGAAGCAGTGCAATAGAGAATCTAGGTGACTATACTGAAGTGGTCAACCAACACCATGATCTTGCCAAATTCAATGCAGTCACCGGCGAAGAGATGGGGCGCAACAGTGAGCAACCCTCGAGTAACTGAGAGCTGAGCCTCAACAATTCACGGATATCCGGCACAACGGCAAGCTACTCAAAAACTCGTTCTCTTCCGTACCTGACGTCGACGCTGTTTCTGCTACTACTCGGAATCATCAATGGAACTCGCCTTCGTCCCTTTACCGAGGTGAAGGATAGCAATGGGCCAAGGACTGTGAAATGGTCAAAAATATTTGCCAAGAGTGCTCACTTGTTAGGCACAGAACCTCTGCAAGATATTCAACAAAGTTAACCAGAAAAGGACAACAAACCGAACCTTACGTGTCAACAGCACCGTTGTTGCTGCCTACCACGGCATCAACTAGGAGACGTATTTACCGAAATGTGACAATCGACTGTACAGTTCGAATGCGACTCATTAAAGTTATCGGCGTTACGGTCCCGAGAAAAGAAAATGTGTCGGAATTGGTCGCCTGAAGCCGGATTCATCAACGACTTACAGAGATTTGACAGAGAAATTACAGCGGAAGCTCCTGAAAAAATGCGAATTAACGCAACCTTATCAACAAGCGATATGCTGAAATGTTTGCGTTATCCGGATTTTCCGCTGTAATTTATCTGTCGATTCTCTAAGCAGTTGATGAAACCGGCCCCTGAAGATATCCGCCTCCTTAAGTGACGCTGAAATCGGCTAACAACAAGGAAATACACGTACGTCGAAACTTTAAATGAAACTTCGTTATCGATGTTCAACAAGAAATAGTAAGCTGTCACGTCGCAGATACCAAGTTTCTGCTGCGTCTCGACTGGATAACGCAGCATCAGCCGCTGTACCGTCACCTTATGGAAGGTGCCTGCAATGCTGTGGTAGATTCTGCTCTTCGAAAACATCGATGGTCGCTCATGACACGGAACTCAAGGAGGACATGTAACCTGCATTTCCGGAGGTACAGTTAGTCCCATGGGCCCCTATACCTCATATTTCAAAATCTGGTCGGTTCGACTGGTTACCCTCAACATTCTGTAATCCGCTGACCAGTCTAACTGGACCGCTGCTGTCGTCTTCCTTAAAAATGGTTCGATCCCCTTATTCCCTTACTACTCTACTAGATTAAATGACGCACTCTCCTAGCCCCAGCACCTACATCCAACACTTGCGACATATTGACCAAGCTGAACGAAAGACGCCATTTCTTGCAAATCGACTTCGCTGAGGTATGCCTGCAGCTGGAAGTGAACGAAAAATCAAAACCGCTGCTGACAGTTGACAGTCAGCGACAACTCCATCGAGTCGTCTTATTCGTCTGCCTTCGGGAATAAATCTTCCTCGAAGCCATTCTCGAACAACAAATGGCCGCCTTCATTTCCGGAATGGAGGGAGTTCTCGCTTATCTAGACGACCTTACTGTCACCAGTACGACCATAAACAAACTGTTTCAAAACGTCCGCAACTACTGATTTTCTTTGAATTAATGCCCCTCTTTCCGAATTGAGACGACCTAGTTTAGTTTCGTCTTCAGTGTTGAAGGACAAGGCTCTATTATGCCAAATGAGGGCAATAAAAATTGATGGTACCTCAAACGAGGTGAGCCAGCTGTGTGCATTCCTCAGATTAGTAACCCTCTACCGAAAATTTGCCAAGGATGTGCAGCGCATACTCGTCCTAAGGTAAACGACTTAGCTCGTTGGACGCAATATTAGAAAGAACGAGGTCTACCCTGGATGCCGGCGCATCTTTTCCTTAGGCCTATGTTATACTTCGGTGACGCTGTTGTCGGCGACGTCGGCGACAGTGTTAAGCGGGTGCTACGCAGTGCGTAGCAGGCCGCGCAAACCAAATAAAAGCAACGCTCAACTCGGATCTTTTCTTGACACACATCGATCCCATCTCTTCGACCGTCGTCATCACAGACGCCTCAAACACTGGAATAGGGGCAGTTCTGACATATATCTCTCGCAGCCGAGAAAGTACCGCATAAGCCATACCTCGACGCCCACTTAAAGGGATTACAGCCAGATCGAGAAATAAGACGTCGCATTAATTTTGCTAATGCACACCTTTTGGTCCACAGACGGCAATTCATAATTTGACTCGGATGACTACAAATGTTATAGCTATTGCAAAGCGGATGTCATTGAAACACGGGGTGCTGCTTGATGTCATTACGTCGAGGGTTCGATTCACCAGCTATGTTTCGTTTCTGCACTTTATTGTTACATATGCAATTCATTAGTGTCGGTGAGGTGAGTGCTACCACAGTGTACCCAGATTGTATAGGAGGAAGCTCATTATCCTCAACTTGACATACCTCCTTGATCAATATTGTCGCTTCGTTTATGCTTACAAATTCGCGCGGTAGGCATAATAAACTGCTGCTAACACCAGCTCTTCAATATCTATTAACCCACCGAGTCACCTACTTCACCTACTGACCCTGAACTGTGGATGTCTACTGGATGGTGTTCCTTCGAGGGACGAGATGAAGCTGGCGGAAAGGATAGAAATTATTCCACAGGATTTTGAACTACGACAGCTGAAGTCGACAAAGTGGAGAAGCTGGAGGTAGTAGAAGAAGAGGACCATGACTTACACCCAGCAGGCGACTGTGCAGATGTTACGGCGCCACTTACGGGTGAAGACTCAATCACGTTTTCGGGAGGAGTTTCCACAGAAATGCATCTTCGAGACGTGCAATATCTTGGTTCTTCACACACGTCGTTGGTTCTTCACACACTATAACGATGAAAAGCACGTTCCCTTTCCTTGAGTATAAAGCTTTTTCTCGGTCCCTGGAGCGGATCCTGGCGGTCAGCTCCCTCATGCTATCTGGAATGTTTGGTTACTGGGGCCATATCGCCAGACGCAATCTGTCAAGCGCAGCCAGCCGACGTGGACTCTACATGAAGTCTCTCATGAAGCGATTCCACTCTCGCATGTCATTGTCCAAAACCTTCCCTTCGACTTGCAGAAAAGTGGTAGTATATCAAGAAGATAGGGAATGAGATGGTACGGAACTCAAACTAGAATGAAATATTTATAAACTAGGTCGTGTCACTGGTGTACCGATTGTTGTGTCATTCTTGTCTGGAAAGAATGATTGAGTTCGCGTGGTACAAAGCTTGCTAATTGGTACACATCCAGGTCAAGTCAAAAACCGAAAAGTAGAATGGCATTCCCGAAAGACCTAGGCGCATGTGATGACTTAGGATGTGGAGAAACTTCTTACGCTTCCCAAATTGTGATCGCTCTTATCTCGGGCTTCGGAATCATTGTCTTACTAAAAAATGAGTTACAGAATGCCCCTGTCCTAAATATCGCCAATGCAAGTGAAGAGGACAAGGTATGTTCCAGGCATTCATTTGTAGCTGTTACTGTTACTTTTTCATTTCCTATGACTTAGGGTAAGGCAGAATTAAAACTTTCTCGTCTAGCTTCATGAGATCCTGGAAGCCATACTGCTTGCGCAATAATGTTAAAGAGCCTAAGTAGGTCATTCTGTGCGGATGCTTCTCTAAGGCCTTTTTTCGGTGAACAATGATAGATAATGACACAGCAGTTTGTGAGCGCTTCACGCTAGTCCTAGAACTCGTAGGCTTGTAGTTCGGGATGAATAAGTGTATACGCGCATGGTTCTCTACTAACTGGAGGCCATGGAGATATAGTATAAGAGTGACCTTAAGACTGCTTGGAGTGATGTATAAAAAATGACACGCCCAGAGTTAGTCGCTCTCTATGTGGGAAGTGCCATGCATTTGGTCCACGGTATATTATAGAGACACCTTGAGTGCGTATTTGGAACATACTACAATAACGGCCGTATCATTTGGTGTTTGGGCAGAAAAATCGAAAAAAAACCTCTTCTGCCGCTTATCTTTTTTAGCGCTCTTCAAGTTGAGTACATTGTAAAATAATCAGCACCGATCTGTGGGCCGCCCATGAGCGCTTGAAATTCAGATCACTGACTTAATTTCTTCTTTGGATGGTGACTTGGTTTCGGCATCTCGTTCTTGTTCAGCCATTGTGCAGAGCAACAACGATTGTCACAAATGATCCACTTCTGGTCTCGTGTCTCGATCCTCTCCAAAAAAGGCTCCCTTAGATTGTGCAACACTAACGAGACGCAGGTGTCATGGCCCTTCAGCATTTGCCCGACGGTAAGTTCGTGCGGGATCCATTTCTTTGCTTCCTCTTCCGATCGTATTTAAGTGACAATAGTGCTGCCGTAAACGCCGAAATGCTCGGCTGGGTCTCTGACAGTTTGACGCGGATCCGCTCCACCATGGCTTTGAGTTGGTCGTCGTTAAGGAGCGATGATAGCCTACCTCGGTCTCCATCTTCGAGACTTTCATCTCCAGATCGAAACCTTTTGAACCAGTGGCGAAAGGGGCGTTCCTTAGCGAAATCCTTCCCTCAGCGTTGATGTTGCGAGCTGCGGCCGCGGGTTCTGTCCACTTTTCTGTTCGTATAAGTAGAACATCCGAATTTCACGTTGTCATACGGTGAAATCTACTTCAAAGACTCCACAAGAGGCAATTCTGTCGCAAGGGCTATTTATTGTAAAAAAAGAGGAGATTCTGCGCTTCCAGAAGCAGTACATAGCACCTGAAACGGGAACATTCGTAGCCATGAAAAATCAGCCAGAAATGTAGGTACCAAAACCTGCCATTTCATATCCAACGACCTAATAAATAAAAACAGTAGGATGAAATTCTGGTCGGTAGTTGAAGAAGAAGGTTGACGAGAAAGTCGACGGTCCATGTTACAAATTAGTTCTCTGAGATATGCTCGAACCAGTCTACTTTCGCATTATTTATTAGGTTGAGTCATAAATTCTGCAACATTTCTGTTTTTTCTGGGGCTAGATTCATCAACGACTTACGTAACTTTAACGGGGAATTTTAAGCTTATCAAGCGATATGGTGAGCGATAAACCCCGTTACCTGAGTTTTGAGTAAGCGAAAAGCTCAGATAACACGGCCTATCGCTCACCATATCGCTTGATAAGCTTACAATTATCCGTTAGAGTTACGTAAGCCGTTGATGAATCCGGCCCCTGAAATCCAAAGTGACCCCTGAAGTGTTAGAGTTCGTTTGAAAGCTTGTTTACAGGCAATCACTTTGAGCTATGTATCGTTAATTTCCCTCCCGTTGTAAATTTAGTTCTCTAGCACGATGACCACTTAAAGTGGAAAAGTGTGTGATTTCATTTTCAATTAATTCAAGCTCGACAGCAACCCAACGACGAAGGTCAAACACATTCAGGAAGTCATCGGGAAGTTCACTCGTAACCGAATAAATTATTGGAGATGGTATCAGAAGTTCCTTACCGCTCAGAAGAGCAACAAAGACAAATCACTCCAGGGAAGACGAACTGCTTTAAAAAATATGCGCCCACCAAGTTGAATTCTTCTCAAACCACACTACGACTGTCACTGCTCTCCGCTCTTCCCAGTGAACCACCGCTCGTCGGCTACAAAAGATTGGAAGGTCGCCAAAGGCTTCTTCGTCAGTGCCTCATGCTTTGATGGAAGCCCAAGTAAATCGCTGTGCTTCCGACTGCCGAGAGCTCCTGCACCGCAGCGCCGGTTCAAGCAGGGGGGCCCGGATCGAGTTCTTACCAGCGATGAAAAGCGGATGCTTCACTTCAACTGCAAAGCCGGAAAGCAATGGCTGGAACGCACGAGCTGGGGTTCTGACGTCAAAACCGGAGCTCCACCGAAAGAAGGTCCTGCTACGCGTTTCCTGGGTGTGTTGTGGTCCATTGCACTGGAAACTGCTCCACGTAGTCGAACCGTCCTCGACGCTCGCTTTTACCCACAACGCGACTAGTTCAAGCAAAATTTTGTGGAGAAAGAAGTAGACAAGAGCCAATGTTTCTTGCTGCAGCGTGACGGCCAACTGCTTATGGCAATTCAGACACTGGAAAAATCTAGGAATTGGGCTGGACCAAAATCAAGCAACCACTATACACTCCCAACACTGCGCAGTCTGACTGCCATCTGCTAAGGTGGATGGATCACTTCCTCAATGGTAGGCGCTTCGCCGAAGTCGACGAGGTCACGAAGGTGATGCACGACTTCTTCAGTCGAAGCCGACCAAATTCCACGGAGATGTTATTCACTCAGTGCACGAAAAGCGAAAGAAACTCCTGAGAATAACTTCATTTACTTCGTTTTAGTCAATCAGTTTTCTTTTGTGGTATAATCTTATTTTTGCTGGAAGACAAATTTTGTTGCAAAATTTATGACTCAACCTAATAGCTCCTCAATGCGAACCGATATGTGCCGGATAAAAACAAATAAAGGATGAAGGACGGCGTTACTCAATGCCTTTTGGGATGCGCCAGCGCATTCTACTTCTACGGGATGTCGTGGAGGCGATATGAATGCGAATTTGGCCATACAACGACTTGCGGTGGCCAGCCGGTTAACAATCAGCGCTCTATCCTTCCCAGACACGTCTGGTACCAATTCGCCGACCCCGGAAGGATGGAAGGCTTGGTTGGCCTGGGCGGAAAATCCGAACCAGGAACCTGGTATCGGATTCACGCGAGCGCCGGCGCCTCCTCCGACTGCGCTACACGCGTCCGGTGCTCCGGAGCCAGTGGGTTATCACGGAACTTGTTCACCGGTCGCAGCATGTACCGGAAAAAATAAAAATTGAGAAACCAAAATTTTCAATCTACAACACTGAATTGAAAATAGAAATAAAGCAAATGAGAATACGCCAAGCTTTTGTAAAAATGTGCAATAAAGGAACTTAAAGGGAAAATCATGTCTAGATATTGTCAAAACTCGATCCTGGACACATCACCTCTCCTGACTCCGCAACACCGGAAGTGTGCAAACTCTGGTTAGGCGATTGAGGGATCACAATGGCAGGCTAGTTGACTACCTCTGCAGAACTAATATGCGTTCAGGTCCGGATCGTAGGACCCTTAACCAGCGATGGAGTGGTTTGTATAAACGAAAATTTGAAAACGAATCACCTCGCAGCTTAGATTTAATTGGTGATGCACTCTTAAGTTACTATTCCAATCCAAATACTACCCACCTCCTGACGATCACAGAGATTTCAAAAGGTTCACTGATTTCGGTGCCATCAATTTCAGAGACTGTCTCGACTTTAATGAACTCTAATTTTGGAAAACCAAGGCTGAAGGCACTTATACCTTTTTATCCGCTAGGCTGTTTTGGTTGGAACCAAAATGCGGAAGGAAAACCTGTATTGTTGGAATGGCTCGCTGCTAAAGTAGCTCACATGACACTTTTTGGCAGCCATTCGCGTAGTTCCTACGACTGAATCGACCATAGAATGATAACATTGGAGAATGAAGCTTAGAGAATGGGAGTGCTATGAAAACTCACTGCAGCCTTCAACGTTTAAGATTTGACACAACTTACAAGAGAGGTCCATGAACTTCCCCCAAAGATTCTCAATGTGACCCATATGGTCTTGTATGGCATCGGACGAGGATCACAGAACTGTGTTTCTTTTTTAGCTACGGGCTACTGGGTGCTCCGAAAATGGCAAAAAACGGTATCACTTCAGGCTGGTAAGGCATAATTGGCATCTGGAATGGCCCTGTCGTGCTCTGAACTTACAAAAGGCTTGGAGCTCAAACTAAAGTTTGATTATAGTGATATGATAACTAACGACGTTTCCTAGCCCAAGCTGCATTGTGCATTCAAGTGATTTATCCGGCATCGATGGTGGCCGCGACTGGATGACCGAGTGCAGCGATGCCGACTCTCGGAAAGAGGAAGAGGGTTCAATTCCGGGAGGTTGGGGGATTTCCTCCGTGGTCTGCTTCCATTTTTGCAACTGAAGAGTACGTTTTGGCTGCGGTAGGGTTATTGGGTAGTAGTGAATAAGGGTGACGTAGTCATGACCACCGATTTCGTCCAGACTTCGCCTATGAGAATTATTTAAGCTGCTGACCACGAATCTGTCACTCTTCTAAATTATCATTTTGCTTGCACTACTTTTCATCAAGGTTAAAGTCGAAGGTTGGAAAATATGTCTGACAACATTGGAGAAGGAAGCGATTCCACTACGTGCACAGCTTTAGTCACCTATATATACTGCAACCTGCTGTAGTCCACCGAAATTTTAGAAATAGATATCACATCCGTAATCAGCACCCCAAATAACCCCCATGAGCGATATTTGAGCAAATTTTTTATTTTCGACCTATCCTCGACCTTTGGGGCCGTGAAAGGCAGTGGTGCTGGTTATTCTGGGTATACTCCTTTACTTACACATACCCATCGTAACCTTCTGTAATTTACCGTTTCACCGAAATTGGTTACCAGATTGGTGACCTGCATCCCAAATAATCCTACAGATGAATTTGGAACGAAGTTTTTTCGACCTCTGGAGTTAAGGGAGTCAGTGCAGGTACTCCTATCTGCAATCTCCGACCCGTCTCCCGTAAGTGTGCACGAGAGTGCTGAGGAAGAAATACCCAGCAAGGCGACCAATCACACGAGGTGGATAAACTGTGCTTTGTAGCAGTTAGCTGAAATAGTGAAAGTTTCGAGAAGAGTAAAAATAAAGAAAATAAAAAGGATCCATAAAGAAATTCGAAGGACGATGAGCTTGTCTTGATGACGAGTCAAGTCAATACATGCCGACCGTGTTCGCACTTGAAGTGACAGCGAGAAACACTTCCAAAACTGATTGAGAACATCCTAAAAGCTCATAAGGAGACAGCATCTGACGAGAGCTTTCCCAGCGAGACAAGCGTGGTTTAATGGACGTGCGACATCACCCCACCCGACAAAACCAGCTTCTTGAACATCTGACTACAGGTTGAAGGCAGGTTTAGGAAGTGATGAAGGTACCCTACGGAAGCCAAAATGTACTCTTCATTTGCAGAAATGATAACAGTCCAACTAGCGACGCAGAAACCCAACCCTCGGATTCGAACCTCCGACTCCTCCTGCAAGTCCGCTTCGCTATTCACTCGGCCACCCAGTGTCGTTGCCGACGCCGTTGCACATGAATCACTTGAATGCGCCCTTCAGCTTCGTCTAGGAAGTGCAGGAAATTACCCTATTACTACAATGAAACTTTAATTCGTAAGTTATGTTCAGAGCACTACATGGCCATTCCAGGTGTCACTTTTGCTTTATCAGTCCGCCCTGAAGTGATACCGTTTTTTGCCATTTTCGGACCACCCAGTGGCCCGTATCAAAAACGAAACACAGTTCTGTGATTCGCGTCCGATGCTCTACAAGACGATATAGGTCTCGTTGAGAATCTTTGGGGAGGTTCATGGGCCTCCCTTGTTAGAAGAGATTTCTGCTGCTCAATTACATTTCAAACTCGCTGCCAATGCGAACTGATGGTGCGTCTCACTTAAAACAAGTGTTATAGCATAAAAATTTATGTGGCATCAAGCGTAGCCTATCCAGTAAGCCTAAAATTCAATCGAATCTTCTTTTTTTCGGACCACCTACTTGTTAGGCGCATATATCCTGGACGTAATTATCTAGAGTAGAATGTAGGTCACCAAACTATTTTTTTGATATTCGTTGGACGCTTACCACTCCATTAGGAAGATGGCCAATGCCCATCCCGAATATCGCTTTCGTTTTTCAAAGCACAATTTGTTCCTGAAGTTCGCTACAGAAAAGCGGCGGAAAAGACGTTTTTTCCTCTTCTTCCGCCCGACGACCAAAAGAGAAGGCCGGTATTGTACACCTTGCGGCGGCGGCCTATCGATGAGCAAGATAGTGTTTCCCATACCCAACTGGTAATCATTCACAGGTTCTGAGGATGGAAAGGTTGGCCAGGGCAGGAGCCAAGCCGTGAAGCGAATCCGGGTGAGCACGTTAGCAGATGTATACCGCGACTGCGCCCCATGCACGGTAATGAGTGATAATTCAAGATAAGCTTCTCCTCCGACCGCTATGCTATGCAGCGCTTGTAACCACATCCTATCCCATCCTACTATATATAAAAGAGTAAGCGGTTGTCCGTCCGTCCGTCTGTCCGTCTGTCCGTCTACTCACCCGTCTGGCCTTTCCTAGACGTCGAGTAACAGACGTTCTGGTCCTGGTTCAGACCAGGTGTCACCCATGTCGGGTTGAGAGCGTCAGAAGACGTGTCACCCATGTTGCGCAAAGGGCGTTCGGGTTCATAAGACATGTCACCGATGTCCTTCAACAGACGTCCGGTTTGAGAAGATGTGTCACCAATGTCGTGCAACAGGCGCTCGGATTCAGAAGGCATGTTAGCGATGTCACGCAAGGGGTATCTGGGCTCAGAAGAGGTATTACAGTTTTCATGCAAGCGGTGTCTGGGTTCAGAAGAGATGTCACCTATGTCGCGCACGGGTGTCAGGATTCCGAACATATGTAATGGGAGACCACTAAAGGGGAGACCATTAAGCAGGGGTCCGGTGAAGAGTGGGAGGACCAGTGAAGGGGAAGGTACCAGTAAGTGTAGGACCTTTAATGGGAGCCAGTGACGGCCAATAAAGAATACCACTAACACTAAGATGAGGGTTGGAGGGGGGGGGGGAAGTGAACGGAAACCAGTAAAGTGGGAGGGTCCTGTGAAGGGGAACCGGTAAAAAGGGAACCATTAACGGAGGGCCAGTGAAGAGTGGACCAGTGAAGGTAGGAGCACTAATGGCTGCCAGTGAAGGGGAAGGAACCAGTAAAGGGGATCAGTGAAGGTGAGACCAGTAATGATGGAGCTGTGAAGGGGGTGCGGGCAGTAAAGAAGGGACCGGTAAAGGGGACCATTAACGGGAACCAGTGAAGGGGGCTGCCAAAAGAGGGGGACCAGTGAAGAGGGGACCGGTGAAGGTGGTACCAGTAACAGGAAGGGGGTCGGTGGAAGGAACCTGGAAGGGCGAACCAGTACTTTGTTCTCACTATCGTCCAACGTGTATGTGACAGGAATGTCGCACGACGTGCTTCTAGATCAAGAAGATGTGCCACAGATCAAACATTGCGAAGCATGCGTTGGATTTTCAGACCTTTGAAAGGCAGCATGTGCGTGCACATGCCTCTCACTGTCACTACTGACTGATGCTCACTACATTTTTCTGCTTGTCTCTACCTGCACATGGGTAAGGGGTATTGTGTGATGTCGGGGGGGGGGGGGGGTAGGGAGAGTGATTTCGGAGGATTATTATTGCCGTCGGATATTTAGCGGTATAGAGCTATCACATGATTATCACAATCTGTTCCTCGCCACGTCGAGAATTTGTACTTCGGAGTATAAATCGGCGTAAGTGCGATAGAGGGTGGTAAGGCTTCATAAAAGCAGTTTTGAAGATTGTGCCCTATCGTCCCGCTTTCCCGTAAAACCAGTTTTTAACTGTAACGCGAGTAGGAAGGCCTAGACGGGGTGTTCCATTCCCAGGGTTTGGGAGCGAAGCCCCAACCAGACGTTTGGCGGCCGCTAGGCCGCTGAACGTCTGGTTTAACATAAGAAAGGGATAGCCGTGGAACAGGAGTGCATATTAGAGCAACACAGACATAAACAAACTTGTAGCAGAACTGAAAGTTTTTAAAATTTGCCTTCCAAAAACGCGAAGTGAATATATAGACGAGTTTTGGCTAGATGTCGACCAAGATTGCCATCAACCTTATTACGGTAACGTTTCGGCAGCATCGCCTATTGAGAGCTTGGAAATATTGGAAACATTTACGAAACTCTTCCTCAAGCACAATTCACAATTTCATCACACAAAATAACTCTTTCTGAGGAAAATAGAGGCGCCGTTCGATATCCGAGGTGCATTTGGTCTTCAAGGTTGATGGCATTGGACCCCAGACACCCGTAGCGGGAACGAATCGTGGGTGAACGCGTATCTTTCTTGGTTATTAGCTGGTTACGAGTCAAATGGTACAAGTCAGCATTAGCCAACCCCTGTTTAGGTGTTATACGTCCAGACGAGTTTGACATTATATCATATGTTATGAAATTACGCATGCTTCTGAGCACAAAGGCTAAAAATAAATCCGTGATGAGGGCTAGAACACGTTCCTTCCACCAACTACGTTAGACGCGCTTTCATGGCTACCGTAGTTACACATGGTTCTAGATTAGATGTTGTGACACTGATCTTTTCGTTTAAGCGCCTTCTTCAAGAAGTTCAAAGGTCGCCAGATTTTCAAACAGCCAAACGGGCAAGTTCACAGCTAACCCATTTCTCTTTCCCTAAGCTCTTCGAAGATTCCGGTTTAGATTATGATCCAACTGCGAAGCAGTAATATATTGGAGAATATAATTTCTTCTAAAGACCTACCAGCGGTGCAAAAGTTTTTCAAGGAAGATATTGAGTGTCCGACGTTGGAGGTTAGTGCATCATCTTGATTTTTGAAGACATAAGAGATTCCGTACAACTTTTATGTCAAGAACGAGTTTTTCTTAAGTTTTTCTTAAATGACTCAGAATGCAAGCGAATTATCAAAATTCTTAATGGAAACGCCGTATTTCTAAATGACTAGGCTAGCGTAGTTAGTGCTGTTAACTTAATACTTTATGGAGGTGTATCTCATCTGTATTGTATACCATAATATTTGCTTGGCAAACGTTGCCACAGGTCGCAAACAGGTGGGAGGTCGGTTCCGTCCTTTTTGTCCCTCTCCTTCATATCGAGTTTGGAACCGCCCTCCCACCCGTTTGCGTATGGCAACGTGTGAGCGCGATTCCAAACTCTTAAGATGAACTTGTTGGATGGCAGTGAGAACGTACCCTAGGTGGCAAGAAAAAGAAAGAAAAGGAAGCGATGACGGTCGTCGCTAATTTCTTTGCGGCGCCACGCGTTCTACCTCTACAGGATGTCGTGAGAGCGATCTGAACGCACCCTTGCCTTTACAGTGATATGCGGTGGGCATGCGGTGGACTAATCAGTGTTTTATCATCCCAAACAAGCCAAGCCAGCCAAGTTTTCGCGCAATCTAGCTAGACGTAGTGAGGACTTATCGTTAGGCATTCACAACAGCATGCCTTCCAGTTAGCTCAAACTATGTTGCTTCCACGATTACTGAAACTACAAAACATGTAAGACATCCAACATCCGATCCCGGAAAGGAGGCCGTCATGCTCGACGTAAGCGGAACTGGAACCAAGAGCCTTCAGCGTTGCCGACTGCTCCGCCTCGCTGCACGCCCCATACCTATCGTGCTAGATTTGAGTCCAATCCGTCTACCTGTCCGGATGCCTTTCCATATGTCCGTGCGAACAATGCCGTGGCAATGACTTTATATTTCAAACGGCGCTACTGATCGCTGCTCAATTCTACTCCATTCTGTTCAACCTCCCGACATGGAACAGAATGGAGTAGATGGCTTGAACAGGGTTCACAACAAGTGAACAATATCATTGGGAATCACATCGATTGATATTACATATTCTTGAGTAGAGCTGACCATTTGAAGTGGAAAGCATACGATTATGACAACCTATGGGCATACTTCAAAACAGGTAGAATACATCAGTTGATTATTACGAATTTCTGGGGCGAAGTCCTTGACAGTAGTTATATCAGATGCCAGCTTGACTGACTGCTGGTACACTGTAACTATTGGCTGTCTAATGCGAAGAGGCAAAGCTGGCAGTTATCGAACTAAGAATTGCCCATTTTTTGCGACCTATACATTTCCAAAATATGAATAGCAGAACAGTGTAGCTCCTGTTTTTGCCAGCAACCTTTTGAGATTGCGTCCTACTGAAGTGACTTCTGCGATCTCGATGCAAAGGACTAGAGCTGCATCAACTAAATAATGTCGAAAAAAATGAAAAAAAGAAGTGGCTAAGAATTACATTTACAGGAAAACTGCTAGAAGTTAATGACGAAGGACTTGACCATAGCCGTCTGTTGGACCTAAGAAATGACCGTAGTGTATGGATTCTTCGCCATCGATATAGTGCTCAAATTGCCAAATTGCGGCTGACCCGATCCACGACGAAAAACGTTGTGGGCCAAATTTTGGTGCGTGATCGCATTATTTCTGCGCACTCTCGGCGTTCGAATTGCGGTCCATGTTCGTTGTTTAACGCGAGCCTTCCACATAACTGCAGTCCGTTGAGAAGCACGTCATAGTTTTCTGCACGGTTCTCCTCGTTCGGCTACTCGTGTATAGATATGGAATCTGAAACGTTGTACTCATCGTAGATCTTCACTCCCTCTTACACGACGGCTTATGCCTTTTTCAGCTTGTAGCTGAATCCCTATTTCGCTCGAAGGAGGCGGTAATCCGATTCACCGCAATGCGATGACACTATTGCAGCATCGAGCAGGCCTCACTGTTGGTTAGTAAACATGAAACAGAGTTTCGCATTAGTTGTGCCATTGGGTGACTCCTATTTCCACCATCGATGCTCCTTCAGGAAGAGCGAAGCAGTTTCATTGTAAAAACGTATACCGGGCAGAATATCAGCGAGACAGTGCCGCATTCATGCTGTACTGCAAATCCGAATTCTCCGACTCTATACCCCTCCTGGAAGGTGATTCCGATATTTTCATTGAGGTTTCTTACGACAAACGTGAAGGATTTGTCGTTACGAATAACATTTTCTAACTCTTAATAGAAGGCATCAGTATCTGACGTTGGTGACGTAGCAGGTGATGTTACTGGTGATGGTGATGCCTTCGGCGATGGAGATATAGACGAAGGACGTCCAGACGAGGTGTTCATTTCATAGGTGTACGACAAGAAGGACGACATAGGTGCACGGTAAAGCCTATCACATCCCCTCGACATTGCGGATTGGAGTCCTCTTTCTACGAATAACGGTGCGTTGTTCCTTTCCTCCGCGGCTTTGCCTCTGCAGGGCGATCTTTTTCTTCTTCATCGTTTGTCCCGCGTCATCGCGGGGTCCGCTTTTCTGGTGCCATCTTTCCCCATCCGATGCTAGTTCAAAGTGGGCACCAGCTACTTCAAAGCCGTTGTATAGCGAAGCAGCTCAGCGCTGCTTCGGGTGTCCTCTAAACCGCTTTCTAGACACTCGAAGTTAAGGCCTATCTTACGAAGGCTGTCTTCCGTATCCCGGTGAACGTCGCTGTAGCATCGCAGGCAAGCTTCGCCCATCCTCTCAGCTATCGGCGCGATACCAAACTTTTTCCGAAGAACATCGTTTCGGATGCGGCCCAGGCGCTTGTCTCTTGCCGTCCAGCCCAGCATCTTCGTCTCCATTACGCTGCGGCGACTTTCCGTTTCCTTCATCGCAGGCCGGTACTCAGCACCGCACACCGCTGCTGAATGGGCGACGGTTCTAAAGATCTTTAATCTGACATCTTATTGTCGCAAAGCACATCAGTCAACGAGCGCCATTTGGATCAAGCTGCACCTCAGCGTGAGATCACTTCAACCACCAAACTGCCATCAGACGCTATTGCGGAACAATAGGGGATACAGGTGATACAGGTGACAGCTCCTGTTCAGCGAAGCTCGATACGTGGCCGGCTCACCTAATTTTCGACGACTTGTCCGATGTTACAGCGAACGTCTCTAAACGTCAACGAAGCTCGGAACTCCGGAGGCCTTCTCTCACTCGCGTGAGTCGTATCACTCCGAGTATCGTCCTCTCAATTCCACGCTGCGCGACGCTGACCGCGTGTTCATCCTGCTTTCGTATAGCCCAGGCCTCTGAGGCGTATGTTAGGGCAGGAAGAACAGTGGAGTCGAATAGGTGGGCACGAAGTCGGACGTTCTTCGTCTTCTTCGCGACTTCTTCGACGCTCTCGAAAGCTTCCCAAGCCGCTCGTTTCCACCTGCTCAGCTCCGGCGCTTGGTCGTTGGCCATATTGACTTCGCAACCCAGATACATGTAGCTGGGGCATACGGAAATGTTCGTTCTGTTGAGCGACAATGGGACATCAGAAACTTGTCCGTTCCTCATGAACATCGTCTTCGTAAGATTCAGCTGCTGTCCAACGTTCTCACATACACGATCAAAGTCGGCCAGCATTCGCTCCGCCTGGCTGATGCTCGGTGTTATGAGCAGGAAGTCGTCAACGAAGCGGAGATGGTGCAGTTGCCGGCCATCGACCTTCACTCCATGTTTTCCATTCTAGTTCGCGCATGACGTCAACAGGAGCTGTCCCTGACTGTATTCTGTGGGATATCAAGAGAACACCAGGACGCCCGCCCCGCTAACACATTGGTCGGACTTATTCGTGAAAGTCCTGAACGTACGACATGACGCTCTTCGTAGCCCTCGAACGAGGAGAGTCATTTGGAGCACTATGGCATGCGACAGAGACGAATGGAGACACTGGCGGTCTCCACTTGAACAACTCGATGATCAATGGGACGACAGCTGATAGAGATGATCCATGAAAAATTTCATGTGTCATTTCACTGTCAAAAAAATCAAAGCTAACTAAAGCTTTACTGCCTCTAATTTTTGACAACTAAATGTTGAGCAATGCTCAGAATTGGGAAGACACATAGCCAAAGGCTTTGCAGAAAGCTATCATTGAGGATGACCGGCCAACAATTTTCAAATTTTGATCCGGAGATGGAGAATAATCCTATCCACAGTAACTCTAGGATAAGCGGTTAGTTAATGAATAATTAAATGCATTAACTACACTAATTAAATAGCTTTATAGAATTTTAAGTTATCGTAAATGGTCCAATCTACTGTTAATATCGAAAAGAGTACCAAAATATGAAAGTCGATAAATGTCCTATAAAAGAACTTCTTGTAAGCAGCACTTACACAATCAATCAAGCAAACAAAGCGGGATAGTTCATGAGTATATGGCGCAATTACTAAAAGAGCACACGCCAAAAACGTCACATGCTTCCTATTTTAAATACTCCAGAAACACTATTTTGGAGTGAAACTCATGATTCTATGATACTGTTTGGATTTCATTTATTGGATTTCCCTGATATAATTTTGTTCGCAGCTCTATTTTCTGTTTTCTTGCCAATTTTTGGCCATTTTCCCAGAAAACGGAAAACAGAAATTCCGCCCATCCCTGCGCTGAACGTCTGGTTGGACGGTTTCGCCCCAAGCCTCAAGAGTAGAACACTTCGCCTGTCTTCTTCTGTTGTTTAGGCCTTTTAACTCTAATTACAGTAAAAAAGTTTGTTCAACAATACATGTAGAATAGTATGACCGGATTTGGTAGGGCAGAATCTTCAAAGATGCTTTTATGAGACCTGTTCACCATCTATCTCATGCAGCGGGTAATCTCCAAAGTACCCACTCTACGTGGCAAGAAACGTGAGAGTTCCATTCCGAAGTGCTTAATCTGAAGAAGCAAAAAAAATCAATCAGCATTGATGGCGGTCAATACCATCTAATGTCCGACGGCATTAATACCCCAGTACATATGACTGCTGTAACCATTTTTTCCACCCTCCCCTCTCCCCTCCCTTACAATACCTTCTTAGCCCATGTGTCGGCATAGGAACGAAGTGAGAGTCACGCATTCGTCGCATGCTCGTTGCGCGTAGTCTGAAAATCCAACACACTGCTTCCCTCCCCCCCCCGCAACGAAGGAGTTTATATGCCCATCACCACAATAATCTCCCTACGAAGTTTATGCGAGACCTCCGAAGTCATGGAAGTAGAACATCATCAAAAACTACTGCACACGAACTTCCTCAGTACTGTGAGGTGAGGGCAGTGTTAGGATTGTGCGATCGCACTTGGAAGACCTCTGGCAATGGGTAGAAACTGTTGTTTTTGTAAGCTATGCATACTGCACCGGTCGTATTTTTGGGCACCTTGTGCCTGGATGGAGGGTGATAGTACTCCATAACCCGCTGGTGTTTTTCTTCCAGAGGATGAGACAGATAAGTGGTTGAGACCATTGCCTAAAAGAAATTTGAAATTCAGCGTGGTACAATAAACACGCATCCAACTCCACGTCATATCAGAACATTCAGCAAATGTTCCGAGTGATGCAAGAACAGCGCTCAATTAGTGGAATAGAACAGTATGTGCGCGAATGGGGTCAACGGCCACACTCTTCTGAGTGATGAAGTTTGGCGGAGGTTGATTCATGTGGTTGTTTATCTAATTTATTTAAACCGGCTGCCTATGTACCAACTTCTAACGGAGGCCTTAAACTCCGCTCAGGTCTTTAAAAATCAGGCGCTAATTTTTTTTACCTTCCTACCCTTTCTTCCGCACTAAGCACCTCTCCTTTTTCTCGTTTTTTTTGAGTTCTTGTTGTTAGTGTTTACCTACTGATAGGTGGACGACGCTTGTTTCCATGGAAAATCCGCCAAGATTAGCTGTGATCGTTTCGTCTGCTTTCTGCTGTTGTTTCTGTTTTTCCGTTATGTGGCGCGTCCTTTGACGTATTCATAAATAAATAAATAAATAAATGTCTGTGAGGAACCCTTTTAGTTTGCAACAACACATTCACTCATTTCTGGCAAGCTGATCAATAAGACCGAGATTCAGAGAGATTACCAGTATTATTTCAAAAAATTTCAACAGACTGCTGGTATTGCGATGTCACGGTATAGTGCCCACCGTCCCTGCAAGCCTACCTTCTTTGTGAACCTCGTACTTTTCCGAGTTTACCCTTTGGCGCACGTCCTAGATGGTTTCTTCGCATTCATGTTTTTGTTGTCACGTTAATAACTTAATGAAATCTTTCACTTAGCTTATTTAAACATCTGTCTGTTTCTTCCGACTGATTTACTAAGCGTTCCTTGGAGCTATTGCTACTTCTGGTGGCTTCTGAGGCAGCTATTGGGCAGCTACTGTTCACTCTACTGCATTCGTTTGAACCTGCATCAGTTCCTGGATCGCAGTTTCGCTATTCTACTCGACAGTGGTTGTGGACGAGACCTGCGTTGATTGCGTGCGACCCGCAATCGCTATTGATCTAAGAGCGCCGGTCGCAGAAAGAGGTCTATTGACTACGATTTCGACGCTTATTTCGTTTGGTTGCTTGGTGTAAAAGATGCGGACCCGCTCTGCTCGTAATGTTAAGGAGGCAGTCGTGACGGAGTCGACCGATATCACTACCGATACTGGAATACAATCGAGTGAACTCGTGTCGGCAATGGATGAAGTCGCTTGTTCCTCTGCGGTCCCTCGTTGTGTCAAGAGGGCTCTGGGCTTGCTGTCGCGTCAACTCAGCCTTCTATTGGAAGAGAAAGACAAGCGGATCAATGAGCTTGAAGTGGAAAATCAGAGTTTGAGGCAAAAGATTTATGCTCTTGAGTCTAGAAAGGATTCTGAGGACTCTTCTACAGGGTTGAATAATACTTCACTTGATGAATCGAAATTGCTGTCGGATGGAGACTTTGAACGTCGCAGGTCTATCATTGTTAGCCATGTCTCTGAAGTTAAGTACGCTAGTATACGTGATCCCCTTCATGTGCCACCTCACCGCGGTGAAGGGGTGAACATCACTTTGTGATGGCTAACGGCACAAACGGTCACGCAGTACGCGACGCTTTGTCGTGTATGGGCGGCTCTCCTGTATCCCTGGCCAGGAACATGTGAGTAACCAGACCACCGGTATGGCTCAAACAACTGAACCCGTGCCCCAGTCCTCCGCGCGCCGGAGGTGGACTTCTACGACGTCGGTTGCATCCACCTCCGGCGAGGGGCCATCTAATCTCGGAGTTAAGCTATCAGGACGTCATTGGAATCGGACTACCGGAAACTCCTCCCACCACGACACGGAAACTGCCTATTCGTCTGCACTTATAACTGTCGTTCGATCGCATCTGAGCAGGATCTTCGGACACTGCTTTACAGAAGCCGCAACATCAAATACGACGTTATCGCCCTGCAGGAAACGAAAGGCAGAACGGAAACCATAAGAAGGACCGACCACAACGAGCTTCTCATTATCGGAGCAAAGGTGGACAGAAAGAATATTGGCGGAGTTGGATTTCTCGTCAATTCGACAGTGCACCACCTAGTAGACTCTTACAAGATCATCAGTCCGCGAGTAGCTGTTCTTCGTCTGGAAACCAAAGATCAAGGAACCATCTCCATCATAAATGGATATGCTCCAACATCTGCGGCCACAGATGAAGAAAAGGAGGAATTCTACAAGCTGTTCGAAAGGACTGTCAACGACGAGAAGAGCTACTACAAAGTTGTCGTTGGTGACTTTAACGCTATCGTCGGTACGAATGATCACGACGAATGGAGGCTAGGACCACATGGAACTTCCTCAAGAAACGAAAACGGAGAGCGCCTGATAGACTTCCTATCCGCGTGCCGTCTCTACCATGGAAATTCTATGTTTAAGAAGCCTTCAAACCGACGATGGACCTGGGAAAGCCCAAATGGAGAAACACGTTCGGAGATCGACCATGTTCTTACAAACAGACGCTGGAGTCTGTTCGACGTCTCCGTGCTGCCTTCATTTGACACCGGCTCGGATCACCGTCTTGTCCGTGCGAAGCTGACTCTCAAAAAGAGGATGTTCAAGCGTGACACTCATAAACCGGCACCGGTGAGGATCCCCACATTCAAGTCTGAGGAGTTGGAATGTGCAATAAAGTCGTATGATTGGAATCTTCTTGAAGATCCATCGGAAGACTACGACCTTCTCTCCAAAGGACTGTTGAAATGTGCTAGCAGCTCTTGCGGAGCCACATCACCGCCTGCTTCAAGACTCAACGCACATGCGATTAAGCTCTTGGAGCAAAGAAGAGCTGTTAAACTGGATCCTAATGCTTCCCATCTGGAAAAAGTCACCATCTCGAAGGCCTGTCGAATTGCAGTGAAGGAGTCCATTCAAGCCTACAGAAGATTGAAGCTGTTAGAAGCCGCTGGGAAAGGTTCAAGCATAAAGCGCTGCAAACGAGATCTCTGCGATCAGAAGGCAATAATGTCAGCCCTTGTGGATAAGGATGGAACAACACAAACGTCTCGAAGAGCGATGGAGGCCATCGTTCAAGAATTCTACACAGATCTGTTCCGCTCTTCCATCACTGTCCCGAAATGCTTGATGCCACCAGCTGAGGAAGTACCTCCCATTCTGGAATCAGAAGTTGCTCATGCCATCAAAAGGATGAAGCCGGGCACTGCTCCCGGACCGGACGGCATTTCTGCTGATCTCCTTCGTGCGGGTGGCAGTGCCCTCTGCTGACTTCTTGCCAAGCACTTCAACCACTACCTTCGACTTGGTAGGATTCCGGATTCATGGAAGGAGTCGAAAACAGTTTTAATCTTCAACAAAGGTCAGCAGGAGGATATCAACAACTATCGACCCATCAGTCTTCTCTCGGTTGTGTACAAGATCTTCACCAAGATACTGCTTAACCGCATGGAGCGTTGCTTGGATGAATATCAGCCAGTGGAGCAAGCAGGGTTTCGCAAGGATTTCTCCTGCATGGACCATATTCAGACTGTCTCACAGCTCATCGAGAGGAGCCGCGAGTACCACCTCCCACTTGTCCTTGTCTTCGTGGATTACAGGAAAGCGTTCGACTCCGTTTTGAACGCACTTGTGCACGCTGGTATACCATCGCCCTACATCCGACTTCTCGACGAATGCTTCTCGAACACATCGACTACCATCCAGCTGTTCGATCGAAAGCTTAAAATTCCTATCGGGAAAGGAGTACGGCAGGGAGACACGATTTCTCCTAAGCTATTCACAGCGGCACTCCAGGATGCCATGAAAGACTTGAACTGGGACGATAAAGGCTACCTTGTCGACGGTAAACGGATCAGCAACCTTCGCTTCGCCGACGATATTGTTCTCATCTCTACCAGCACGGCAGAACTCGAGGAAATGCTGAACGAGCTCAATGTGGCAGGTATGAAGATTGGGTTGGACATGAATATGTCCAAAACGTAATTTATGGTCAACCCTGGGGTGACACGGAACTCGTATGGTTAAATGGAGTCGCTCTGCAACAGGTCGACTCCTACGTCTATCTGGGAAGAGAGCTGAACATGGATAACGACCTCGCTCCTGAAATCGCCCGCAGGAGACGCGCAGCATGGGCAGCCTTCAGTTCGATTCGCGAAGTCACCGATCAGGTCAAGGATCTCGGCCTCAGGGCCTCGATATTCAACGCCTCTGTACTGCCTGCGATGTGTTACGCGACGGAAACCTGGCCCGACAACAAGACAATCGCCAGAGCGATGCAAACTACGCATCGTGCACTGGAGAGATGTCTTCTAAGGACAAGCCTTCGTCAGCAATGGCAAGAAGGCCTACGAAGCTCGGAGCTACGGGAGAAGTCGCAATTAGCCGACCCGCTGCAGTACATGAAGAAGTTCAAATATCGCTGGGCCGGACACCTGCTTCGACGAAAGGACGATAGATGGAGTCTCCGTGTCACAGAATGGCTCCCGAGAGACCATAAGAGACCACTGGGACGACCGCCAACGCGATGGGCAGACTCATTCTCAAGATCTTTCAGAGAGCGGAGTCTGCCTCACTGGATGCAAGCAGCCAGAGATCGAGCGGTCTGGAAGGGTTGTGGTCCCCGCTGAGAAGACCTCCAGCCGACAAAAGGACCATCAAAGTATCAAAGTAAGTAAGTAAGTATACGTGATCGCGTTTGTCATGATTATAATGTAGTCTGTCAGGTTTTGCAGTTCTTAGGTGTGGAGTGCTATCCATTAGCAGTATACAGGTTAGGCAGGCCTACGTCAGGTAGAGATAGACTCCTCAAGGTTGTACTTCCTAGCTCTAGGTTTCAGCAGATTGTTTTAAATCGTGTTAAACGCATGCGGTTTTTTGTTATGAAAGATATTTTTATTAGGCCCTCCCTGACCGTGGAAGAGAGAAGGAGGCAACGTGAGTTGAGAACTCACTCGTCATCACAGGGGCAATCCCCAGCAACTGGGGAGGGTCCGAACGTGTTGAGTTCTCAGCTCACGAGCGAGGTGCACCCAGTGTCACCTCGCCGCCTCCTTCGGACTAGCGGACTTGTCATGCTTTCATGAGAAAAATTGCTCTATTACGAAAAATGCACCTCGTGTCAGGACGACTTTGACGTGTTTTTACGCCAATGTTCGCTCGCTGGTTAAAAACTCTTTACATATCGATCTGATATTATCTAGGTTTTTTGATATCTACGTTTTCACGGAAACGTGGCTGAAAAAATGTCACACTATTCCGTTGTTGTTGTGTGGTATTAGTGCTGATTATCAGGTAATACGTAGAGATAGGTCGAAAAAGGCAGGTGGGGGAGTAGCAATCTTACTGAAGAAGGCCTTAGGTTTCCTTGAAATTTTCTCTGAGTCTGCTCCTAATTCTTATGAAATATTGTCGGTGGATGTGATCCTCGAGGGCCATAAAATTCGAATAGTTGCGGTCTATCGTACTCCTTCGTGTTCCACCTTCCATAGCCACCAGTTGTCCAAGGCCGTGAGTGATCTCTTAGCATGTGATTATCCGTCAATCGTCTTAGGTGATTTTAACTACCCGGACATTGACTGGATAAATCTGGAAAAGCCTTTGCCCTCAAGTAGTGGTGATTTTGTAGATATGGTGAGATCTCACAACCTTGAGCAGCTAGTAAAAGAGCCCACTAGACGAGGACACATTCTTGACATTTTGCTTACAAATTACAGTAGCCTCGTGGAAAATGTTTCTGTTGAACCCCCGATTGGTATGAGTGACCACAATAGCTTTTCTTTTTCAATTTGCTGCACGTATGTTGAACATAGCTACACATACTATCGGCATTTTGGCAGATGCGATTATGGAAAAATTTGTGAGTATTTAGCTTCTGTGGCATGGAGACAATTGCTTGACTCAGTACCTACGATTGACGAAAAGTATGAACTTTTTCTCTCCATAATTGGAGATGCTGTAGAGAAATTCGTGCCTTGATGTCGAACTAAGCCAATGTATGCCTACTTGCCCGCATACCTTCAAAATATGATGGATCATAGGGCTTGTCTCTTTCGGTTGGCTACAATGACACAGGCAGAACACGACTGGAAAAAGTTCCATGAATTTTCCGAGAAATTTCATAAGCGATTACAGAAATATAATAGTCATATTGAAAAGAAAATTATAGAGACGGGGAATAAGGAAAAGTTCTATAAGTTTCTGCGCAAAAGCTTAGAGACACGAGTGTTATAGGTAGTTTGAAATCGGGAGATTCTTTAGTGGTCACAGATGAGGCTAAAGCTGACATATTAGCTGATAAGTTCTGTGAAGTTTTTATTGACGATAATGGGATCTGTCCAGACTATAGCCCTGTGATTCATCAGTCGATGTCAGCTTTTCTTGGTTTGATTCTGTAAATTTGTTCAGGATTATTCAAAGCTGGCCGAACTCCTCTTCTCTCACTCCTGACTTATTGCATACTACCTTTGTAAAGAAAATGCTCCCGCTGTGGTGCAACCACTTTCATACTTATATAATCAATCTCTTATGTGGGGTGAGGTTCCAAGAAAGTGGAAGCACTCGTTTGTGACACCACTTTTGAAGAGGAAGCCGGCTAGTGATGCAGGAAACTATAGACCTGTGAGCATCACATCATTTTTCTGTCGAATTTTTGAAAAAGTTCTGAAGGACCATATCATGCGTCATCTACGACGAAATAGTGCTATCCCGCGAAGTCAACATGGCTTCATGCCTGGCCGTCCAGTGGAATCAAATATGTTGGAAAGCCTTAATGATTGGACTGAGATCATGGATAATAAAAAAGCTTGTGATGTGATGTACTATGATTTTTCAAAGGCATTTGATAGAGTAAGTCATGCTAAATTGGTGTATAAGGTGGCAAAACACATACATCCTGTCATTTGTAGGTGGCTTAAGAGCTTTCCTGAAGGAAGAACTTTTCAAGTGAAAATTGGGGAAAGTTTTTCATCCAGCCGAGTAGTTAGAAGTGGAGTGCCGCAGGGTGGGGTGCTGTCACCCCTTCTTTTTATAATCTATAACATCGGATATCCCGGCATTGTTGGATGGCAATGGGGTGGTAGTCAAACAATTTGCTGACGATTTAAAGTTGTATAAGGAGGTAGTTACACAGCAAGATCATGCAGCCCTGCAGTTCGGATCGGATCTGCTATACAACTGGTCCCTGCAGTGGCAATTGCCACTAGCACCGGAGAAAACTGTGTGCATGAGGTTAGGAAAGTCAGACGTTCCATGTGAATATACAGTAGGTAAACACTGTATATCTAAGGTTACAAGTGTAAGAGATTTGGGGTTCCACTATAATGATAAATTGGACTTTGCTGAGCATTGCGGCCTAATTAGTAGGAGTGCGTTAGGCAAAACATATCAAATTTTCAAGGCTTTGAGCACGAGAAACAAGGATGTGCTGTTAAAAGCATATAAGAGCTATGTTAGGCCAATAGTTGAAAGTGCGACAACAGTGTTTGCTCCGCATAAGAAGAAGTACATTGTGCAAATTGAGAAGGTGCAAAATAACTTCACTAGGAAACTTCTGCTTCGTACAGGTAGTTTTTTATATTCTAGAGTACCTAGAGCACAAATACGAAATAAGTATCTTTGTTTGAATACACTGCAGTCTCGACGTAGGCTCAGGGATGTGTGTGTCGTGTTCAAAATGCTCGCAAGGATCATAGACATTGATAATTCAAAATTTTTTTCATTCTTCCCCTCAAAAACTAGAGGCAGTTCGGAGAAAATTTCATGCGAAAAACCTAGGACGAATCTTAGATTGAACTACTTTACGTGCAGAGCGTTGTCCTGTTATCTTACACTCAAGCATGACGTTCCGCTTACCGCTAGCTCTTTCCGGTTATTTAAACGTTTTGCCGAAATCAAATTTCTTAAGCACTAGAATATTGTGTTGCTGTTCTTTATCTACGGTCGTTTTTGTTTTTGTTTTTTCTGTTGAACGTATGTCTTAAACGTACGTAATAAAATATAACTATAACTATCTAATTTATAGACCATGTTTCCAATCTTCCATTTTCAACCTATCTTCGATTCACTTGCTACATTTTCTCTGCCATTTACGCCACCGCTATATCGTATATAATCTGTACATAGGACGTCCAAAAAACAAAAAATAAAAAATCACAAAAGTTTTAATTTAAAATTTATTTTCATTTGAAGTTAATAGAACGGTACATGTTGCATAGGTAAGCAGCATTGGTAAGTGGGAGTGCGCCAGCCAATAATAACCAAACAGAGCACAGCCCGGACACATGCAGCCCATCAGGGTATAATTCCTCTCTGAACGGCGTGCTCATTCAAGTCTGATTGGTTTAGGCGTTCCCACCTACCAATGCTGCTCACCTAGGCGACATATACCAATAGAACTTCGCCCATTTTCAACGCTACCGTATATTAGGTTATTGGAAGGGAGCCGAAACGTGGTTTCGAGCATGCAAGGCGTCGACCAGAGCTCACGCAAGTACCCACTTAAAAATAGCGGAGCCGACAAGGCTGAGATAATCCTACTTGAAGCGAAAAGTAAGCGATAACCCATATTGAGGTCGTCTAAGAGGCATTACGTCCTCGTGACTGCAGTTGGACGGTTGGTTCCAGCTGCATTCTTGGCTTACTGCTTTTTCAATTCTCTGCAGGCCTACTATTTCTTAGCGATTCATCAACATAACGGATAATTACTTACGATTAGTGCCGAACAGCTCACCAGCTGAGAAACGGGTTGCTCGTGCGGAGCAAAGAAAGCAAGCGAAAGTAACGAGTCGACTTATTAACGAATCACGGAAAATAATAGAACGGTTGCTCATTCCGAACATGGCGAGATATGATAACGGACCAATCGGGGTTCTGTTGAGAGCTCAAACAGACCTCTTGATGTTTGGTCAATATAGCGGACTTGTTTCTTCCCGCACTGCAGTGCTCTTCGAATTATAATGGAACTAATATGTCAGTGGCAAAGTTTGATAGAAAGATGAACGATGAACGAAAGAGCCAATGCACTGGGATATGACGAGCAGAAATTGGCGAGGCTCCTTCCTCTGCAATTAAGTGGAGCAGCCAGAATTAAATACGAGAACTATGATAACCATGTTAAGCTGGATTAAAGAAAAGTTGTGGACCAGTTGAAAAAAGACTTTCGTAGTCCTAGCTATGTCGAAATATCGAAAGCAAAAATTTATCACGTGAAGCAAGAACCCGATGAAAATGTGATCATTTATGGTCAACGGGTGAGAGATTTAGTTGCCGGCGCTTTTGCCGAAAGCAATCCTATCGCCATCGAAGAAATAATGTGCAAAACATTTGTACGCGGCCTTACTACGAATAGCCTAACAGCGGTAATGAAAAAAGGTGTCGTCACAAACTTTCAAGGATCTGCAATAAACTGCAGAAAACGAAAGTCATCTTCTTGAAATTGTGAAGCGTGAGGGGGAATAATTGATAACGCCCTAGTGAATGCAATCACGGAAGCCGTTCAAAACGCACACATTAGTGAAATCTGTTCATATCGAAGTTGCCAAAATCAGGGGAACTATCAACGTCAGCAGTGGAATCAATCGCCAAATCCTGCTATTAGTGCATCGCAAAAATTTTCACAACGTTGGAACAATAATATAAAATGTCACGAACGCGATACTCAACCCAATAATGATAACGGTTGGTACAATAACGGACGAAATCGGAACCAGCGTGTATATCACGGATGCGCCTCTCAATTCCCTAGAAATGACGCTTCTCACAATTACTCTAGAAATTATAATGACCATCGTGATAGCTACCGATATCGGGATCGTTCTAATGAATTTTGGCACAACTGATAAGTCACAGTGACGACTTATAAAACTTTTGCATTCAAAAATAACGTCCTATATAATAACGGAGGGGGAACTATTCGGTTAGTTAAGGCAGACAAGGGTCAATAACGAGAGATTCCGCAGAACCGTCACGAAATCCTTATTGGGGGAGGTCACTGCGGCGGTAAAATATAACACTTTGCAGAAGATTCGCCACGATTTTACTGGAGGAAAAAGAGTAACGAAATAGGGTGTTTTGTTCTGAGCTGTGCATTTACCAGAAGATGAAGTCATAGCGATTTCGAAACATTTCTGACATTTTACAGTATATAGCGATGTACGTGAAGTGACAACACATAGTGAAATTCGAACTACGATTACGAAAGGGAGCACGCTCCTAAAAAAAAACTTTAAAAAAAAGAAACTTATTTCGAGCTTATTGTAAACATTTTCAAAAAAAGATCGAAAAATAACAATTTGAAGAACAACGATTTTGCATAAACCAAATTCATAACGAGATCTAATCAATAATTGAAGAAGCTGTGCGATGATACTGGTGCTCGAACTTGGTAGAGGAAATGGCAGAGCCCCGACAAGCACTCACGGCTTGTCAGGAGCAGGTGGATGCGATGGCAAAGATGGCAAACGAGGACTTAAATCTGGTCGCCAATGTGGGACACGCCGATGAGACGTGCCCTAGAGATGCGATAGCTGCGAGCGATGCCGGCTGCTGTGTGTGATCAAAAATTCGAGCAACGCCTCCAAGGCACATGACCCGGATTCCCTATAACCTGATCAGGTTCTGTCACTTCATTGATCATCCAAGGTATTTTGATAGCTGCATGAAAGTCTTGAGCGTTAATGTGAGGGTGGATACCATTCAGATGAACAACTCTGCCCCAAACGCCTAAAACCTCACCAAGACATACGCATAGAAATTACGTCCTGTGTGTACTGCATGCAAGCCTCCCACAATCGTTTTCTATGTCCATCGACCCATCGTTTCAACTCATCATTGGCGTGAATAATTGTCTTTTGTTGTTATTTAAAAATTGTTCGTGTTCTATATTTTTGTCGAGGCCGACAAATTCGAATGGGCGGGCATGTCACGGTATGGTGCCCACTCCCCTACATGATTTGGAAGTTTGGCAGTCTTCCTAACTGCATTCTTGCTTCATGGTTGTTGTATGTAATATAGACTAATAATGCAGGTTTTTAAAACCTTATTCTCAGACAGGAGCATGACAGCGATAACTTGAAGGCTATAGTGATGCAAAGAAGGCGCGCTGAACAGGACACGAACCATCTGCCCCCCACAAGGCTTGTGAGCAAAGCCTGCGAACGCTTTTTGGTTCTAACAATGCGTTGAAGAAGAATATATCTATGATAGTGATAGAGAACTAATGATACACTGAATACTCCAAGCCTTCAGGTCATTATGATTATCGACCATGCAATGGAGCACTGCTACAAAGAGGTGATGTTCCATTTGGACCAACATGATATCATAATAAATGCTGAAGAGCGAAAACTTCTTCTCAACAAGGAAAAAGTGGGTGTTCCACTGTTTCTCATATGACCACCGTTGTGTTCGGCCAAACATATGTCTCCGCTGCTTGATTTCAAAGCATGATTCCGAAAGCGTTATAAGAATGTTCATTCGACATCCTTTAAGTCAGTATCGAAAGCTTTTTGCTTGAGCGGAATTCTTAGAAGACCGCGACGGGAGGAAGGCATCGTTCCTGTCAAGTTAAGCTTAATACGCTTAATAGTTTAGGCGAAGCAGTGCCTACTTGACGTGATCCTGATTTGTCCTGAATTTATGCCACTTAGATGGGGAGGAGAAAGTGTTGGATTACCATCAGAAGGTAGGACGTGACGTAGTTTTTTGCTGGTAGCGCTGATACTTTTTATTAGTTAATATAAAAGAACACCGGAATGTTTTAGATGATATATCAAGGATTCCTCAGTCCGATGGCAGTGTAAGTCTATTTATCTACACCGTTCTGAAACGCCGGCATCTTGGTATGCAGTATCGTCGGTAAATATCCGCCAAAACGCGGCCAGCGGTGGATTAGCCCGCTGTTTCCGTTGCTTTGCCATAACCCCCTTGAAAGTCGGTAATATCTGATGAAATGCACATTGTTGGAATCAGAACAACATGCTACCCATGGGATTGTAACCTTAGCAGGGTTTCAGAACTTTGAGACCGGAATGACTTAAATAAAGGGAGCCCGAAATTATTTTGACCTAACCCACATTCGCTTCTTAGTCTCGCCTAATTATGCCTCTGACAATAACGGACCTGCCCAGTAGAGTGTTTAAAATTTTAGAAGGTCTTGAAGATGTGTTTTATGTCGATTTTAGGTTTTACCTCGTGGCGGCGATTTATTTCGTATCCAATTTGCCTAGTTTGGCTTCATGTACAGTCGATCAGTGCCTTCTCAACTGCCGGCTCTTTTCCATTTTCGCTAATTATTAATAGTTACCACTTCTGTTCTAGGACTGAGTTATAGCTTTTAGGTAAACTTTGATGAAAAGTGACATAGTAATCAGTCACCAAATTGGTAGTGCATCAGGGTTCCAAGGAGACACGTCCTAAAAGGCTACTTCACGGGTGTAGGTCTGTGTCTGCACACGGTGGATCAGTACGGAAGCTGGATATGTGGTCAGACACCATGCAGGAATACTGCCCCACAAAAATCGTGGAGCTGAGAACTCACGTCCGGCTTTTCCCTTTAAACCCGACAATGAGATCCGATCCTGACGTCTGTCTACACCTCGCATAAGAGTTTCTGTCGTATAGAGAAGCCCATATTTGCAATAGCTTTCGAAAAAATCCACTCGACCTCATTCGCATTTATTACTTGAAACAGGTTCGGTATTGGAGTCCAGACTGTTGCGTTAATTGCATTGACCTTAAGGATAAAGGATAAAGGATAAAGGACGGCGTTACTCAATCCCTTCTGGGATGCGCCAGCGCATTCTACTTCTACGGGATGTCGTGGAGGCGACATGAATGCGTATTTGGCCATACAATGACTTGCGTTGGCCAGCCGATGAACAAGCAAGTATCCTTCCCAGACAAGTCTGGTACCAATTCACCGACCCCGGAGGGATGGAAGGCTTGGTTGGCCTGGGCGGGAAACCCGAACAGGAACCTGGTATCGGGTGCACGCGACAGTCGGCGCCTCCTCCGACTGCGCTACACGCGCCCTCATTGACCTTAACTCTTTGTATTCTATAAAATGTCGAGTCTTAGTTCCTAGTGATGGCTTAAGTGGCTTACAAAATTTTTTGAACCACTGTTCCAATCTATGACCGAGTCGAAACCGAATGATTGGCCTGTCATAGAAATAATCGTCTTCCATTCGACGGAAACAACGCTAGAGAAAGAAATTGTATCCATAACAATTCAAGCCCTAAGTATCATACTATAAAAAATCAAGCTTCTCAGCCACGATCTTCGGTACGATTAGGCCTATGGTATAGTCCCGCGGAAGTATCCGCGGAACGGGAATACTCTAGCCAGGACCCAACGCGCGCCCAATAGCCGCAGTCCGCAACGCCCATTTTCCGCGGATCGTCGGTGGCGGTCGGTGGACGGGCTGGTATACTTCCCGTCCGCGGGACGATCCCGCCGACCGACAAACTCCCGCGGTGCATTGCACCGCGGGATGCTGTCGGTCGGTGTTATCAAGAATGTTATCAAAAAATAAACGTGGTCCAATTCGAAAGCGACCGATTCCGTGAATTGGAACGTTCCTAGTCCACGGAATGATAAGCGCGCTCCAATGCGATATCATTGTGTCGGCCGCCGACCGTACTGGTCGACGACCGCCTTCCGCGGTGCACCTTTCGTTCGCGGGTGTCCCGCGGGTACTCCCGCGGGACTATACCATAGCCCTTAGGGTATTCGACTTTCTGTCGATTTTCTGATAAAATTGGCCAAAAATCTGGCTTCCTATTCTTAATGTCGATTTTACTTTTAGAAACTTTGTTCGAGTTCTAGAGACCAGGTTTTTTAAGATTATAAGCGCTAGTCTTCAATAAGCTACTGCTTTTTCGGAGTCTCCAAAAACTCCCGATTTTTGACAGTTTAAGTGCATACAACCGCGATCTTTGAGTTCGGCGTCGTATGCGAAGGATTAACTTGTCACGAAAATAGTTACGAAACCGAAGGGAAAACTTCAATGCTATGAGTATTTAAGAAAGTCAAGCTTTTATGCAGCGATTTTCGGTGTGGCTATTGCTTGATATTTGGAACACTTTCGTTGGCAAATAGGGAAAGATCGAGACCTCAGATCATATTGACGATCGCTTCAAAAACTGTGATTTTTCGCTGTATATCGAGCAAAACTTGAAACGATTTCAGGAAGGCAAAATGGTTGCATATCTTGTCTGCTTTAGGTGGAAAATATTTTCTTTTCATGAAGGACGAGAAATCTGAGGATGACCCACCTCCCAAATCATATCAAAGCTTGCGGCTGTGAAGCTTGTTTTTTACTGTGTGATACTCGAGGCTTGAATTTTTATGAGGTACAATTTCGGTCTCTAGTGTTGCTTCCTTAAGATGAAACACAACCGTGGCAATCGATCCTTCGGTTTTAACTCGGTAATATTTTCGAAGAGCGGTTCAAAAAGCTTTTGTAAGGAAAGCACTTAAGTCATCATTAGTGATTAACACTCGATAGAGTGTTAATCACTAATGATGACATAGAGTACAATTTCATAGAGTACAATTTCGGATGCAGATGTCGCTCCTTTAGGTAGAAAAATGCGTCTTGTCCATGACACCATGGTAAAATCTGCGGAAATTGAAGCGGTTCAGATTGATATGAAGACTGCCGAACTTCAAAGAATTGAATTCTTTGAAGCATACAAGAACTACGAAAAACACGACAAACACGTCTGCCAGAACCTAGAGAGAGAGTGCGAGAGTACCTCACGCCCAAAAAAAAACGACGTAACAGTACGACTCCTCCCTTCGGTTCTCGAACCTTAAGCATGAAACTGTGTTGGATTAGTGCGAGTAGGTCACTGCCATTACAGCAACAGTCTGGACTCCAGTATCGGACTAGTCTCAAGTAATAAATAAGATTGCGGAATTTTTTCGAAAGATATTACAAATATGGGATTTGCTAAATAAACTCTTACGCGAGGTGTAGACAGACGTCAGGGTCGGATCTCATTGTCCGGTTTAAAGGAAACTGCTTTCTTAAGGGAGTGAAACCCTGATGCACTACCAATTTGGTGGCTGATTACTATATTACTTTTAATCAAAGTAAGCTTAAAAGCTACAATTGAGTTACACACCTATTGGCCAGGGACCAGAAGAAAAATCAGTTCTAGAACAAAAGTGGTTCGGTCGTGAATAATTAGGGGAAATGCAAAAAACCGGCAGTTGAGAAGGAATGGAATGACTGTTCATGGAGCCAAACAAGGCAAGTTTGATACCAAATAGATCGCCGTGAGGCATGAGGCAGAACCTAAAATTCGCAAGAAATGTCCAGAGATTTAAAAATTCTACAGGGCAGATCTGTTTGTACCGGGAGGCACAATTAGGTGAGACTAAGGAGCGAATTTGGGTCAAGTCAAAATAATTACGGGCCCCTTAACTTAGGTAATTTCGGACTCAAAAATTCTAAAATACTGCTAAGGCTTTTATGTCTTTGGGTAGATCAATGTCGTTCTGATTTCAACAGTGTGCATTTCATTGGATATTATCGGATTTCATTAGAGTTTTGGCAAAGCGGCGAAAACGGCGGATTTATCCACCGCCGTCCGCGTTTTGGCGGATACTTTTGTCCATGTGTTTCTTTTTTTGACTTCGTACTAATGCTGTGTACGCCTTGTTTGTCTGTTAGTTTGTTCGGCAACTTACACATGGATTCTCCATGTAATAAATGATGATGATGGATACTTACCGATAGTGTTCTTCTGTACGTTCTCTCTCATAAATGCAACCAGCCGTTCAGCGGCCTATCGGCCGACTCTGTGCTATTAGTACTGAGGTCACCATCTAAGAGAGACTGCCCCATCGTAGAACGGTGCTGAGGTCACCAATCCAATCAACTTACGTGTTCCCCACTTGTCATGTGTGGCCAAACGGGCCTGGTGAGCTGTAGTTAAATCAGCTCTAGTGAAACACTCCTCCAGCACCGCATCTCCATGAGCGTTTGGCGACGTGTTCGGCACGTCTACTGAATCGCCATGCACGTTGGGCAACGTGTTTGGCACGTCTACTGAATCAACGTGTTCGGCACGTCTACTGAGTCGCCAGGCACGTTGCACAACTACACCCCCCCCCCCCCCCCACTTTCCCCAACAACTCCATCACTCCTGTGCAAGCAAGCAAACAGAGAGCCAGACAAACGTCGGTTGTCGCTTACAGATAGTCGGATAGTTGTTCAATCCATGGCACTTTCAATAGGGCTTAGAGGGTGCCGTAGCATTATAAAGTTGACAAAAAAGAATGCAGTAGGCTCATCGTAGCATACCTCTTACGATAACTTGCAAATGTATATCATCTTATTACTTGTAATGGAGGGAGGTTTTAACTATATGTCCACTCAACTTCGTCGTTTTCTACATGGCGTGCGCGTTCTCTCCGAGGCGAACGATTCGCACAATGATCAAGTGCAGGCAAAATGGTTCAATAGCTGATGTTCGAGGGACTTTGCGGTGGAAGGCTTGTTGCATTAAAGGGTGTGAACTGAGAGGTGGAGTGCACCGTGAAGTTCGTGTGTGCGCGAACCTGCAGTTTTTAATTTACGTTTACCTCACTTCTCGTGCGAGGCGCGCGACTCGCTGTGCTCAAATGTGGGTGCGGTGATCTAAACCAATGTCTGGATTACACAATATCATGATTCATTCCCGTTTCACTACGGGAAGCGCCACCTACAGCAGTGATAAGCAGCCAGATATCCCACTAATAAGCGGTTCAGAAGACTCCACGAAGATTCGTTGCACCTATGTTTACCTTAATATTTTCTTTGCATAAGTCTATCGCAGCTTAGGGTATATCTTCGACGGTGATACTCCACTAAACATCTGAAACAAGTGGTTTGCAGAAGGAGGTTATTTCACCGTGGCAGAATGCTGTTAGAAGAGCGAATGATCAGAAGAATTTCGGTGTTTCAAAATCAGAGGAAAAGGTTTCCTCCGAAGAGAAAATAAGTGATGCTCCAAAAGCCAAGAAGGACTCGAGCGAACACATTAAGAGTCAGGGAAAAATTGCACAGAAGAAAAAGTCGGATAACTCGGTAAGAGCTTGAATGTTTTAGTGTCATCGTTGTGACTGTGCAGGAGAAGGCAGCGGCTATACTTCGCCCCGAATCATGGTTTTTAGTTAGGATTTTGACGGGCCCACGAAACGTTTGATCTATACAGGGTTGATTAATTGGTACTAGACATGCATGCAAAGGACAAAGTTCTGACCTGCCCATGGACTAGCTATCGCAATTCATTCTGTAGATGAAATGCTCATTGAATTTGCGAATTCAATTGGGTACCCTAATATCGCCCCAGGGAGAAAGTCATCTTCAGTCAGCGTGTATTAGATCATGAAACTAGATATTGAAGTACATTGAATGCAGTTAAAATTCTATGTTCCATCATCGACTGTCGTTAAATATTGGCACGACGTTGATAGTAACAGGTAAATTCAAGCTACGGAACCAAGATCGTTAACCTCGCCTTGTTCGGCTGACCTTTCTTCTTAAACGTATTCTTAAGAGCTGGCAAATACTGCGGAGTTTGGAAGATTCTCCTTCCAGCAGCCATCGCAAGCCGCAGAAATTTCAGAAGGTATGAGGAGAAAAGGACGAAATTTGAGAGAGATAACCCAACTAACGAGGAAGGTCAAAGAAATGACCGTGGAGTTTCTCAAAGCTACCAATATGGGGTTGTGGGGCGCTGTCTGGGAAGCACCATAGTGATTTCCAAATTTCCTGCGGACCTCTAAGTAGGTCAAAAATGTCAAAAGACTGTACCGCTTCAGTGCTGGCCGATAACGCCTGGAATACCTTTGTCGTGCTCAGAAATAATCCTGCCAAGGATTTGGAGCTTCAATCATTGCTAGAGATTTGATAAATTTCTAGTAAAAGGGAGAAGGCAGTTCACAGGAGGCATTCACCAGCAGAGCCACAGCGACTGGATGGCCGAGTGGATAGCGAGGTGGACTTGCGAGAGGGTGGTCAAGGGATCGGTTTCTTGTGTGGGATCTATGCATTGGGAGTAGCGTTTTTTGCATTTTTACTAATATAGAGTGCATTTTGATTCCGGCAGAGTTTAGTGTTCTCGTTTCAACTTCTTTTTAACCTTTTGCGGGGTGTAAGCCAAGCTAGCCTTCGCCGATTAGATATGGCCATTGAACCATGCTTGTCTTGTTAGGTCCGTCTTTAGATATCTATGTGTGATCTCTTTCTAATGTTTTCTAATAGTTTCAGAAGTGTGTGTCGTAGAAACCTTGTAGTGAGCATGATCGACTTTTACTTTGAACCATCGCCAAGATATGCTGATCGCCTTTCCTATTTCTATTGAGAGCTTGTTTCTTGTGACTTTTACTAAATTTACTAACTGTGACGGAAATTAGAATTTTTTATCATTCTTACGTAATTGGTCGCAATTTGCCTGCCCTTTCTGCCTTTTTCGATGCCCCTCACTCTTCCCTACATACTCTAGAGGGGGTCCTCTAAAGGTGTGAACACGTGCACTCTCACGTCTGCAGGGTCGAAATTTTTTTCGTCATGGCTCGTCTCGGGAGAGGACATTTGAGAGACTGATCACGAACCTGAAACTCGTTTTTTGTTCCAGTACATTACAGTAGGCTACGATGTGAGTAGAATACCGTTTCTAATTCGTGAATACCCGACGTTTTGCGACAGATTTTTCCGTCGCAAATCGTGGTACTCGCACAGTTTTGTTCATAGTGATCCTCTTGAAATAAGACTGACACCAAACGATCTCTCGCTTCAGCGCGAGTTCACTGAAATGTGAAAAAGTTAATTTTGTTAAAAATTGACCTTGTTGTAGAGAGCTTTGCTTGGAGCGGTCGCTAATTGTTTTACGACCTCTTCGAAGTCCACGCTGGTGTTTCCTCAGGAATTTTAAAAATTGTATTTGTGTCGTCAAATTCGTCTTCTGCATACTATGCCTGTCAATTTTTAACAAAATTAACTTTTTCAGACTGACTGACAATAATAGCACGTTCCACAAAAATAGCTGAAACTGGATTTGTTCTGCAGAAAATACGAGAAGCTTTTTCTTCACATTTTGTCCTTCATTTCGGCAGCCTGTGATCTCTTTCATATGAAACTGACCTAAGTAATGTATGAAAGAACGTGCGCTCTCATACTTTTGCCACAAAGACCCCCACAACTTCAATAAATGTCGAAGTTTTATAGCTTCAACCCAGTGCCTTTCTCTGTTCAGAAAAGGATTTCTATTCATATAACGAAATATAACTTTTAAGGTTATATAGTTATGGAGCTAAGTTTGCTTCCATCTATTTTCTACGTCGGCGGCTTCAAGTCGCTGGTCATAAAAAGCTTCACTTCCTTCTTAGTCACTCTCCTCAAGCATCTTAATTTAGACAAAAAATCCCGATTTTCCCTTGTTTTTAGCGATTACTCGGTACCTTTAGCTTTACTTGAAAAATCGTTGTGCTGCCGATGTTAAGAACAAAGAGAGGTTTCGATCGATCCAACATTATCGAAAATTGAGAGAATCGGTATTTTGCCGCCTTCGTCTCTGCTGAGTTCTGAGATCGCTGCGACTTGACCCGACCACCGCTCTGTGGCCCGGCCGACGCTCGCGCCTGGGTGTGAGCCCCAGTGGTACTGGGCCCTGGTGGGGAGGTAAAAGTACGGCGCGGAAGCACATTTTTTTCGGGGATCTGTAGCGTCTTACCTTCTTAGCTAGGCTTCACGTTTAAGACTTCTAACATTTCGTCAGCATTTGTCCAAATCAAGATTTGGCAGCAAGATTTGTGACTCACCACTTTAAGAAGCATTTTGATCAGCTACTCATCTATCCAATCAACCGAAACTTTCCGTCGTTTTCGACATCTAATTTCAGATGGTCATAGCCTCCTTGAATATTAACCGTTTTAGGTGTGTAATTAAGAACTGTTACATTTTCTATATCTCTGCCATGAATCTCACTGGTAACTTCTATCTGCAAGCACTTGAGCAGTAAGCGCTGTTTCAAAGTGAGGATATGTGCGTTACTTATAGCTGTCCTCGTTGCATCATGTTCAAGTATGAAACTCAACGCAAACAGCAATTTTGCTATCAATTGAATAAAAATCGCGACGTCTTGGACGAGTGCATTGCGTAATCTTTTCTTTCAGCACCAAAAAAACTGCCACTCACCTGCTCTTTAAAACAAGCTGTAAACCACCATTTTTCCACAAAAGTGAGAATTTTATAAAATTTCAAACAGGGTGTTCACTTATCGATTAAGTGCATTAAAACTTCGAAGAAATCATACTGAAATTTTCATGAAAGAAAAATTATTCTAACCTTCTTGGAAAGTATCTAATTTAATGTAGAAGAAGCTCATTTCAATTCGGAAAAGTTTGTTTGATTCCAAAAGTCTTATACTAGCTTAGAAGAGTGCCCAACTCAGTACGAAAAGGGCCCAATTAGACGTGAGAATATACCTTGACACCCTGTTGTACACGGTTCGGTTTCTCCAATGTGTGCCTTCTCAGAATTTCAAAAAATCTGCTCTGTGTAGGCAATTTGTGTGGAGATTGCGTAAAGTCAGCTAAAATCTATTCTAAATTTTATAAGTTTTACACGATTCAGTTTAATACTGTATTGTTTTAAGTTTGCCCTCAATTTTAAAGTCTTATATTTGAAGCCTACCTAAGAAGGTAGCGCTACAGATTCACGAGAAAATGCAGCTCAGCGCCGTCACGTCACCTCCATGACAGGGCACAGTACCGGTGGGGTTCACACCCATGCGCGAGCGCCGGCCGGGCCATAGAGCACTGGTCGGGTCAAGTCGCAGCGATTTCAGAACTCAGCAGAGACGAAGGTGTGCGGGCTTCCGTTGCCTCTGACACAAAATTATTTAATAATCCGTTTATTCGTAATTGTACAACTAAAGGCGAGCTAGCAGGGTGGAGGAACTCAACAAGACTGAGACCGCGAGGGCACTCCTTCTAGAATACAAAGGAGACGTCTTGTACTTTCTGTTTTCAAGGAAAGAGACACTGTAGGCGAACTGTGAATGCACTATTTTTTGTCCGTCTGAGGTCTCGCGGGTGAAAACTCATGAAGAAGTAGCGGCAGCTGGTGCTTGCCGCGACACTCCCGGGCGCAAAACTTTAAAAAGTACCTTGTAATAATGAGTAACGCATAGCAATGAGTATACATTCGATTATCAAGTCAGATGAGCAAATGAGTAGTGAGTAAGTAAATGAGTGTAGCGGTTGATACGAGGAGTAATGACGCGGAATAATACAAACTTGTTTTTTGTTTATTTTTGTTGCTCCCCGCGGTCGAATGACCCACAAAGGCTAGAGCGGCCGCGACTGGCTCCACCACCGATTTTTTTAGTGACAAACGTGTTTGCTGCGCAACTAGACGCGCCTGTACGAGGCTAAAGACACCGACAAAGGCAGGACTAAGTGATGGGGTGATCCTCACCAGCCGTTTATGGACTACCTAGTAGATGTGGGTGACTCGTGACGGAGGCGTGTGCGTGAGGTGTAAATGATGATTCCGCGTTTATAATGTAACAAATACAGGAGCATACAATGCGAATATTTAGAGGGACAATTTTTGCCATCTTATGCATGTTCTATGAAATACAGAGTGAGTGGCGTATTACAATGGAATATTGAAAGGAATATCAGTGCTAGCTGACAGCAAAGATACAAAATACTTGGAAAAGGAAAATAGAATAAAGAGAAATATTGTAGGGAATAACTGTGTCAATGTACTGTAAGCCCGTTGCAGAATATGGGCGTGTAGTATGAATGAGTATGGTATTCACTTTGCGCTCCAGTGCTACTAGCTTGGCTGGAAGATCCTGTATGTTATCACTAGGAACAGTTAATTCCACTGACACTCGATTTAAAGTGCACCGTTTTGGCACGTTATTGGATCCGAACGGACTTGGAGGCTGAATATGAGGGAGAGCAACAAATAAAGTAATATTCTTGGGAATATGCTGAAGTTGCTAGCCGTCGTTGGTTCTTCACAGAGCTTCCGTTCTTTAACGTTACAGCACTTGGCTTTTTGCTTTGCTTTCCTTGAAAGCAAGTTCCACTGAGGAGGTTGTAACATGTTATCTAAGTCAGGCGCCTTCTTAATTTCTTGAAGGCCATTCGTCCCTCGAATCTCGTGAGCATTCATCTTCGATACGACACCTTTTACTAGATGTGGAGTGTGTCCTGAAGGCGAGCTTTTAGTTGGAACGGGTGTTTCCTGTTGTTCGTGTTGAACGTTGCCCTCCTTTGGTTGAAGACGTGAAAAGTGTTTTCGCTGAATTGGGAGCGTTCTGTCATGAGCCTTCTTTCTTACATCAACAGGCTGCGGATACGCTACCACAGAGAGGTGAGAATGCCAAGTATTTTCTTTTGCTGTATTCGAGGATCCGAACAAGACTGGTCCGAAAATGGTGTTTTGTGCAAGCAGACCTGATGGTAGTCTTATGGGCGGGTGGTCCAACATCACGATTTGGTCGTATGATTCAACTCCAATCAGAATTCGCGGTTTTACGAGTTCCCCGTTCGTAGTGGTATTCGACAAGAAAATGCTCTTATCTCTCAGAAACTGCACGTCTGAACTTGTCAGTGTGGGTGCTGGGAAAGCATTTGTGAGCACTGGTTTGGTGCTAAGCGGGAGTGGAGTGGTATCTCCGAACCGTGTTCTGAAAACAGCAGATGTCTGTTGAGTCAAATACGTCTCACTGCTTCCCCAATGCCATACATTGTGGATTGATATGGCTCGCATAGTTGAAGTCCCAGTGTGCTGGCGAGGTTGGCTTCAGTTAGGTTGCACTGTGCACCCAAGTCTAGGAAAACCAGCACGTTTTCAAACGTGTTGGTGTAATTGTTTCTTATTTGTGCCTCTGCAGTCATAAGAATAAGTTCTTTTCCTGTGATCTTGTCGTTTGTTGTATTTGAGAAACTTGCTACTGTATATGCATTATGCTCCTGTGGGACAGATTGCAGGCTTTTATTCACCACATTATAGCTGGATTGGCTGCGAGAGGTGTTAACTTCAGTTGACTCGGTATTCGTGTTTTGGCTGGCAGAAAAACGTTGACTATTTTCTAGTACATTACCACCTTCCCGAGGCTGTCGGACGTCCTCCTTTATACACAGTGTGACATCGTGATCTCCCTTGCATTTTGGGCAACATTCGAAATCGCAGTCACGGCTTCTGTGATCCAGTGCGAAGCATTTCCAACACACTGGCTGACCCCTCAGTGCGTTTCTGCGATCGATTGCAGTCCGGACTGTGCGGCACTCCTTGGTCTGGTGGTTGAATCTGTGGCAAAACAGGCATTGTTCCGCCACAGACGGTTTCGGGCGTCGTGAGGGTTCGGTATTGTTTATTTGATTTCCCGTCAACGATTCGAATCGGCGCTCGAAGCGAGCTCTCGAAGAAACTTCCTCGCCGAGCTCTTCCAGCAGTTTGCCTACGGTTAATTGTGAACTTTCTGTTTCCCTTTTCATGCAGTCCTTTATAATTTCATAGGGAAATTTTGCTAGAATAGTGTCTATCCATAACGGATCGTGTCTTTTCCTTACGTCGTATCCTGTGGCGACCATTTGGAAGACAAGATCATTGACCTTTTCGAGAGTTTCGACACATTTTTCGCTCCCTGTGTTGGCAGCTGGTAGCGCCAGTAGGCGCTGTACGATCTGTGATCTGTTGTTCCCTTTGTTTCCGTATTTTTGTGTAGGACATCCACAATCAGGCTGTAATTGGAAGCCTTCATTGGAATGCTTTTGATGGCATTTTGTGCTTTTCCGCGTATTGCGTCCTTAAGGTAAAGAATTTTCTCCAATTCTCCTAATTGTGCATTTTGATCGACTATGAGGGAATATGCGTCCCAGAACTCATCCCATGAATCGTTTTCTCCGTCAAAATGAGGTAGTTTGATTTTCGGGTACTTGATCTTCAATGCCGGCGATAGCACCATCTGTTCTGGGTCTTGCTCATGCGAGTCAAGACCCGAGTGAGCTGTCCACTGTGGCTGCGTCGGCGGTCGGTTACTTTGAAGTAGACCACATGGATCGATTTCTTCATATGCGTCCCCACTGTCGAGGTCTACTCTGCTTTCGGGACCGTTTCGGACCAGTGGGGTACGAGTAATTTGCAGAATTTCCCATTGAGTCTGTATTTCTCGAGCTCTGGTTTTTAGAGCCCTCACTACGGTTTCCGCTTCTTGTTTGAGTGAGCGGAAATTGATTTTCTGTTTGAGTTCCTCTATTTCTGCTAACATTTCCTTTTTCTCTCCTTTTGAGGCCTCTGAATAGGTGCTCATTATGCTCTGGTAGACATCTTGCATTGATGACAGTTTTCCAGTGCCGTTTGCAGTTCACATAGTCTTTCCTGACAGTAGACTTGTATTTTTTGATCCTCTGTGGGTGGTTTGTTAGGCTCTGTGGTGGCCTTGTAATATTCAACCACTTCTTTGAGGATATTCGATTCATCTTCCAGAGATTGGAGGAGTTTACTCATTTTGCTGTTATTCAGCGTTGAGTTTCTTTTTCTGTAGAAAATCAGCAGTTCTTGGCCTTATGAGGGAGAACAGGCTGATTTGAAGATGCCACGCGGGACTTTATTATTGGTGCCTGGTAAACGGCCGATGCACCAGAAATTTTGTGTATGCTTCCGTTGCCTCTGACACAAAATTATTTAATAATCCGTTTATTCGTAATTGTACAACTAAAGGCGAGCTAGCAGGGTGGAGGAACTCAACAAGACTGAGACCGCGAGGGCAGTCCTTCTAGAATACAAAGGAGACGTCTTGTACTTTTTGTTTTCAAGAAAGGAGACACTGTAGGCGAACTGTGAATGCACTATTTTTTGTCCGCCTGAGGTCTCGCGGGTGAGAACTCATGAAGAAGTAGCGGCAGCTGGTGCTTGCCGCGACAGAAGGGGCAAAATATCGATCCTCTCAATTTTCGATAATGTTACATTGATCGAAAGCTCTCGTTGTGCTTAACGTCGGCAGCACAACGGTTTTCCAAGTGAAGATGGAGATCGCTGAAAACAAGGGAAAATCGGGATTTTTCGTCTACATTAAGACGCTTGAGGACAGTGACTAAGAAGGAAGTGAACTTTCTATGACCAATGCCTTAAAGCCACCGACGTAGCGAATAGATGGAATCAAGCTTAGCTCCGTAACTGTAACCCCTAGGAAGTTATAGTTCGTTAAATGTACAAAAATCCTTGCTGAACAGAGAAAGGCAAGAATTTAAAGGTATACAACTTGGACATTTGTTGAAGTTGTGGGGGTTCTTGTGGCAAAGGTGTGAGAACGCACGTTCTTTCATACGTTAGGTCAGTTTCATGTGAGAGAGATCGCTGGCTGCCGAAATGAAGGCAAAAATGTGAAGAAAAATTTCTCGTATTTGCTGCAGAACAAATCCAGTTTCAGCTATTTTTGTGGAACATGCTATCATTATGACGGCCATAGTATGCAGAAGACGAATTTGAAGATAAAAATACAATTTTTAAGATTCCTGAGGAAACATCAGCGTGGAATTCAGAAGGGTTGTAAAACAATTAATGACCGCTCCAATGAAAGCTGTGTAGAGCTAGGTCACCCTTTAACAAAATTAACTTTTCACGTTCCAGTGGATTTGAGCTGAGGCGAGGAATCGTTTGATGTAAATTTTGTTTCAAGAGGATCATTATGAACAAAGTTGTGCTAGTGCGACGGTTTGCGACGGAAAAATCTGTCGCAAAGCGTCGATTGTTCATGAATTAGGAGCGGTATTGTAGTGCGGGTAAGCGAAATGGTGTAGACAGGTTAGCCGCACCCACTCCCTGACTCCATTCGCCTAGGGATTTCTTGGGCGATGATCATACATTTAGTGTACCTTTTTGGTTCTTACATTTTTTGAGGATTATTTTCAGTGCAAGATACGATCTTGGAAACGGAGTGCGGCCAGATAAAGAAACCCGCATGAAAACCAGCTTTTTCACAGTATTCATACCTACTCCAACCTGCTGTAATCTGCTGTTGTACCGAAAACAGATGCCAGATTCGTGACAAGCATCCCAAATAACACCCCCCCCCCCCTTACCTTTGAGGTGTCCATGCCTCTCCTTGCATTCCCATATGTAATAGTAGGGAAGAGCGGTAAAATGACTCACTACTGGAAACATGTCCAAAACTAATACAAATCATTATGAATGGATCACGCATGGACAGAATCAAACGAAGGCTTCCCCCACAAAACAAGCATTGTTCAATGGCCATATCTAATCGACGAAGGCTTGTTTGGCTCACATCCCGAAAGAGGTTAAAAAGAGGTGAAAACGCGAACACGAGACTCTGCCAAGAGCAAAATGCACCATACATTGATAAAAATGCAGAAAACGCTACTAGCAATGCCTAAACCCCACACTCGGAACCAATCCCTTGACCACCCTCTCCCAAGCCCACCGTGCTATAATCCACTCGGCAATCCAGTCGTTGTGGCTCAGCTGGTGAATGCCCCCCGTAAATGCCACTTCTCCCTCCCACTAGGAATTTATCAAATCCCACGTTCTAGCACTGATTGAAGTTCCAAACCTTTTGCAGGATTATTTCTAAGCACGACAGGCGTCAGTTTTGCGTTATCGGCCCGCACTGAAGCGGTACAGTTTTTTGCCATTTTCGACCTACCCAGAGTTCCGAAGGAAATTAGGAAACTACTGTAGTGCTTTCCTACAACCCTATATATCGCTTTAAGCAACACCATGATCACCTCTTTGACTTTCCTCGTAAGTTCATTGAAGCATCTAAATATGAGACGCTAGTAAGACACCATTGGGTGGAGGCTAATTGGGTGAATGAACCTGTCACCCTCCTAATCTCCTAATGGCCCTCCGGCTGTCACCGTGCAAAGTCAGAATACAGAGGATGGCAAAGGGTGACAGTTTCTGGGTTGCCGCTACGCGCTCTTCCTTACTGTTATCACGGAGTTCTTGGAGTAATCCACATTGCTTTGAGAATCTTGCGCGCTGCGAGATAGACCTCGCGTAGGGATGGTAACTGCCTCCCGAAGCACTGAGCATCTACTAATTCGCTCCCTGTGTTCCCCCAACGTTGTGGAGATTTTGCACCTGAAGGTAATCCACATGCTCCGAGAATCTTATGCGCTGCCCGGTTTTTATCCTGATAAGCCTATTTACGTGCTCCTTGACCGCTGCCCAAGCGGCATACTCATCTCAATAAATTATTCCGGCTTGCACGCAGAGCAGGTTATGAGGTGTGGCACCCCCGAGGCCATGCAGAAAATGGTGTTACAATCGAAATCGAACAGCTGGTCCCTGAAAAGTTGCGCCTTAATTTTGATTGGCGGTATTTTAACTAGCCTGACCAGATTTTCTAGGTCAGCCTTGCGAACACAGTTCCGTATTTGAACAGCGAGATGAAGATCACCACTATTGACTTCTAGTAAGCTCTTGCTCCTTGTGTCTTCGTTCTCTTGCAGCCAGTCTACGTTGTCTCGGCGGCCCGTCGGAGGAATACCTATCCCACAGCGCTACAATGCCATCCTCCTCGAACAGATCGTGGTTGTAAGACAGCAACACCGCTGTGCGAAACATGTTCTTTATAACGACCCTCTCGGTGCTGCTTCGATTTGCGAGGCACCATATGAATATTAGGTTGATCAGAAAATCTTGATAGGGTTTTCTTCAAAAGTCCAGGAATTCCGCCTTTCGATTGGTAGCCATGATCTAACAGTGGTAATTGTAGAACATTCTCGAAGCTTTTCTGCAGAGTATATTGGCACCCAGGCCCGCCCTTGGGTACTAGTACAATATCAATCTCACAAGAGCATCCTCGAGCCATCATCTTCTACATAGTTTGAGCATCTTCGAGTGGCGCCGCGGCACTGGAGTGACGGCAGCAGTCCGCAACTTCAACAGCGCATTGGGGAGGACACCACTGCCGTCAAAACCGTCAGTCGCTGTTTGCTTGGTCCGCAAAAGGATGATACATGAACTTCAAAGGCAAACCTCGCTCGGGACGCCCTACGCAGCAAAAGACTCTGCCGTTCTCAACGCTGTAAAGGAGGATCCGGAGGCGACCACCCAAAGTCTTGCGACAAGACTGATGTACCCAATCGGGAGCCGTCAGCTGCCTACAAGCTCTAAGCTACCGAAAAGTGCTGACTCGATTGATCCCCATTTTTTGACCGATGGCATGCGGTTCATCCTAGTTCATCTGCTAGATTCTTCTTCTCCGCTAGCCTCGCAAAGAGGTTCCTTATGACCCAGTTACCGGAGATGAGAGTTGAGTTCTCTACGACTCCAACGCATACCAACCGTGCTGCTTGACTACTTCGGCTATCTTGAGGAGAAGATCCGCCTGCGCAAGCAAGATCAAACGAGCGCCTCAAGAAGGTTCTTCTATGCACTTCTGCGACTCGGAGAGAATGCTGTACTGCGAGCTGCTTATGCAAGGTTGGTCATCTCTGTCGTTCACGCCGTTTACTATGGAAGGGGTTAGAGCTCCCATGGAACTTCAAGTTGAGGCCAGGATCATTAGAAAGCTCGGATTGCTGATTACGAATATGGGTACCAAAATTGAAAAGTCAAACTCCTGAGCGAGTTATGGCCTGCCAAAATCGGGTGCCCTCATCACAGTTTGGCCATGCGACACAGCTGGTGCGAGAGTGTTGAGTCATCGGGGCTCCGCAAGAAGTGCCCGCCAGCTGCGGCGGTGGCGCTGGGTAGTGCTCCTGCTCGTCAAGTGCAACGTCGTTGGTTTGGTCGCCATCGCTGCCGGCTTTTATGCCTTATCTAACTTATCTTCGAAATGACCTTTATTCTGAATTATGACACGAGTCTGATTAAATAGCCGGGAAAACTACCATGCACGTTTGTAAAATTGGTTGACGGCAAAAACTGCTATTGTGATATTTTTGTTCACTATTTTGCACAATTAGAGTCCAAATCATATATTGAACATTTAGAGGTGTTTCTAACAACCTTGACTTTCGTGGGGCAAAGCAAAAAAGCGTGTGAAGCAGACATGTTGCTCACACACTGCACATCTTATACATGCAGACTCTCTCCAACCAGCAACAAAACAGTCAATTGTAGCAAGATCAAACAAATGTTCACCAGGGGCCGAATTCATGAAAGACTTACCTGCGGGTAAGTGCAAGATTTACCCCACTCTCCACTTACGCGCGATTCACCAACGCGCGGGGGAAAACCCGAGGTAAGTGTCGAGGTAAATGCTACCTCGTCAGCGCGTAGGAAAACGTTTAACTTTAAGCAAAGGGTTTTCTCCGCTGCCAATTTCTGACCCAATGCATCCATCCGCTGGCCCGTTGCCAGCTCAGGGGCAGTAAAGCAGAAACCTTTGCTTTGGCCCCCTCTGAATCAGAAACAGGGGTAAGTTCAGGGAAAGTGGCAGATAAGTGGCCGTCGAGGTAAATGGGGGTAGGATTTACCTCCGACCGGGTCCATGAATCCGACCCCAGGAGTGACAAACACACCTGGGTGATCATCAATGTAACCTGCCTTATGCCGTGAGTATTTCAAAACGTTTGGAAACCTAGGGGCACCAAACACGGTAAATATGCGACAGAACCTTCAGTAGGTTGTCTCTCTGGGTCATATTGAACTCCACGCTATTTGTCATGGCAAACCCTGACCCTTTTTATAACGTTTTTCATCGGGCCGAAGAGAAAAACGGCTAGATGTGCCACCAGTGTCATCATATCAGTCTTTTACCTTCAAGCACTTTTACAAACGTGTACGGTAGTTTTCCCGGTTATTTAATCGGACACGCGTTATAATTCAGAATAAAGGTCATTTCGAAGATAACTTATGATGTGCAAAAATCGTCGGCAGCAACGGGACCGGACCAATGACGTCGCACTTGACGTGCAGGAGCACTACAGCTGCGCCACTGTCGCAGCTGGCAGGCACTTCTTACGGAGCCCTGATGACTCACCATTCTCGCTCCAGCTGTGTCGCACGGCCTGCCTGTGGTGAGGCCACCCGATTTCGACAGGCCATAACTCGCTCAGGAATTTCATTTTGCAACTTTGACACGCATATTCGTAATCACCATTCGGAGTTCTTTCTAATGATCCTGGTTTGAACTTCGGTTTAAAAGTTTTTCAAGTTTTATGTTTTGTTCCATTTAACTTCCATGGGAGCTCAAAACCCTTCCCTAGTTAGCTCCAGAAACTCGTGAAAGTTGTTCGGGATGCCCTGATGAGTCGACCTTCGCACCTTCTTCATGAGCACTCAGGCCCATGTAGCAGATGTGACCCACCAAAAAAAAAAATCGAGGAGATGGGCGGGAGAACTTACTTCATCCGCCATATTTTCCCAACACACCTCTCTCCCCCCAGATTACCACTTGCTCCACTTCCTGAAACCTTGTGAAACTTTATCGTTAGTATAGAAGGTGTAACGAAAAATATATTAATGAGCAGCAGCATGTTTTTCGTCAGTTTCTCTTTTGTGGGCTTAGATCTTGATGACAGAGGAAATCAAAACGGAAATCCACTTCGTTTTGCAATCACAAACAATCATCTATACCCACGGCAAAGTGGAGGTCTGCGTTCGAGTACGTGTTTCCCTATTTTTCACATATAGCCTGTGGTTAGCGCTGGAGCCAGACATTGTCAGGACCTGGCAAGCCCTTATCGTGTTTGTAGTTCTCATTGAACCCTTCAAAGATGTTACACTTAAGGCACTCGACCACGATCGTAACTGCTTGATTTAGGCTGATCTCATAAAGTGTGACACGGTCCCGTTAGTATTTCGTGCTCAACCTGCGTTGCATCTCTTTTTGACTTTGGGGGGGGGGGGGGCGGTGTAGTTTTTCAAACCCCGCTTGTCTTTCCCTGCCAAGAGAAAGACAGTTGCTCCCACACGACAGTTAAAACAGCCTTTTCGTCTGGATTTTCAACGGCTTAGAAATGGTTCCTCACTGTTTGGGAGAATTAAGTGGTCCGGCATTTAAGCAATATTGTCGGAAGCCTTGATTTGAATCAGGGCTGCACATTAAACGGCTAACGATTTAACGGATTTAACGATTACTGGCATTTTCCGTTAAAATCCTGCTCAACGACTTAACGGAAATTTTCAGAAATTTAACGGAATTTTTAACGGACTTTTTTCTCACTAGCTTTATTACTCTTCCTCTTAGTATTCACTAATAATAGCCGGCCTGATTCTCCCAATTAGGACTGTTCCTGAAGAACTACTGAAATCAGCAAGAATTTTAAAAATATTTTTATATAGTATTCTCATGTCTTCTATGGCGCATTTGAATTTTTGGAAATAACGCATTTGGGGCTAGAAAAGTTCTTCGTCGTGCCGCCAAGCACGTCAACAAATCAACAAAGACAGTGGTCTGATCTCCTCGTAAGATATGCCTATCCTCACTTGGCACTGCTTTTCCATAAATACTTTGTTCACCACCTAAAATAGCCGAGAAGGAAAGAATGTTTTTAATCGGTGGACGTACATATAACGATTTTAGAACAAACCCTAGTAACGGGAGAACGGACGGCGTTACTCAATCCCTTTTGGCGTGCGCCACGTATTCTGCTTCTACAGGATGTCCTGGAGGCGATTTGATTCGTAATTGGCCATAGAGTAAATCACTTGCAGCGGTCAGCCGATGAGCAAGTCAGCGCTTTATCCTCCCCAGACAAGTCTGGTACCAATTCACCGACCGACAATGCACCGCTGTGTGGAAGGCTTAGTTGACTTGGGCGGGAAATCCGAACCAGGAACTTGGTATCGGGTATGTATGCGAAAGCCGGCACCCCTTCGACTGCGCTAAACGCGCTCTAATAGCAGAAATTTTTGAACAGCTATTTTTCTGAACGTTGACACGTTAACGACTGTGTTACACCCTTTCGGCCGTGTGGGACCGAGCCACGATGTCGTGTCACGGTTCTAATGTTGTAAAAAAATCGACTTGTCCTACGCACCAGGCACGCAAAAACCGTGCGTTCGTCAACGTGTTGCAATGATAGGGTTTTAATTGCATTTTTATTAGTTCTTTAAGTACTTAGCGAGGTGGTGTCCGCATCAAGACTGTACACGCTCGTATAGCAGCCCAAAAACGGTTTCGCAAACCAGGAAAAGGGCAGGGAGGAACATCGGGGTCTGCCTGATCTTAAGATGCATTGCCGATGTGGCACTAGCCCACTAAGTAGCGTTCTCTTGGTTGATGATCTCATACCTTTTCTTATTCCAGACCGTGAAGACAATTTTTCGCTGAAAGTTTGTTTATTTTGCTGTCCACACCTTGTTGATAGTAATTTGTTTATTTTACATTATAGTGTTACACTCCATTACTTTAGTTGTTGATCTGTTGAAGTTGGAACATATATAGCGTTTTCCATTATTTTTCGTTTGAAATAATACTTTGCAGCTAATTGTATTTTTAAACAAAATTTAACGGTTTACCGGAAATTTAACGAAAATTTCCCGTTAAAAAATTTCTTTAAAAATTTAACGCATAGAACTTTGTATGCACCTCTGATATGAATGTTTGTTCAACATGATAGAAACATGCTAAAGACGTAAGGTAGCAATATGTTTTCGTGGCTGATTACGAGATTTTTTCGAAGCATTCTCTTGCCAACGTTACCATTCTAGAGTTTTTCTCTTACTTGTACGTTCGGCAACGCAACCGGGGGCTACAGAGGCTAAAATTAAGCATAACTTCAATATAATTAAACTGATTCAAAGCAAAAGTTTGCTGGTCCTTCAAAATGTTCTCTTCCATCTTAAACTGAGATCTCTAGAGGGAGTTCAATGCATCCTGCTGTGGTGCTCGTGCGCACTGGGATGTTTTCGTTCCTTAAACTTGAAACGCTGATGCTCTTCTGAGCGGCATTCTTTAAAGTAAAGCCTTCCCATACATGAATTTACAAGGTGTTTTCCGTTAAGGTGAGGAACACAGTAGAGTCGACACATATGTAGCTCCACTAAAGCTAGCAGGAACATCCCATTGTAAACTCCGACAGCAACTGCCGCACTATGTTGAAAAGCGGATAACTTAAAAAGGAAGCGGTATTCTGTTTTCTGTTTTTGGCCCAGAGTTCTTCGGGAAACATTCAGGCTCACCACTATGCTAACTCTATTTTTATTAGCCATTTTTCATTTTTCTATTTTCTATTCTTTTCTATTTTTTCCGTTTATTTATTTTTCCGCAGATAAAAGGCTCTAAACAACAGAACAGCGGTATGCTTTACTTTGATTCTGTCAGAGGAGCAAGTCTGATCTCAATTTTCGTCTTACTCTTCAGCTTCAGCGGTTGTTGAGCAATGCTCTTCGGTTTTTAGCCGCTATAATTTCGTTCGGCTGTAAGCAGCGATTCTTCGAAGAAATAACGCGCTAGATCCTTTCGCTACTGAAGCGTATTGGTCTTTTTGTGTTGTTCCCCACCTTTTGATAGCGTTCCCCGCCAAACTCCCGCCTTGCGCGGCGCAATTTTGATTTTTTTTAGATGCTGTATCCACTGGTCTTGGTTTTTGGCGTTGTGGACAAAGTGTCAAAATACTTGGGGTGTTAACACGACTGCTTTCTATCGCTATCAGATTTTAGATAACGCGACAACCATGGTTCCGTTAGGCCTATGGCATACCGCCGGCGACGAGTCCAGCGACGAGAGGAGTGGAGCGACGGGGGAACTGTGGTTTCAGCGACGGCGGTGTTGGGCGGGGGCGAGCATTTGCACTGGAGCGCGGTTAGCGACGCTTGCGTGCGTGAATGCGTAGTGCAAAGGGTCGGGCGACAGCTGGTCGCCGTGCAAAGCGCAGCGACGACCGGTCGCTGGCGGTATGCCCCCTCTCCCAACGACACGCAGTACCGACGTGGCAGCGACAACCGGCAAGCACGCGCTCTCTCCCCATTGTTTCTGACAGGTCCCAACACGAATAGTCGATTACTTGTCCGTTGGCAGTGCCGTCGCCGGACTCGTCGCTGGTGGTATGCCATAGGCCTTAAGCGTGAGCCAGTTTTTTCTCGATTGATAAAAAGTGTAATCCTGCACAAATATTATACAAGCGCAAGATAAAGCTGACGTTCATAAACAACCAATCGTTTAGTTCTGATACCACTGCCGAAGTCAAAGAATGTAATGTTGCGCATGTATTTTTGGCACATCTTGTAATTTCTGACATCAATATCTAAAGTGTGACGAAATCAAAAAGTATCTATCTACCACTAAATAATTGAGTTAGCTGCCCACCCTGTAGATGATGAGGCGTATCTAACGCAGGTTAGAAACCTGCCTGCGATACGCCTCATGGAACCCGGCGACCTCATGAAACCCCTTGCGACGCCTCTGTGTACCTCGCGCGGGCAACTTTTGCCGTTCAACATGGGATGTTGTTGAAGAGGAGGACGCGTAACTTCCTTCTGCTTGACACAGCGGCGTCTGCGCGCGTTTTTGAGCGCCTGGATCCAGAAGCCGTCTCGTCTCCTACGTTACGTAATAAGCGTCGCAAGTCAGAAGAAGCGACAAGGAAGGAAGCAGAGGTAACACCTCTCCGTACGACGACCGGTCGCATTCAGAACTCAGCATTATCCCATGTTGAACGGAGAACTTTACCAGGGCAACGTTTGCCGTTCAACATGGGATGTTGTTGCAGCAGAGGACGCGCAGCATCCTCCTGCTTGAAACAACGGCGTCTGCGCGCGTTTTTGAGCGCCTGGATACAGAAGCCGGGTCCCCTAGGTCACGTAATAAGCGTCGGAAGTCAGAAGAGGAGACATCGTCCTACGACGAGCGATCTATCTATCTACCACTATATAATTGAGTTAGCAGTCGATGACGCTTGAGTGATCTAACCTAATTGAGATACGCCGCATCATCTACACCGCGTGCAAGATGGTCGGATGTTGCTGCTGCAGGGGAAGGGCAGCCCTTTTCTGCTCAACATAACAGCACTTCGGGCGTTTCTGAGTGTCCAGATTCAGAACTTCGTGCCATTAGCATGAGAAGACCACTAAAGGGGTAAGAGTAGAAGGGGGACTTCAAGGGTTGAGAACCGACAGCAATCAGGAGGGAGCGACCTGGAGGAGGCATCGGGATGAAGGGAGGGTCAATAGAGTGAGCAATGAAGCAGACCAGGAGGTGGCAACAAGAAGGGTTTAGGCAATAAGGAGGGACCAGTACGGAGTTACCAATCACGGGGGGGGGGGGGAAGCAGTGAGGAGGATCAGCAAGGGGATCCATTATGGAGGGGTGTGGGGCGGCGTTCGTATCGGCTGGTTGTAGGTGCCGCGGCGCGCGCCCAGGTGGCCATACCTGCGGCGTCATTCCCCTGCTCGCCGTCTCCGCTCACGCTGTGACACCCGTCGCGCGCGCGGCGGACAACGGCCCGACGGAGGCCGTCGTCGGCGGCCTCACGACGGCGGTCCGACGGACGAGAGGAACACGCAGGTCGATCAGATTTGCTGGGACTGCAATCAACAGGATGTTCAAAGGATTTACAAAACCAGTATAAAGATATATGTTGGTGTGAAACAAGCATAGCTCTACATCAGAATTTCGAGTTCTATCTAACGAGCTCTACCTCAAGCTTTCCAGTGCTACCGTTGTTGGGATATTCTTCAAATTTAAACTGAAAAATAATTCTTCGCAAACCTGTGACGAAGCTGTGAAGGATATATTTCCAGGCTAAAACTTCACACAACTACGTCGTCTAAATACCTTCTAGACAGCTCTTTTTTTAAAGAAAAAATTATGTGTATCACATCACTGGGGACATGCTTCCAAGCCAACATTCTACGCAGAATTCAATTACGTATTTTATGTTCGCAAATACAGTATCTCAAAAATGTATACACTGTTTGAAACATGATAACTTTGCTCAGAGTAAAGGTACTGAATAACTTGATGGTTCATATGAAAGCTTGAGAAAGTAGAAATTTTCCGACAAATGGGCGGAATGGATTGCGCCATGCACTCGTCCGAAACTTTGCATTTTATACTGGATTATTGTTTTCGCTTGAATGCTTGTTATAATTTCTCCACAAAGTGGCAGTTTCGATTGATGTGAGCTTCGTTGAAGGTTCAAAGGTTAAAAACACATTAGGGCTTGCGAAGAATGCAGGGTATCCTAAAAAAAATTCATACACTATTTGAGTGATTCTAACATTGGTTCTAGTGAAGCTTGTGAAGATTTTTGACACCCACATGAAAGCACAGGGTAACGAAATTTCTGCAGCGTACAAAAAGTCAAGATTGCGCCATGCTCCCGCCTGGAGCATTGTATTTCAGTCTCGATTGATTCTGCGTGGGCTGACTGCTTGTTAAAATCCTGTTACTACTTGGCCACACTTACCTGTGCTGTGCCCCTTTTAACGTTTAGAAATTGACAACTACTTGAAAGACACGTGACATGTGAGTTTATTGACTGCACAATTTATCGCTTTCGCTATCGCTCTAATAACCCTCTGTACATCCAACGCCCATAACAAGTGTCAGGCTCGCCTCTCGGCTTTTCTTCGAAGGATGGAGTTTATTCTGAAGTCCCACTGGAAGTTCGAAAACACCGTCGAAGTGCATAGGCGATCCAGCTACTTCACTACAGTATAGTACATTCACAGAAGTAATGAGCGGCGGTAAGCAGGGATTGATTAATAAACATGTCCTACCCCTGGAGGCACTGCTTTCAGGACTTGGTAGCAGCGAGCAAGGAGCGATTAATAATCATGACCTCAACCTCTGGAGGTACTGCCTCAGGGCTCGCTAGCAGCAAGCAGGACCGATTAATAGTTAACCTCGACCCCTGGACCCACTGCCTTCAGGAGGTCGAGGTTTACTGGAGGGCAATAAAGGACTATATGTGTTCAGAGACCTCGATTACCCGAGGGCTGAAGTTTCGCACCGCTTGACTGACATCCACAAAGAATTGATAATTTGATCAATATCGAAACTTCAAACGCGAACTTCAGATTCGTGTTCAGCGGCCTCGACTACCTCGGGCGTCGAGCGTCCTACCCCCTCGTCCCCTGGCCCGCCCACCCCAACCTCCTGGATTTGTTCGAGAGTCCGGTGGCTGCCTTACGAGATAGTGGAGACGCAGACATTTACCACGCCTCTGTTTAAAGGGCGGGGGGTAGAACGCGACTCCGCCGACTACCTCCACTGCTAACGTTTCAGACCGCTTGAATGATATACACAAAAAATACACACAACTCTTTTATATATAATAGGATAGGATATCAACTTCGTGACTGAATTCTGCGTAGAATGTTGGCTTGTAGGCATGTCCCAAAGGTGTGATACACACAATTTTTTCTTCAAAAAAAGAGATCTTCTAGAATGTATTTAGGCGACATAGTTGAATTCTGTGTGAAATTTTAGCCTGGAAATATACCCTTCACAGCTTCGCTGCAGGTTTGCGAAGAATTATTTATCGGTTTAAGTTTGAAGAATATCCCATCAACGGTAGCATTGATAAGCTTGAGGTAGAGCTCATTAGATAGAGAAACTCTAGGGAGTTACCAATAAGGGGTGGCAGTAAGGAGGATCAGCAAGGGGATCCATTACCATTAAGTGAGACCAGATTTAGAAGATGTGGCACCGATGTCGCGCAGTGGGCGTTCGCTCGCCGTCGTCGTGTCGTGAGCGTAGGAGGGCTATTAATTGGGGTAGAGCAGTAAGGAGGACACCGGGGGTGGGAGGGGGAGGTGGGAGAAGAATCTACCTGTAAGAAGGGACCTGGAGGCGGGATCAAGACGGGAAACCAAGAGAAAGGGACCCGTAAGGGAATTCATACGGAGAACAACGAATCTGCCATGTGCATAGTCTCTTCATGCTCGACACAGCGGCGACGCTTCCGAGCTTCTGGAGCGAACGTTTTCGAGCTTCTGGATTCGGAAGACGGGTCTTTTGAGCTTCTGGGTCCAGAAGACGGCCCCCCACGTCGCTCAACGAGCGTCCTGATTCTGAATACGTGTCACCGACGTCTGCCGTGAGCTTGGGAGGACCACTAAGGGGTGGTGGAGAAGGCCAATATAGGGGACCTTAATGGTGAGCCAGAAGAGCGACCAGGAAGGACAGGAACAACCTGGAGGAGATGCCAGGACGGGGAACCAGCAAGAAGAGTCAAGTAGGGGCTCAATGGTGGATACAAAGAAGTGGGCAGGAGTTGGGAACAGGAAGATGGGGGACTAAAGGGGGGAGGCGAGACCAGTAAAGGCGGATCAGCAATTAGATCCAGTAAGAAGAAACGAGCAAGGGTAAACCTGGCTTCGGCTGAGGGACAGAAGTACTGCGCAGCACAAACCAATGACGTTAATGGCCGGTACGGAGAGAATGTCTATGATGGATGCACGGAAGTGATGAACGGCTTGATGCCAATGAAGTACTCAGCAGATTCTAGATGTTAGCAATTTTATGTTTTGCAAAACTATTTTCCATAGATCAGTGATGCTGTAAAGTCGCGCGAAACGCGCAAGTGCGAGACACGCTGTTAGGCTTGTCGGAGCACTTGTAAAAGAACAAAAAACAAAGCTGGCTCCAGAACTACTATTGCTGAGCTGATGGCTTTGTTAGAAATGATTCTATTCACTTTCCTTAGCCCGTAACTGGCTGGATCATGAGACTTACAAGCGCAGTGCCAACCACTTGACGCTTAATGAAAGTGAATTGATTACTAAGCAATTTGAGGTTCGACTCTCCCACTGAAAACGCGCCACTTCTTATAGCCTGTCTAGAATATTTGACGTCACAGTAAACGCTTCACTAACATTTTTTAGAAGGCCCAGTTTCAGCTACACGTTGCACAACTTGCTGAGATAGGTGCGGGAGCATTTTTCTAATGTGGAATACAGGACTTCATTTTTAGGCCGCCAAGCAACAAGATGGAAGTGCAGAGCGTTCTAAGGAAAAAGATATTAAAAAGGTGGATCGAATCGAGATAGGGAGGAAAAGATCGGAAACAGCTGTACGGTTTGAAAAATCCCTCAGTGTCCTTTTGATGAAATCATGGCATCCCATCAAGCCTTTTTGATGTGCAGCCACGAGCTACTAGCATGTTTTTTAGGCAGCGAAGAAAGTACCGTCGGCTGAGAGGGTGCAGAAAACCTCCTCTTGGGAGAGGATGAAGAACTTCTTCTTCAACCTCAAAAAGACGAAGCCAACTGAATCAATTGAAAAGGTGAAGAAAACCAGCTCGCAAGAGAGTGTTGAAAAGGTGAAGTCAGCGGAGAAAGCTAAAAAGGTTGTCTCGGAAGACAAAGTCCAAAATTTGGTGACTGAAGAAAAGATGAAGAAGGCCAGCCTGGAAAGTACTAGCAAAGAAGATTCTCAAGACAAGCTAAAAAAGGTTGGCTCTCAGCAGAGCATTGAAAAGATCAGCTCAATAGTTAACTCCGAAGAAAAGGTAAAAAAGATAAGCGCTGAAAGTGGTATAAAAGAAACTAGTTCCGAAGAGAAATTGAAGAAAACGAGCTCCGTTAGTAAAGTTAAGAGAGCCTGTTCCCAGGAGAAGGTGAAACGGAGCAGCATAGAGAGTAAAGACAAGAATGCTTGCGAAAAGCCGAAGGAAAGCCATTCAGGTGAGAACGCAAAGGTCGGATTAAAGGAGAATGTGATGAACAAGGATAAGGGATCCAAAGTGAACAGAAGAAGAGGAAAAGGAAGTGAAATTAAGCAAAGCGCGTCTTCAAATGCGAAGAGTGAAGCTAAAGAAGCAAATGTCAAAAAAGTCGCTAAGTGATTTTTTAAATACAAGAATTTTGACATAAACTAAATATATCGCTTGCACAACCGTGAAGATGGCATTCAAGAAGCCATTTACAGAGCTGGCGGCAAAACATTGATATCTCGCGTAACATTCTTCATCAAACAACTTAGTTTCCCTCCAAAGCGGTTATGTTCTGCCAAATAAACATACGAATCCCATTTGCTGGTGCATCTTCAACACATTTGATCGATATCGTTATGTGAACTGCTAAGCTATTCGTTCAGCTAAGGGAAGACATTTGTTTCAATTTTTTTGGAACTTTTGCAGTACCTAAACAAGTTACAGCAGTATAAACAGCAGAAGAATATTCCTTCAGAAGAATATAGAATATAAAATGTTGTTTGCGTCAGTTGAAACAGAACGTATTGTACAGTAACTTTTCAGTCAAGCATGACATAGTGAACAAACTAAATACATTTCCGATGGGCGAATGGCAAGGCAATAAAGCACCATGCCTTTTAAAAACTAGGGCTCTAGAAGGGAAACACATCAGCGAGAACGTTTCTTGCTGATTGTCAGGCACAGATCTCAGCGTTGATTCAAACACTAGAGACGCTCACCTTTTACTTGAAGTCAACAAGGTGCAACGGAAATCAAAGTGAACTGGGCTGCTATTGAGACGTAAGACTCGGGGAACTGACCTCATCTCAAACGTTGAAGAAGGCTGTAAAAGTGGGAAAACTGCCCTCAATTGTCTTTATATGAATAAGGAGCATGAAAGCTATTGCTAGCAGCGCTTCTAAAAAAATGAGGTTTGACTCAGGAAGCTCTGTACCCGTTGAACCTATAAGGTTGGTGGAAAGGTTTCGCTCAGTTTCTCAGAAAAAAGGTTGGCCAGTAGTCTACATATACCAAAACTTTCTTAGCATTCCGCTGCGATTAGTACTGGAAAACCGCCATTGACTTCATGCAATTCGAATGCTCCAGCCTTACAAATTCAGGAAGCTTTATATTTATTTGTGACGCTCTTGACCCTTCAAGTGTCGACACGGCAAAAGCTTCTTCTCAAGTAGAAGAAACAGCGATATTGACTTCAGCGACAAATTGTTATCATGTCGGCCTGTTGCAGTGACGAGCGTCTTCTGAAGGTGATTGAAGAGGACTCCTTGCGTGACACCCAGCGCCGATAGAGGAACTCACAAGGAAATAATCTAAAGCGTATGTCTGAATGGGGGAGCGGCTCATATAGGGAGAATCCCCCCACAATTAGTATGAAAATGTGTTAATTTTTTGCCAAGTCGTTAAACTCAAGGAGTAGGGGGTCACAATGGGATACGGCGCATCACGAGTTTGAAGTCTTGTACGCCCGGGATGCCCTTCCGGCAAACGGCTCGGAGCGTAGTGAAAGTGCGGTTGCTTCGTGCGAGAAAGGTCGGGGGTTTGGTTTCCCTGCGCTGCTGAATTTTTTGAATTTCAACTGACTGGTTGAGATTTGAGGGATTCTGACGTCTATACCATTTTCAGATGTTTTCTGCGCATTTTCCTGCTGCAAAGCGCATGATAACGAGATTTCCGTGGCGTGCAAATGGTCAAGATTGCGCCTTGCATTTCAGACTCGATTGATTGCGCAAGGGTGAGGTGAGAGGGTAGTGCTTTGAGAAGTAGTCGCTGAATCGCCTTTGCACTTCGACGATGTTTTCGATTATTCAGAAGCACTTCAGGATAAATTTCTTCCCCTCGAAGGAAAGCCTAGAGCCGCGCGTGACTCTGGTATGAGCTCAACTGTGTAGCATTAATAGAGCGATAGCGAGAACGGCACATTGTGCAATCAAGAACTCACTTGTTACGTGTCTTTCACGTGATTGTCAGATCCAACATGTTAAAAGAAGCACAGCACAGCATGTGGCCAAGAAGTAACAAGACTGTACTAAGCGTTTAGGCCATACACTATCAATTGAGTCTGAAATATAAGGTTACAGACTACAATAACGCTCAAATTCTTTGGAGGAAAGACGCTTTGCGACGGATTAATCCGTCATAAAGCATCGCATTGTTATAACTTGCTTCAGATTCATTCGAGGAATTCTAGCTAATACCAAACGATTCCCCTTTTTAATAAGCATCCGATAGCTTTTGACAGTGCTTAATTTGACAAATCATGATCTAGCTGTGAAGCATTTTTTTCTGGAGGACCAATAATTGATTTACGACCTCTCCGAAATCGTCGGCGGCGTCTTCTTCGAACATTCCATCAAGTAGATCTAACGAAATCCGGAATTCTCCACCATTTTCAACAGGTCTTAATTCAGCTTGTTGTGCACATTCTTTTGACATTAAACGGCACCTTATACTTTTAATGCTGGGTTATTACGCTAATATGCCAAAGTGAAGGAATGTTCCATTTCAGGCGTTGTTAGATCACTCGTCGCTTCATCCCATACAGAAATTCAGTATTTTTCAATTAACTGAGGAATGCTCTCTTCAGTGCTAGCAAACAAGTCTTCATTACTAAGAAACTAATCCACCTATTTATCTATAAGTCGGACACTCCGTTTGCGGCAAGCAATTTTCTTCATGTTAAATGGGATGTAGCACCTTTGTTATCGACGAGAAGAAGCTCCTACTTATTCCGTAGAATAGTATCCTTAGTCGCCCTTTGAAAGCTAGCAATATATAAGACTCGCTTCGTCCGAGGTGATCATTTTGAAGTGATTAAAGAAGCATTATTTCGCGATTCTTTCTCGTTTTCTTTGATTTGTCCTTCGAATTGCTTCTATCTAGGAGAATGGCTACGTTGCTGATGTTCGCGACTCATCAGCTTTCCAACAGTACAATCGGGCTCAAACTCGAGTTTGTCGCAATTTCACCCATTTTGCACTCAGTCGAGTTACGCGAGACTGCAGGTCGGGCTGGACCGGAGCCTAGCGTTCGCTGGCCGGGTCGCCCGCGACCCTGCCTTATATCTGTTTATAGATGTCAGCTGACCACTGGAATGCAATGCAGTTGAGACATTCGTTGAAGAGCGTATTTGGAGTCCGTGCAAATAGATGCTTGTCCAAATTCTGTCAAGTTCTCCTGGACTACTTAATGGGCACTGATCTTCATGGGACCATCAAGATTAACACTGACAGGATTTCATGGTTCCTTAATCTAGTCTTATGTCTTATAACATTTGAACTTGTACCCGCGCATTTGCCAAACGCCCACATTTCCCTCACCGTAGGTTCTGCTTATTAGGTCGCAACAGCGACGCTTACATTGGGGCCTTTTCAAGGATGTGTAAATCTTCTTAGTAGCACTCAGCCATCTGTTCACATTTTAATTCATTATGTAGTTATGTTGAAATATCTGTAAAAAAACAACAAAGCAAGGCTCTCAAACCAACACAAAGGAAAACTTCCATACTAAGGGGAACTTCAGCAAAAGACAAAAAAATATTTGCAATGCCAGCCAGCAGCTTCATAAAAACACAAAAATTCATTCACAATGCAGCAGCGTTGCAGAGCAAAAATCCTTCAAAATCAAAGAATTGTTGAAATATTATGTTCAAATCCTGCTTTAATAGATAAAGAAAAAAGGTTAATTTAAAATGAAGCGATCATCGGAAATATCTTAGTAAAACTTATTTCTCTATTTGTAAATAATTTTCGAATTTGTGATTTTTAATTTTCTACACAGAACTTGAAAACTCATACATATACCTGACGGAAATCACCCCATGTGGCATTTATATGACTCAAAAAATACTCAAAATTGGGATGATCTATAGTTCAACAGCACACTGCGTTAAAAAGTACCCATAGCTGATCTGGTCCCGTTGATATGTCTCTTTTCTAATTCCGTCACTGTAACGCCATTTAGTTGTTAGTGAATCCAAATAGCGCTTACACACCCTGGGCGTTTTATCGCCTGTATTACTCCGTCGTCCCGTTGATCGTCGAGTTGCTCAATCGCAACGCCTCCATTTCTTGTAGTTGCATGTCAGAGTGCTGCAATTATCTCCGTGCGAGGGACGTATCGTTCGTTCAGAACTTTCACAAAGAAGTGAGACGAACGCGGTGGTGAGCGTTCTAATGTTTTCTTGACATCCCGCAGAGTTCAGTTACTGACCCTTCTTGTCCAACAGGTGTCTGAAAAAGGGGCTACCGTGGCAGGCGGCCTTTCTAATTTTCTACGACTTGTCCAATGTATCAGCGTCTCAAATCATCGAATGTCGACAAAGATCGGAACTCTGATGCCTTCTCTCACCTGCGTGAATTGTGCCACTCCAAGCACCGCCCTCTCAATTCCATGCTCGGCGACTCTGATCGCGTGTTCAACCTAGCTTTGTATGGTTCAGGTTTCTTTGCTAGCAATGAGCATTATATCCATTTTTGCAAGGCTATTCGAAAAGATACTCAAGAAGGTCATCGTTGCACACCTTGATCAATACTTCATCATCCCCGCGGAACAACATGGGTTTCGCCGGGGGGGGGGGGGGTGGGGGATCCATTGCTACTACTCAATTGCTCAAATCACACTGAATCAATGCTCAATGATCAATCACTCGATCCACTCAACGACTGGATCGATGCAATTGACCGGACTCTAGGGGTGGATGTGATGTATTTTGATTTTCAGAAGGCAGCTGATAAGATACAGTACCGGACGCGTCTTTTGAATAGACGCCGAAAAAACCGCACTTTTGCGGTTTTTGCGTCTTTTTACTATAACTCGCCCAACATTCATCCTTTTGAAAAACCAAGAGTATATTTGAGCTCGGGAGATCGAGCTCTATCGTATGGTGTATACAATTCATATGAAAGATCAAAAATGGCCAAAATTGAAAACTTGCGCTCCATTGAGAAGGCCGGCCGCGGACGAGTTGTCGGCCGCAAGGCGCCAAAACCGTTGCATGCTCAGAATTCCTCTAATTTAAGGTTTTCTGAGAAACGGTTGGTACCGTTCGATTCGTCTCCTCGAGATCTACACAACCATATATACATCTTCGCCACATTTTCACAGTGGGTGGTCAAAGATGACGGGAGCAGACTTTTTGCCATTGGAGAAGCTTATATTCCAGGACCTGCATGTTCTCGGAGCATCTCAAGCAAGGCGTAAGGTGTTTTGTCATGCCAGGAATCGTCTGAGAGTGCGCCGTGCACAATGCATATAGGACCGAACCTATCAATCGAGGGGGGTAGTTTGTAGAGCATTTAGGGAGTTTTATGAGAAATTCTTAGTCGCCCTACTCAGAAATTGCTGTACTCTGCTCCAGCGAGACTATGGAGTGCGCTATGCACAATGTATATAGGATCGAATCTACCAATCGACTGGGCGCGACAGTTCGCAAATTGCACGCGCGGGCGTGTTCGGAGCGCGATAACTCTGTCAGCATCCAACCTTTATGGCTGGAACGTGTGGGTTCCGTAGGCAGTAATATGCTCTAGTAAAGTGCCAAAGCACAGCAAATTATCTTACGAACTGGCAAGGTTACGGCGGTGCGAAAATGCGGGTTGGGCATGTGTGACACGATTTTTTCAGATTTCGGTCGACCGCTGCGGGTACAGGAGGCGAGCTAACAGTATGCAAACTCGCGGATGAGCAAAGCGCTGAAGGCGCTTTACGACGATCTGCTCCTAACTCTCCAGCTGCCTAAACTGCCTTAACCCCATCTGTCATTTTAGAGCGGCGGGGGGCAGCGGTGAAGCTGCTTCCGCCCTTACTCACCCACGTTCGAGCTTTCGAGCACCAGCCAGGGTACCATTCTGTTCAGCTCGAAAAGTTCTATCGAACGGTATCAATTCCGACCAATTTTGAAAACATCGATTTTTTGACAGCTTCTCATCGAAGACGGCCTCTAGGCCGCGCCAGATGGACGATGACGTCATCGAAAATCGACTTTTCCGAAATTGGTCGGGTTTGGTACCGTTTCGTAGAGCTTTTCGTGCTGAATTGAACGGTGTTACTATGATTGGCGAGAACCGTGTCTGGGCGTGTAAGAGCAAGGAGAACATAGACCGTTGCTGTGCTAAATTGCACGCGCGGGCGTGTTCGGAGCGCGATAACTCTGTCAGCTCCCAACCTTTATGGCTGGAACGTGTGGGTTCCGTAGGCAGTAATATGCTCTAGTAAAGCGCCAAAGCACAGCAAATTATCTTACGAATTGGCAAGGTTACGGCGGTGCGAAATGCGGGTTGGGCATGTGTGACACGATTTTTTCAGATTTCGGTCGACCGCTGCAGGTGCACGAGGCGAGCTAACGGCATGCAAACTCGCGGACGAGTAAAGCACCGAAGGCATTTTACGATGACATGCTCGCAGCTCTCCAGATGGCTTAACTGCTTTAGCACAATCTGCCATTTTGGAGCCTCGGAG
>OX375865.1:42828760-42904974 GCA_947359475.1 Heligmosomoides polygyrus bakeri | reverse complement strand
TATAGAGAAGTTTCTCGTATTACTTTGTTGTTTCTCAAAAAAATTCGAAGAATTCAATTCTACTTTCTCATTACACAGTAAAAAAACAAGGTTCTCCGTTGCTATCTTCGATATGAGTTGGGGAAGGCCCTGTTCGAGATTCTCGTTCCTCATCAAAATAAATTTATTTTTACAAAACCCAAGCCAAAATATAGAGGGACCCTCCTCCAGTGGAGAACTTCTAACCACCAATATTACCAGAATGCAATGAGGAAGAAAGATTCGAAACAAAGGACAATGCACTACCTACCGTAGTAGGTTACCCGAGTTTCGCAACAAACGTAAGCAATTCAAAGGACGAGTTGCCAAACTAGATAACAAGTCCTTACCAAACAATGGATTTCGAGGGTTGCTCACAAGGTGCTCATCACGGGAATCCGGAGGACAAGTAAAACGAGGAAGCAGCTACCAGTCTCCATCCAGGAAGCCAAACTAAACTCACAAATTCCGTTTTGCACAACGGCCAACCGACCGCAAAGAAAACTACAACAATACCAATGTAAACTTCAAAGCCAATTACACCAGTAATGACAACTGATACTTCCCCAAGGCGAAGACAGATCGGGAGTACGTCTTATGATAGTACCAGTAACAATTCACATCCCTAAAATTGAAGAAACAGAGCAGGTATATGCCATTCTTGACTCTGTATCTGATCAGTCCTTTATAGCCGCTTCACTTTCTACTCGAATGGAGCTTAAACCAAAATCAACGACAACAATAATTGTCAACACCTTTGGTAGCCATGCAAAAAAGAAGCTGGTAAAAAGAGTAACAGCATTCTTATCAAACTCGCACGGTCACTCCGTGACGGTCGAATTTTTTTACCAACAATGCAATAACGCCAGCAATGACCATTCACGAACTACTACCAGAAGACCGACTCTACTTAGAAGAAAATTACCCCGATAAGGGCGATATAATAATGCAGCAAGCAAATAGCACAATGACAATACCAGAGATCCTTATAGGGATCGATTATTTCAACAAAATAATGAAGTCAAACATAGAGGTGATTCGACTCCCGTCAGGTCTCTTCGTTACCGAGACTTTCTTCGGCCCTGTAATTTCTGGGATCCCTCCAAACAACACGAACTCTGAAAAGAACTCATTAATACAAAATATTATTAACGGTTTCACAAGTCAAAATAACAGTATCACATAGCAGATAGATTATTCTGATTTATGGAATCCTCCCGGAATAGGAACTGAAGTCCTACGTATCGAAGATGAACTTTAAAAAACTCTAAACGAATTCTATTCATGTGTACAACTAACAAATGAAAAAATTTATCTTCAATTTCCCTGGAAACCAAATAAGAATCTTTTAGCTGACAATTACAATATAGCTCTTAGTTAGCTTCATCCATTAATCCAAATGAGAAGAAAAACACTCTAGTGTTGGTTAGAATACTGCAAAATCTTTGAAGAACAAATTATGAAACAATTCATAGAAGAAACTCCTCAGTGGGTCGTTGTTTCAAATCCACTCGATTGTGGTTCATATCCACACCACATCAAGCGGTAATAAAATCCTCAAGTGCAACAACAAAAACCAACAATCTAAGTGATGTGATTTATCAAGGATCAATGCTGCTCGCAAATCTGTGTGAAATTCTCTTGCGATCAAGGTTAAGGAACTCCAAAATTATGATGGCTGATGTGGAAAAGGCTTTCCGCATGATCTATCTTCAAGAATCCGAACGTTATTCAGTCCGGATTCTCTGGCTAAAAGACACAAGCAAGCTATTAACACCACAATATATAGTATTTTTCGCTTTTGCCGCCTACCTTTTGGTATTAATGCATTCCCTTTCTTACTTGGCATATCAATTCAAAATGGATAGAACACCAAAAACAATGGCATTATTCAACACACCAAGAACTGGTAAATCCCTATGTAGATAACGTTTTGATACTACCCTCTCCGTCATCGAAAAGTATAGGGAATGCAAAAAGATATTCTCCAACATGTCGATGAACCTCCGTCAATTTATTACAAATGATCAAGCTTGCAACAGTCTTCTTGCAGAACAAGACCGCTCAACAAGTCGACCGCATTTTCAAGACCAATTTACAATCCCATATAAATTACAATACCTTAACAACCCAACAAAACGCAACGTTTTACAAGCTACACATTCAACATTTAATCCACTGGGTTTTCTTCTACCATTGCTCCTACCAGCCAAAATATTTTTACAAGATCTATGGAAATTAAAGTACAATTCGACGACCCTCTATCACCCAATCATGCCTCCAAGTGACAATCTATCTGATGGCCACGCGACAATACTCCCTCGTGTTCTAACCGTTCGTGATAAACGAAATCAATTCGAACTACATATTCGTCGATGCATCAATACGTGTCTTTGCTGGTGTATCTGAGAACAATCAATACGCGCGGGTTCGTACGTTAGGCCGCTCCCTGGGTTACGGTAGCGGGCCGCGCCACGCGCCACCGCCCCCGATCACGGGAGCGTGGCGTCTTGTTGAGCCCGCCTCGGACGGACGGGTCCGACTGCTGCCGACAGGGACGGCTAGTGACGTCATACGCGGGCGGTCGCCGAGTCTGCTGGGCGCGCTAGGGCGCGAAAAGGTGCTTTCGACTGCGTTCCTTCTACTAGCGCAGAAGAAGGGAAACAGCTAAATGGTACACAATGTTGGTGGAACGTTTGACGTCTTTTGGTAGACTGAGGAAGTGGGAGCGTTTGTTAACTACGTTGGAGTGGAATGAGATCTCCTTCATATGACTGAGGAGAAATGGCAAGCCACGTTGTCAGGAGAATTCGAAAAAGGATTGTGGTGGCTATTATTTAGAAGTTTCAGAACCAATTGCAAACTGCAAACTGCAAACTAACAGCAACAAAACATGCACACTTTTATCGGGGCAGGGGATACAATGGAGTAGAAGCTTGAGCTTATTCCCGATTCTTTGGATTAATAATGGATTATCTCAACAAGAAAGAAAAACCGGGGCATATGTAAACCGTTTGGAAATGGTATAAATCTCGAACTATAGCATGAACAGAGGAAAAGCTGGAAGGTGTAAGGAGTAGATATTTTGATAAAGTAGCTGGGTAATAATACTTCAGAAAATGGGGTGAGATAACCACCCGAGAGAATACCTAATGTTTACGGCGTCTTTTCCACAGATTCTCTATCGTGTCACTGTTCTTGAAGACCACTGCTTTCTGCTCTAATGTATTGTCCGTTGTGATAGGAAGGTTACTATTGCCAGACACTTTAATGAACTTTCACAAGTGTTTGGGAGACGGTTCCCGAAATTCTCTATACATTCTCCAAGTTCTCTCTTCGTAAAACCTCGGTATTTTCTTAGTATGTCAATATTGCTGTGCCGAACGAGGTTGTAAGGTGGATATTTATTGAGCTGCTCAATACACCACACGCATACACCATATCACCTTACAACCTCGTTCGGCATAACAATATTAACATTCCTACACATTTTTCTTTGAATACTCGGCCTTGGGAAATTTTTGAGGGATTGCTGAGACATGGGAGCTTTGCTAGGCTTCAAAAACTGATCATTGGAGCATTAATCCGTAACTTTCCTCTTGATTGTAATCTCGCTCGTCACTTCCTCGTTACACTTCTCCAACTCGCGTGTGATAGTTTAAGTGTCATGTCGTTCGCAGGCACCCTTTTAGCAAACACTCAGAAACCTTCGTATTTCTCCAAGATACAAGCTGAAGCGGAGGTATTTCACTGTCTCCCTTTTCTACCAAGCCGAAAGAGCGTAGCCAACAGTCGGTGGGGCATAACTTCGTGCTCTAGCGCGCCCATTAATTAGATGCGTATGACGTCACTAGCCGTCCCTGTCGGCAGCAGTCGGACCCGTCCGTCCGAGGCGGGCTCAACAACACGCCACGCTCCCGTGATCGGGGGCGGTGGCGCGTGGCGCGGCCCGCTACCGTAACCCAGGGAGCGGCCTAACGTACGAACCCAATACGCGCGGGTCAATCAGCACGACATTCCTCATAGACAGGCAGCGCTTGGCACCGATCAATATCCAAACAAACCCAATGACGACTCCCCGATTAGAGCTACTCGACTTGTTAATTGGAACAAGACTTACAACTTTTATCGCCAGCGAAAATTAAGATATTAGATAGATAAAGTAAGATATTTGTATTATCAGAACTTACAGCGACACTAAAGTTGCCCTACATTGGATATAGTCAAGTGCAAAAAATGGACTCTTCGTAGATAACCTTTGTGTAGAAATACGGGACAAACTAACAGACTGGTTCAACGCCGACATAGGCGTTCATCTGCATTATGCTATATCCCCTCAGGATGCTTGCGCAATCCATCCGATTGCGCAAGCATAGGACTCAACAATGAACAAATAACGAACCACATTTGGTGGCAAGAGCCGATATTTTTTCTAGAAACCAAAACAAACTCGCCTCCTTCAGAAAAATTCACGTGGATACCAAAACAAACCGAAATAGAACCCACAAGTGTGCAAACATTGGTTTCTACGACAAACTCATGTGAAACGGACGACGTCATTTTTATAAATCAATTTTTTCATTTAAGAAACTACGGAAGACAACTGTATTAGTTCTCATGTTCCTTCGATCCATAATCCATCTTCAACGAACTGTCAATTCAAAAGCAATAAAAACTAAGCAAAAGCATACCAGGAATTGGTATAATCCTCCCGTACATTGGCATGTCTACAAGCAAATGATGTCCAAGACACTGAAAAACTTCATATACCACTCCCGCAAAGAAATATAGCAAACGAAGACAAAAGAAAATAGGATCACTTAGACCTCTACAAGGACGAAAACGGCCTACTTATCGTTAGGTGCCACGGTCGAATTAAAGCTAAGCATTTATCTAGGGAAACACTTGAACCTATTCTCGTGTTGCCAAATCACCAGCTAACAAGCCTCATAAGACGCACCCACATAAAATGTGGACACCAAGGGCTGAACGGCACGCTTGCTAATTTACGCCTAAGGGCCTGTTCATACTTCGCGACAAGAGCGACTCGTCGCCCGTGCAAAACATGCATATAGATTAAAACCGAGCGCGCGCCGCCGAAAAGTGTTCACACTCGAGCGCCGGCGCCGTCGCTCCAGTCGCTGTTGTCGCTGTTGTCGCTGTTGTCGCTCTTGTCGCCTGTTCATACTTCGCGCCGGCGCCGGGAGCGACTGGAGCGACTGGGGCGACGAACGGAGTGTGGAGTACGTAATTACACCGCACTAGTGCTGGAAGGAAACGATTCCTGTTCGGACGTTCTTCACACAAAGGTAAAGTGGGCTTTTATGTCTATTTTGAGTGCCAGACTGACGATGTAGGTAATATGATTTTTCGCTGCTGTCTCTTTCAGTTGCTAATAACTTTTTTGACTAAAAATATGTCTGTTTGCTTGTGTCTGTCTCAGTTTCCAAAAACTAATGCAACTGAAGTTGAAGTTAGACGTGAAGAAAAAAAACAAAACATTGAACAGAGTGCAAAAAGTGGAACGGAAAGCCTAACTTCTACCCAGATTCGCCGCCGCTCTCCATGTACGTCGCCGACGCGACCTTTGTCCCACATCGGAGTCGACCTCGAAGGACCTTTCTGAGTGTAAGAACCTGAAAAACAACAACATAAAAGGTAGTTTTTTCTCTCCACTTGCATGACAACACGCGCGGTACATCTCGAAACAGTCAACGACCTTAGCGCTATACAAGTAGTAAACGCTTCAAGACGACTAATTGCAAGAAGAGGAAAACCTCAACTCATAATTTCTGACAACGCCGCAAGATATAAATATGGGTCAGAATATAATAACTCCGCTTTACAATGAAGTCGAAACTGATGGCAATTCCCTACAACACTTTCTCGCAAACGAGGCAATACAATGGAAATTTATAACACCACTATCCTCGTGGAAAGGTAGATTCTATGAACACCTAATTGGTGTGATGAAATATGAAACCTCAGGCGAACACTAGGACGCAAGATTCCAGAAGACAACGCTTTCACAACGGTCATAGCTGAATGTGAAGCTATGGTTAATTGCAGGCCTCTAGCTGCGCCGGAAGCAGTACAGGTTATTCCTTGGTAATTCAATACATCTCTCTTCTCTTACCGTTAGCAAACGTCTCCCCTCTTAGAAGCAAAGAACAAGACTCTAATAACGACGGCGACTCCTTCTACGCTCCACAAATTTCCACTAAGGATCAAGCTATAAAATGCCTCCAAAAGCAGCTGTCCTAACGCACTTTGGGAGCCATGAAATAAAATCTATTTATTTGAGATGCGTAATTTCCACCAAGGTATTAGGTTGGTGCATAAGTTCTCGGACATTTGATCCCTCCTGAATTGAAAGCGAATTTTCCCGCCAAATTTCTCAAATGTATCAACGCATAAATGATCGATCGATAGAGAAAGGAAAGGGCTACAAAGCTGTTCCTAACATTTACTTCTGCGTTGTTAACGTCAGCTATTATGGCTAAGCAATTCATCCCAACTGAGACGTGTATTCGGCACGTCATGTTATTCCTGCATCAATCTGGCCTCAATGCCAACGAATCGTATCGTCGCCTGAAGGATGTTTACAACGAGAGTGCTCCTGCTCAAAGTACTGTGTATCAATAGTTTTCGAAGTTTGCAGTTGGTGAATTCTCCGTTGAAGGTAATGAACGAGAAGAGCGCCCGATGAGACTGGATTTGGATGGCTTTCGAAGTAGAGTGGAAGCAGACCCATACCAAACCACTCGCGAACTATCAAGCACTCTTGGTGTTAGTCACGCAAAGTCGTTCGAGGATTGAAGTCGATTGGCAAGGTGCAAAAATTGGGTCGCTGGGTACCTCAACGCTTGACACAACATGACATGGATCGCAGAGCCGACGTCGCTCTGTCTCTCCTTACCCTCAGACGTACCCACGGATGCTGGACAACCTTGTAACCGGGGATGAGAAGTGGATAAGGATAAAGGATAAAGGACGGCGTTACTCAATCCCTTCTGGGATGCGCCAGCGCATCCTACTTCTACGGGATGTCGTGGAGGCGACATGATTGCGTATTTGGCCATACAATGACTTGCGGTGGCCAGCCGATGAACAAGTCAGCGCTCTATCCTTCCCAGACAAGTCTGGTATCAATTCACCGACCTCGGAGGGATGGAAGGCTTGGTTGGCCTGGGCGGAAAATCCGAACCAGGAACCTGGTATCGGGTGCACGCGACAGTCGCGCCTCCTCCGACTGCGCCACACGCGCCCTGAGAAGTGGATACTCTACTTTAATAATCACCGGCGTTCACAGTGGGTTGATGCAACTGGAGAGGCAGAGTACGTTCCGAAACCCGACCTTCACGTGAAAAAGGTGATGCTATGCATTTGGTGGAGCGTTCTTGGCGTAGAATACTGGGACTGCTGGACGAAGGGATAACAGTGACGGCAGAGGTTTACGTCAACCGACTGAGGAAGTTGAGGGCCCACCTTCAAACCGCACGAGGAGAGCAAGCGAAGGTGTATTTTCAACACGGCAACGCTACCGCATATTGCTAGAGTGACGGCAGCTGAGTTGGCGGGCTACGGATTGACCGTTCTTCCACATCCACCTTACTCACCAGATCTCGCTCCTTCCTATCATTTGTGTTCAAGCCTTCGACGCTATTTGGACGGCCAGCAATTTAGGAACCGAGAGGATGTCAAGGAGGCACTGCTCACATTTTCGAATCACAACCGGTCACATTTTGGAGAAAAGGCATCCATGACTTGCCAGCAAGTTGGCGAAGGACAATTGATGTAAAGAGTGGTTACTTCAAATCATTTGATATTGTTGTTCGTATGTTGTGATAATAAATATTTCATGCCCCAAATGTTCGAGAACTTATGCACCAACCTAATAGGATAAAACAGAAACGTTTTACCCGCAAAGAACCTCTACAAGAAGTTGCCTTTATAATGGTGGAGAATTTCCCACGATCAGGCTGGCCTATGGGTCTCCTTACAAAACTTACACCCGATACCGATAGAAGTATCCGCTCAGTTGAGTTGAGAACAGTAAAATCAATTATCCAAAGATCAATTAACATGCTTATCCCGTTAGAGCTGGACAATGACGCAACAATGCAAGAAAAAGTTAATCAAAAACAACGTCAAAGGAACTGAAAATACAACAGCGGTACAACCGACACAAATAGCACGAGTGAGTCAACACGTCCAATTTCAAACGGCCCAAGCGCGGCACAAAGGACACAGCTGCTCCTGTCGCGCCACTCCAAAGAAAACAAGACCTATGCACTCGTCGCCGTCAATGCAACAGCCGTACCAGCGCTGAATTGATCCAAAGACCATCGCCTCTACTAGAAACAGTGGTCCACGGTAGCGCTCGCAACCAACATACTCTCGCTGGCGTGCTCGCAGAGCAAAAGGAACAGCCACAATACAAAGATATGCTGCAATACAGGAGAGATCAATTCTTAATGCTACAACAAGAACAACGAATACATGTCTGCGGAGACGAATATAGCATTATTGCAATATTGCAATATTGCGAGATACCACTACCAGATCAAATAATTAAGTGTACAATTTCCAGCCGAGATTACTCTACATATCTATCAAGTTACCGTAAAATCAATTGTGGACAACTTTACACGAGCAATGCACTGGGCCTGTCCTCCAAGCCCATTTTGCGGCCAAATAACATGCAATTGGTATCAAACCCAGAGCGTTAGCCAAGAATAGCAATTGCTGTTATCGCAATAATTCTCTACGTGTTCATAACCACTACATACATTGCAATATCAATGGTAAAGAAAATATGTAGCTGTACATGCTTCTGCAAGCAACTGTGGCCTCTTCGATTTATTCAATGACATATTTGCCGTTGACTTTACAAATGTAACAAATCGCATGACAAAATCCCACTTTTGGAACTTGACAACGTTTGTACACGATGGTCCACCAACAACTGTCAAACTACTTGCAGTTTAAATGGAGTTCAATTCAATTACGAATGCCAACAAACTGTACTATTACCGATTACGCTTTCACAGCGCAGTCAAACATCAAACAGCTGCCATAACCAAACCACATTATCATGCAATTAAACCAAATACCAATACCAACCAAAGCCAGAAATGCGCATTCAATTAAAGTACGGACAACATAAGGTTCAACCAGTGCAACTGGTTGAACTCAGTGAGACTATAGTGTGTGAACTCGAGCTTACCAACAACTACACCGGAATAACATACTGTTCAGAATCATGCGGTGGATTAGGTTGATCCTGCGAATATCCTTCTTCAGCATGTCTGTTATGTCGAATAATTTGTTCTTACCGACAACGAAATTTATCAAGTCTTTCAGTGCCCATCATGGTTTGAGACGATCAAAGTGCAAATTACACAAGACACCCAAGAGTAATAGATGTCGTACAATTTAGAGCTTAAACCTTACGTTAAAAAGCGAATTACCAAAACAACTATCGACAACTATAAAATATCAATTCTCAATCGTAAATTCGTCTCAAACGGTAGAACAACACCATTTATTCGTAACGATACCAGATTCAGTTCGCTTCTAATTCTGCTCCAAGACAACAAAATAATTTGGATGAGTTTGCCAATTGTGTCATTAAGGACACATGCAAATGCAATCCGGCCGAAGACTATGTCTCATGCTATTGTTCTCACAATAACGTCTAACAAATTACGCAGTTGGCAAATACTCTCCCGCTACCGATACCCCACGGCACAGTTGCCACAGACGGTATCGGAAAAATACCAAGCATACGGACAACCGCTGTTGCCCTAGGCTTCAATAAACCTTATCATTCAACAAATCGTCCATCAAATTCAAAACTTCCATTGTGGTATTCTTCCTCAAACGCTTCTCGGTTGCTACAACTGCATGAAAGGTGCTGTTGTTGCCATACTGTGTAAGTCCGACAACACAAAATCAACAGCTCAAGTTACCTGTGACATCCAACAAATCATATTAGCACAACGACTGGAACACAAAATTACGTGCGCTTATATTTCAGCTCAGCCGCGTACAATAACTTTGCAGTGCACAATGTGGCACTCATACAACAATATTTGATCTCAGAGAAACTATTAACTATGTAAATGGAATAAAACCATTGTGGCGACTTATGTGCTTATGGGACAGCGAGACAGTAGCACACGATTCATGTGGGATTGACTCATCACTACCAGATATCAGCCATTTCTTCTCAGTCTTCAAAATGTTTTCCTTTACACACTAACGGTTCTCATGCTGTTCGGCACCGCGCTCATTATAAGTTCCACTTGTATCTGCACTAGCTCACTTTTTTCCACAAAAATCACAAGTAAGCACATTCCTTCAATACTTTATAAGCTGCCAACAGCACTCATCGTTCTTGTTCTCCCTCGACGCCTTGTCTGGCTTATCTCTAAGCTCCAAGCTACCAGTTATAATATTCACCTATATCTTTCGAGTCCTTGTAAGAAAGATTACAAAGTTGCAATCTTCTTTAAACACAAGATTCAATTGCCACCAGCTACTTTGGAAAACATGATTTTTTTTACTAAAAAATGTGATTTTAAGACCAAACGCACTACACACCGGGAAAAATGACACACCACCTAACAAAAAACTTACAAATAAGGTATATATCAAGTTACAATAGTCACAGCTACAAAAACAAAAATTTTAGGCATCTCCTGGCAGGTGGCACTGAACGGATCGGCAAGACCGAGCAAAGACTAAACCATACCCTGCAGCTGATACAAACGATCGCGGACAACCAGAACAACCAGTCAAATCAACAAACAACAACTCCACCACCGTCAGACAGCAACACTGCGGAACATCGATTCGAAAACAATGTCGTGTTTTGCAATGATAACCATTAATCGTCCGATTCTGTCACTTTCCAAACTCTGTCTTCGCGCCGTAAACGATGTTTCGAAAAATACCGCTGTGAAAGCTATTTGCAACTTGCGAAACTAATGAACCGTATGGCGATTTTAACCTACGAAAGAAGGCTCCTACGCAAATTTTTATCTTTATTGAGACGTGTGATACTATGCGCATGCAAGTGCGACCGACAAGGATACATGGCAGTCGAGATTCCAAAAGAACAACCTTGTGAAAAGAGTTCGAAACAATGAGGCCTACGCGTAACTAATCCAAACAATATAAGAAAACTACGAAAAAGGAACAACTAACAGGAAAACTAAAGAAAAGAAAGAAATAATGCTGTCAAGTGATCCTGCCTGTCAGAGCAGAATTTGGGAAACTAAGAACGTTTCAGAAACTTATTTTTGATTGCTTTGAATGCCGAAAGTTTAGGAGGTATCTGATAACGCTTGCACAACTTGACGTATTCGCTCCCCGCTCTGCAGATGAAGTAATTCGAACGAATTCAGGCCCTAGCCCTAGGGAGAAGCAGTTTAAGCAGCCTGATAATGGACGGCTTGATTGGAAAGTATTGCTGCCGATCAACGTGTATTAGTCCATGCTGAATTTTGTAAACCAAGACCAAATCAAACTTTCTCCTTCTGAAGTCTAAAGTTTCAATCCCAAGTTGGGTGATCCTTTCCGCACTACTAGGAATGTTCCTTTAATTGAATCCTCCTGAACGCAGGAACATTTTCCTGGCATAACTGTTTTGCACCTTTTCTGAAGTTTCTTGGATTTGAATTTGGTTGGACCATTTATAGGAGTGCCATATTCTAGAATGGGACGCACATAAACTTTTTATGCCCTAAGGAGACTTTTTTAGCAGAAGTTCTAAGGTTGCAAGAAAGCCCAAGTCCCACACTTCATTTTCATGCAAAATTTGGTGGTCGAATCGGTTTTTATGTTGTTTTTACCAATGTGCAAAACGCCAATTTTGTCTTTTGCCAAGGGATGTTCCCGTATCTGGAAGGAATTGACCACATCTGAAATTGGTAGCTGGAGTATCATGACATCTAGAGAAGAGGAGATGATCGTGCTAGTTTGAGATAGTTGGCAAAAACTTCAAAGGCAACGCCGCGTTCGGCAATCATTGTACGTATACCTCTGGTATAGATGTGAAAGAGAAAGATGACACCGACCCCTGTGAGACTCCACTCGTTGCACGTCTAGAAAGAGAAAGCTTCCCTTTGAGATTGACCCTGAAAGATCTATCAGCTAAAATGCCTTTAATCCAAACAACGATTTTTGGGTGCAGACTGACAAAGGTCAGCTGTTTAATTTACTTTTTATGCGGTATCTTATCAGCTGCCTTCTGAAAATCAAAGTACATCACATCCACCCCTAGAGTCCGGTCAATTGCATCGATCCAGTCGTTGAGTGGATCGAGTGATTGATCATTGAGCATTGATTCAGTGTGATTTGAGCAATTGAGTAGTAGCAATGGATCCCCCACCCCCCCCCCCCCCCCGGCGAAACCCATGTTGTTCCGCGGGGATGATGAAGTATTGATCAAGGTGTGCAACGATGACCTTCTTGAGTATCTTTTCGAATAGCCTTGCAAAAATGGATATAATGCTCATTGCTAGCAAAGAAACCTGAACCATACAAAGCTAGGTTGAACACGCGATCAGAGTCGCCGAGCATGGAATTGAGAGGGCGGTGCTTGGAGTGGCACAATTCACGCAGGTGAGAGAAGGCATCAGAGTTCCGATCTTTGTCGACATTCGATGATTTGAGACGCTGATACATTGGACAAGTCGTAGAAAATTAGAAAGGCCGCCTGCCACGGTAGCCCCTTTTTCAGACACCTGTTGGACAAGAAGGGTCAGTAACTGAACTCTGCGGGATGTCAAGAAAACATTAGAACGCTCACCACCGCGTTCGTCTCACTTCTTTGTGAAAGTTCTGAACGAACGATACGTCCCTCGCACGGAGATAATTGCAGCACTCTGACATGCAACTACAAGAAATGGAGGCGTTGCGATTGAGCAACTCGACGATCAACGGGACGACGGAGTAATACAGGCGATAAAACGCCCAGGGTGTGTAAGCGCTATTTGGATTCACTAACAACTAAATGGCGTTACAGTGACGGAATTAGAAAAGAGACATATCAACGGGACCAGATCAGCTATGGGTACTTTTTAACGCAGTGTGCTGTTGAACTATAGATCATCCCAATTTTGAGTATTTTTTGAGTCATATAAATGCCACGTGGGGTGATTTCCGTCAGGTATATGTATGAGTTTTCAAGTTCTGTGTAGAAAATTAAAAATCACAAATTCGAAAATTATTTACAAATAGAGAAATAAGTTTTACTAAGATATTTCCGATGATCGCTTCATTTTAAATTAACCTTTTTTCTTTATCTATTAAAGCAGGATTTGAACATAATATTTCAACAATTCTTTGATTTTGAAGGATTTTTGCTCTGCAACGCTGCTGCATTGTGAATGAATTTTTGTGTTTTTATGAAGCTGCTGGCTGGCATTGCAAATATTTTTTTGTCTTTTGCTGAAGTTCCCCTTAGTATGGAAGTTTTCCTTTGTGTTGGTTTGAGAGCCTTGCTTTGTTGTTTTTTTACAGATATTTCAACATAACTACATAGTGAATTAAAATGTGAACAGATGGCTGAGTGCTACTAAGAAGATTTACACATCCTTGAAAAGGCCCCAATGCAAGCGTCGCTGTTGCAATCTAATAAGCAGAACCTACGGTGAGGGAAATGTGGGCGTTTGGCAAATGCGCGGGTACAAGTTCAAATGTTATAAGACATAAGACTAGATTAAGGAACCATGAAATCCTGTCAGTGTTAATCTTGATGGTCCCATGAAGATCAGTGCCCATTAAGTAGTCCAGAACTTGACAGAATTTGGACAAGCATCTATTTGCACGGGCTCCAAATACGCTCTTCAACGAATGTCTCAACTGCATTGCATTCCAGCGGTCAGCTGACATCTATAAACAGATATAAGGCTTAGCAATGGGCCAGCGTTTGGCCTCTGCCTTAGCAGTGGCATTCATGTCTAAAGTGGAAGCTACAGTATTGGAGCACGACCAACTCTTTCACAGTCGGTATATAGACGACTGCTTTGTAGTGTGTTCAACGCAAGCCGAAGTGGATACGTGCTACGAAGCAAGCAGTCCAAGTATATCTGTCTACCAGGAAATACCAAGCAATGGTTGGCTTCCGTTTTCCAATGTGCAGGTTAACTTGTCCAAGAGGTTGATCCAAACGAAGTGGTTTTGCAAGCCTAGTAACAAAAGCGTGCTGGTCTACCTCATGCTATCCGAAAAGGGACTTAGTCAACAATATGTTACAAAAAGCAGTGGCAGTGTCGGAACCCCAAGATCAATCGAAAAGACAATCGCGTTGCTGTGGCGCAAGAGCTGGCACCCATTGTCGGCCTCTATGGGTTTCGACCCACTGGGTAGTGCCCAAGGGGGCTTTAGAGTGGGTGGTTCCTAGAGCTTAAGCCATTTGCTATCGTCAACCTCCATCTGACGGGCACTGGTGGAACTCCTCGGCTTACATCACAAAGGTGATCTCTCGGTCGGGTGCAATCCTGGTTGGTGGAGGCCACTCTTATACGATTTCTCAACATAACGAAACGCAACAAATGGGCAACAACATATACATATAAGTAAACTACGTCAAACGGGTTGCCTAGGTAGACTCAGTTTCCTGGAACGCGGAAACTGAGTCTATCTAGGCAACGGTGGCGTTGGCGCGTATAACTCCGAGAATGTTCGAATAACCGGAAACAGTGATTCATGAAACTATTTTATTTGAGCCAAAAGGTGGTAGAATCAAAAAAAGATCCTTCTTTTTTAGAAAGCCTTTAAGTTGGCGACAAAGCTATCAGGAGATGATGACATAAGCAAGGACGCTGAATGCTGTTTCCACGTACCTATCCTCGGCCGAAAGAACTCTGGATGAAGCTGCGTGCGGGCCTTTCCCGGAAGTAATCGAAGACAGTGATCTATTGTTCTGATTCCGACATTATTAACGGGAACCCACAGTTAGTGTTTATGTTTATGTTTATTCCAGCCAATAATCATTGGAGATACGGTTAGAAACAAGAAAAAGAAAATCCATGATTGGCAATATAGCAATGTGAACAGAAAACGCTGTTCACTGGAATTCAGGTAAGCACAGATCGAGAGCAGCCCAAGATTTCCGTGGTATCAAAAAGATTGAAGAAAAAGGGGCAAATAAAATTGAATAGTATAGAAAAATAATTACGTCAGAAACTTCGAATTTACTGAAGACGCTGGCGCAACGACATATTAAGCACGTCATCCTGGGGCGGGTCCTATATTTCAAGGACCTCTTTAAGCTGGTACGTACTCCCAGGCAATTGCTTAGAAGGGAGGCACGAGGCGAGTACTTTTATGGATTGTAGAAATATGCCAACAAGGGATATATGTTGTATAAACGTAAATATGTTAGTGTAAAAGAATGTATGTGAATCTAATAATAAGCAATCAGGGGCTAAGCTCTCTTAACTGCGTCAGTCGCTATACTGAGAATGATAGAAACTTGAAAACGAGTTTTCAAGAGTGAAGAATAAATAACACGCCATCAAAAAACAAAAAGAATACAACACGAGTTAACAAAACTGATGCCTAATAGATGTATATCACACGAAAGGAGACCTTGCTCGTAGATGGTACCGACGCGCTCCTGTAACATTCGTCGCCGCGAAACTTTATTTATTCATTTTTAATTTAGAAAAACCGTACTCTTTTAAATGCGACTCCAGTTTATCATTGAAAGTGGCCAATGCTTTGACGACACCACAGCTGAAGGTAAATCATTCCAGACTCTTACAGCTCGTGCAAGAAATGAGTCCAAAAGCTGCTGTGAGCGGACTCTTCCTGTGGGTAATCGCAAATGGTGTCCTCTTGTGCGGTGGTTGAAATCTACAAAATTAAACAATTCATGACTATCCAAGTCAACGCGACCAGAAATTATTTTATAAATAAGGTTTTGGTCATACATGACTCTTCTTAGCTGCAAGGTGTGCTTCCAAGTACAGCTAGTCTATCTCGATAGTTGACATTGAGTAACCCATTTCTGAGAAATACATGCTTAGTGAACATTTTTAACTTTTTCGATTTTCTCAATGCATACTGCTTTAGAAAGAGCCCATTGTTGTGCAATCTCAAGCATTGGTCTAACATATGTGGTAAAGAGGTGTAGACATCGATCGTGTTTGAAGGCATGCAGAATAAAGTTCGACTTTCCATGAGCAGATACTACCATGCAATCAATGAACTTTTCTAAAGAAAGGTCATCAGAGTATTATTAGCCTAGGTCGCGAATATACGTCGTGGTATGCATTTCGCTGTGCCCCAACCGAAACAGTACATCCCGCGGATGTCTTTTACCAATGCACATTATAGCTGTTTTCTCGAGCGATATATCAAACATCCACTTCTTAGACCACATATCAACAGCATCAAGAGCTCGTTGAAAGGCATTCGTGTGCTAAACGAGTATATTTTGGAGTCGTCCGCATAAATAGAACACGATACTCCGTGAGGAAGGCAATTGGGTAGGTCGATTATATAAATCAGAAGCATGAGCGGTGAAGGACAAGTCCCCTGAGAAACTCCACTTTTGGTTTCGAAGGTGTCCGATATGGCACCATTGACTAAGACTGTCTCGTTCGTTCAGTAAAAAACGACTGTAGAAGACTGAAAAGGCATCCATCAAGCCGATATGATCATAATTTGGCAAGCAAAAAATCAAGATTGATTGAATCGAAAGCTTTGGTATAGTCAAGATAACAGACCGCAACGTATCCGTTAGAGTCGATTATCTTTTGCCAAACCGGAATCGTTGAGAAAAGTGTAGTTAGAGTAGGTTTTCTCTCAAGAAATCCGTGTTGTGTCTCTGTGAGAAGCTCATTATCTTGCAAGTAATCATGAATCTGGCTACTGCTATCCTCTCCAAAACTTTGCTTATCGAAGATGTGAGACATACATGTCTATAGTTTCTAAAGTCAGTTCTATAACCTTTTTTGAAAATCGGCTTAAAAAACTTCTCTTTCATACTGACGGAACTTGTCGTGAAGAAGGAACCAGTTGAAGAGCAGCGTAAGGGCTGAAGTAAGTCTTACTGCTGCTTTTTTAAAGGAAAATATATGGTACTCAATCAGAAGAAGTGGAATTGCGAGCTGATAAGCCAGCAAAAGTTTTATAAACTAATTCGCTGTTGATGTCTAGAAAATCAAGTCTAGAACTGGTTAAAGAAGGACAGTCTACTGGATATGTAGAATGGATTTTGTAAAAGGATTTAAAGAAAATTGCAAACGCTCTTGCCTCTCCAACTTCGATTGGCAGAGCTTGCCCTCGGAATTAAAAATAGACCCAATGATTCCTTTCAATTTAAGTCGACTGTTGATGTACTTGTAAAACGCTTGAGGATTTCTTGAAAGCGATATTTTTTCTTCATGCTCTATTCTAAACGTAGCAAGATCTCTTTTGAGTTTTCTTAAGATCGAAAGTATTTTTGGCAACCCATGCTTAGCCGAGAATTGTTGAGTCTTTTCACTTTAAGAGCAAGCTTTCTTATTTCTAAAGGGTAACGACACTTGTCAGTCGTTTGTCTTATTGGGACAAATTGTCTAATTATCCGATAGCAGTTTTGCAGAAAAATGGAATAGCATTGGTCTGCCGAAATGCAAAATGACTGGCTGCGCCAGTATATTTTCAAAAGTTAGTCACAAATCGTTGTCGGCCCTTGCAAAATCGTAACATGACGAATTGGTTTTTGGTTGAGCTCCGAACAGCGTGAGTTGGAAAGAGACAATTCCGTGATCCGATATTGAAAATGGAGCATGCATGGCCACGTCATGGATTATGTTCGGATTGCTAGTTAATAGTGGGTCCAGTATACTTGAACCCAGTGTAGGAGCGGTGACATGATGCGAGAGGGCATATTCCTGGCAGGATGCGCGGAACTCACGCGCCAACCCGTAACCGTTATAGGAGCTGTCGGATTCAAACCACTTGATTGTGTGAAAATTCATATCTTCCAAGATAACGCAGTTTGAGATGTCTTCGAGAAATTCGGACACATAGGCTAAAGCTTCGTGGAAGGGTGACGCTTGACATGTAGAACTTCTATAGAACAAGATAAACAGCAGAGCGCTTTGGTCATTGTATGCGCGCAGAATAAGACATTGACAAAACGGGGAAAAATTTCGAGTACTAATTAAGTGGTGTACTAGTGGTGTATTAGTTGAGTATTAATTACTAAGTGTATTAAACACCGAGGCTAAAATGCCTCCTCCCACAGTGCTGCCCCCTCTATCGCATCGGTAAATCAGATAAGAGGGATGTGGACATAAAGTGGTGTCACGAATGATGTCAGGTTTGCACCATATTTGGGTAACGAAAACCATCAGTGAATTGTTATGACAGAGGAAGTATTGAAAGTCGGGAAGTTTGTTGTGTATTGAGTGCGCGTTAAAGAGAAACGCTGTGGAAGACGACATGATGTCATTGACCAACTTGCTAGATATCGCTTGTATCGTTCGCATCGAGCTCAGAGCACAAAGAGGAAATGTAACTTGATCTGTTTGGAACTCTGTCACCTTAGGCTTGAGAAAGTGGGGAAAAATGAACAGGCGTCCGTGAACCGCTTCAAACATTAGAACCCCCTTCTCCGCTTATCGGACTATGCACCGAAGGCATCATCGAGTTACCCATGAGTCGCGGCGCCTAGGCAGTGGGAATTTGAGCTTCACAATATCGAAGTCACAAACTATGTAAGTTAGCCTGCTCTCCTTAGCATTAAGATTGTCCTCCTCCTTACGCAGCGCTCTGTCCAAATGAAGCTCCTCAGGTGTGTAATCCCTCCGAGCAAATGAGTGGACAAATCGCTGCGTAAGGCTCTTAATCCACTGCGCATATCGGCAAGAAGAACATCCCTGAGATTTTGATTGAGCAGGGCAATCCTGATGATACGCCCTCGAGCACCGCTTTGACATGGTTTCCCGTGTGTGTGACGGCGGGAAGTGATTTGTCCGGCCTCGAGCTCACGGATGATTTCTTCGTTCCCAGATGAAACCAATTCCTTGAGAATATCGTAGTCAAAACGGCGAGTTGACTCCTCGCTCGACTGCTCGTCGATCCCGACCCAGGTAATCATTCGCTCTCTTTCAGTGATTTTTTACAAGTCGTCATTTATCTTGACAAACGTGGAATAAAGCAGACTTTTTTGGGTCGACGTTGTGCTATTCATACAACTCACCTTGGCTTTAAGATCGGACAATCTGGACAAAATAGCCTTTTGTGTTGTCTGAACATCGTTAATCAGAGCGAAAAAGCGATCAAAGGACGCCGTCAATGTACTTTGTAGACTAGACGAATAAACATCAGATCGCTTAATTACTAGCCCACAAGGGCATATCGGCGTTGACATCGTCGCTGGTCGCGTCAGATTTCTTCGCTGCTTACTTGCCCATTTCCAGCAGCGACCGGATTCATCAACAATTAAACCCGTGGGTATGCGGGGTATAAGGAGTAGAGATAAGATAAGAGTCAGGTAGAGATAACGCAAGAGACAGAGACGCAGGCTTCATCGTGGGTATGAAAGTCTACCCCTAAACCCACGGGTTAGTCGTGAATGAATCCAGTCCCGAAAAAAAAACAGAAATGGTATGGCAGAGAATATAGAAGCCCGCCGCTCAGGGTGAGCTACCTAGCAGGTATGAGTCACCTAGCAGGTATATAATGTCAACGTCATCACTGGTGAGCGGTCGGATTTTTGATCTCTTGAATTTCTTCTGATAAGTCACTGTTATTGCTTAATTTTCTTAACTTTCTTACAAGCCCTACGTTTTGTTTCCGCTTTTCTTTCGATAAGGTGTCTGATAGTGTAATCATTTAGCGTTTCTTTTTGCTTAACACGTTTGACCTAATCGATCTTTTTATTGCAGGTGCATCAAAGATCATAATGCCGCCTAAGACTCAGGAGGCTGTATCGAAAAAGGCTACTAGGAGCTCAACAAAGCAACAGGTACGACAGCTGTCCTAACTATTCCATACACCGATAAGGAATTTCATGGAATGTCCGCGGCTGGGCTCCTTCAGTTGGCCATCGAGAATAAGGACTCTGCCGTTGAGCGCGTCCTGAAGGATGAGGGTTCTTAGGGACTTTTTTTAAAATTCTTGAGAACAACAAACGTTTTCGAAGCATTGCGATCAGTGGGCTGGAGAAGACATCGCATGCCACCTTCTGAATGGCGAAACGTCCTTGATAATGTCCATGGTCCTCAACGTGCTCGACGTCGAGTGCTGGCCATCTGAAATCTTTAGGATGGGTAAACCTGATCCAAAAAGTGCTCGGTTATTTAAGGCTGTTCTCCCGTCCACTTCTCATTGGCGCCGTGCTCTTGCGAATGCGCGACTTCTTCGGTGTAATGGCTTTCCTCATTCGTTCATGCGAAGAATTATCACGGCTGAGGAAAGGAAGCATGACTACGATTTGAGGCAACAGGCGCGAGAGCTCTACAAGGGCAGTGCTGATCGCCAGTACGTGCTGTAACGTGGAAAACTTAAACTCTCTGGGAAAGCGACACGGGAAAGTGACTCTGAAATCGAAGGTGGGCTTCCGTACACTATTTTTCGTTTTGATCGCAATGGTAGTCCTGGGGATGGAGTTTGTTGCATTTTTAAAGGAAATCTTCGCGTAGTGCCTTACGTTGCCGATTGTCCTAGTAAGGAAGATATGCTTTGCTTGGATTTTTCTCATCTAATAGGGTGTCGTATAAGAGAATAATCCCATGTATATCGCTCCCTCCCCCCCCCCCGCTCCAAAGGCTGAGGATATTCTAAAATGATTTTATTGGGCTACTTTAACTTCAGATTAACTGGGAAACGTCAACAGCTGAAAACTCTGCAAGCTCTGCGTTTTTGAGTTTTTCTTTAGAGAGGGAAGCATCCAACAATATGTTCGGGAATACACATGGAAATTCCATTCTTGACGTAATCCTTACTACTTCCTTAAGGATTGGCAACGTAAGCATTCTTCCAGCGCAAATCAGGTTCTGTTAGGTACCCTCTTCATAATAGTAATCTAACTGAGCAAAAACAGCGTCTGATTTTTGAGCTACGTGTACTTTTATGCAACACATCCTATAAAAACATGCACGCAACTGAGTTATCACATAAAGAAATTTCTGGCTGGCACGAGCGCCCACTGAGTTCCCAAAAGGATTATACCAAAATTTTGGAAAATCAATGCGAAAAGTTCCTTACCAGCGCTTGTTAGCGTTGAGGAAGAAGATTTTTTACCGATAAGGTAAAGGCCATAGCTTCGGGTGAATACCTTTCCAGCGTGTTTTCCAGAAAAGTCATAGAAAAACTTTCTCCATTTGAACGATTTCAATAAGATCAGGTACACACGCTATATTTGTTTATTTTCTTTGTTTCTTTTTCAAGATTTGTTTTGACCCGCATCAAGTGTTAGTTTTAATCAAGACTCTGAAGACGCCTGCCACTCAACCATATTACGGAATTCCTCAGATAGTTTACAGCAAGTGCTACTCCTCGTTGTTGAAACCTCTTGCTCATTTGCTTAATATCTCCATGATGTTGGGAGAGGCTCCTTAGATGTGGAAACTTTGTGAAAGTTTTTGGTAATCATTTTGTCCGCAATTTCCGACTTGTCAGCCTAACTCCAACACCAATGAAGGTCAAGATTATACATGAAAAGCTAAATATTGTCGTGGCTCTTCAGATTTCATGCTACTACTTCAGAACAGAATGGTTTACTGCTCGAATTCTCAACCTGTACGAATTTAACATACTCACTTTTCGACTTCACCCAGACCATCAACGCCGGAAAGTTGTGTACGTGATATACGTATACTTGTCAAAGGAATTTGATAAGGTTTGCGACCAAAAGCTGCTAGCAAAATTAGAACTCTTTGGCATACAAGGAGTTCTTCTTAACTGGCTAAAATCCTTTCTCGATAACAGAGGCATGACACTAAAGGTTCGGCAGGGCTTCTTCCAGAGCCATCCTTATGTCAGCGGTGTTCCGCAGGGAGGATCTCAGTCTCTCCTTCCGATTTTGGTTGACGCCGTAGATCTCCCAAATACTCCGAACATTCACTGCTATCAAAATTTAAGCCTGTACCGATGACAATAAAATTTACACTGCATATGATAGGGCAACCTGTAGGGAGGTGCAAGCGGCTCTTCAGAGTTCCATTGAAAACTGTACATCTGAGCTTCTGAGTGGGAAATTTCGCTGAAGATGAGTGTAGTGCATGAGTGTAGTGCACATAGAAGGTTGTAATACGCCTCAATATATTAGGTTATAACGAATTAAATGGCACTGGCTCGCGCCATTTTTTGGCGCGTCTTTATGCGTTTGATCAAGAACAAACCGTAACATGTGGCATATCATTTAGAAGCACAAACTTTGCTCTACCGGTGAGTACCAAATTTTCTATGTAAAATAGGAAAACTTTAGAGTTTTATTGACTTTTTTTGCAGATGGACAAAAGGGTAATCCGAGGCATTTACTTGTATGAATTCAAGCTGGGCACTACAGCTAAGGAGGCGGACGAGAAGATCAACGCCGCATTCGGTCAAGGATGTTCCACAATTCGGACGGCGTATCGTTGGTATCAGAAGTTCTGGAATGGAGATGAGAGCTTGGAAGAACATGAAGGTCGTGGGAGGCATAGTGATGTTGATGACGACAAGCTGAGAGATTGGTAGAGGAGGATCCACACAAAGGTACCAGGGAGATAGCGAAGGTTCTTGGCGTCATTCACAACACAGCTGCCCGGCATCTGAAGGAAATTGGAAAGACCAAAAAGCTGGATAGATGGGTGCCTCACGAGCTGTCTGAGGAGCAAATAAACCGACGATATGAGATCTCATCCGCACTGCTTCTACGGAACGAAACGGACCCATTCCTTGATCGCATCGTAACCTGTGACGAGAAATGGATAATGTACGACAACAGGCGACGATCGGCACAGTGGGTGGACAGCGATGAGAGCCCCAAGGTTTTTGCGAAGCCGGAATTGCACCAAAAGAAAGTAATGGTGACAGTATGGTGGTGTTCGCTGGGAATTATTCACCACAGCTTCCTCCCTCCCGGTGAATCCATCACGGCAGAGAAGTACTGCATTGAAATTGAAGAAAAAGTTGAAGGATATCCGGCCGGCCTTGGTAAACCGAAGGCGAGTTCTCATTCTGCACGACAGTGCTCGCCCCCCCATGTAGCACGAATGACGTTGCAGAAATTGAATGAGCTGAGCATTGAAACTCTACCACATCCTCCATTTTCTCCCGACCTCTCCCCAACAGACTACCATTTCTTCAAGCATCTTGGCGACTTCTTGGTAGGGAAAATATTCAAATACCAACAGGATGCCGAAAGTGCCTTCGAAGATTTCGACAATTCCAGAACTTCTGATTTTTATGCTACTGGGATAAAAAAGCTTGTGTCACGTTGGCAAAGATGTGTAGAATCAGAAGGTTTTTATTTCGATTAATAAACTTGCCTACAAGCCGAGATATTAACTGTTTAAATTTACAGTGGTTCAGTGCCATTTATTTCGTTACAACCCAATATTACGGGACCAAATTGGCATTTCGTAGCTCAGCTAAAGATCTCGGAACCATCTTTGAGTCTACTCTGAAATTTTAAAGACGAATGGATAATGGCTTACCTTAATCTATTTTCTACCCTCCGTTGTATTAAAAGTTCGCATGCGACAATACTGCTACACCTTTACAAATAAAGTCAAAGTTAAAGTTAAAATGAATAATCTGAGTAAATTTCAACCAAATGTTAGGTACGTTTCGCCACCTTTCAACCAGACGAACCTTTTTTGTTACACCACCTCTCCGGTGGCTTATAAGTGAAGAGGAAGGTGCTATAACTTTTTTTGAATTTGTAGAATCACCTAACTAATTCAACAAAGTGTGTTTTAATTAGGTTTTTAATTCATCCACATTTTTTAAAGAATGCATTGAAACACCAAGTGTAATTATTCTTATTTCTAACACTGCATTTACTTGTTCATATTACTATAATATTATTTGATATTTTTTGAAATTTCTTATTATATATTATATTATACAATATGTTTTTATAGTTATTCTTAGTTTTTAATTAAGTATAATTACTATTAAAGAATTGAACTCACATATGTACTAAACGGTGACCGACTGACTGCTGCCTTTGTCTTCCCTCAAATACCCAACTGTAGTATACCGTTCGTAATCGGAAAGATTAACTCATATCATACTAAAACTATAGTAAATTATCGGAAAGGATAACTCGTATCATACTACAGCGCAAGTCGTTTGTCTATCCAGAATTTTTGCTCGGCGGTACTTTGTACTTTCTGCTGCACAGATATTTTAGAAATGTGCAAATTGTTTTGTTAAGCCAATTATAACTTCTTATCTATTATAACACAAAAAACGTAAGCAACTAACACATACGTTGGCAAACAAACCGATCCTATTATCAATTTTCCAAAACTGAAATACCACTATATATTATTTACCATCAGAATCAATGACTTAGAACAGGCTACTACATCCAACATCCAACGTAATTTTCTTTTCTATCGTTGTACGGATGGTTATGTTTATTTCTGTACGTAATTGCATTAAGTTATTCAACATGCCTAACTTGTAAAATATTTGTCTGTTTTTATAAAAACATATTTTTATTTTATTAGCAATGAGTTCTGTATTAAAACCGTTGCCTATAAACAAATTATACAACTTTTATTTTGCAGCAAAAGTGTTCAAATTTGGGGCAAGCATTTGCTATTCTTAATGTTTCTGTGTAAATCACATTACGTTTAATTTTTATAGAGACCTCAGAATCAACATGTGGAAATCAAGTGCAGGTGTAAGTAGCTGCAAGTGTATTCACTGTTATGTGTTTTCCTAAAATTAAGGGTGTTTTTCTATACTAAACTAAATGTGTAATCAATGAAACCTTCATCGTGGTTATGTTCTATGAGAATATCGTCCATGTATCTAAATGGTTTGATTAATTGAGAGTTGTTTAAACCTACAGTTTTAGAGTATTTATATTCGAACACAGACATTGCTAGATCAGCAAGTAATGGGCTGAAGTTGCCACCTTGAGGTACACCTTTGTTTTGCATATAAATCATGGCGGCAAATGAACAATAGCTGTTCTTGAATAAATATTTTATGAATTGTAGTTGTTACTGGCGTTGTCTAATGGGCAGAACCATAAGACAACGCCAGTAACAACTACAATAATTACCATAATTTGAAGGCTTTAAACCATTTTAAAGCCTTCAAATTATTCTATAGGGTATGTAAACTCTATTATTAAAGTTGCTATTCAAGCAGTGGTTTTATCTATTTTTATAAGGTTAAATGAAATAACGGTTAAGTTCATTCATATGGTTCTTTGAAATTGCCTAAAATCTACCTATGTGGTTAATTACATTTTCGACCGAAACTTTATATGCGTTATGTATTGGACCTCTGTTATAATTCATAGCTGGTCTATATCTAGTGCCTTTTCTTAATATTACTTTAACCTTTTGATTTTCAAGGCATTCATGTCACCGGTAATGATGTGATTGTGGTACAGTCAACAAACTGGTTGTATTTAGAGCATTCCCTGATACAAATGCATTCTGTGTTAAGGAATTCTTGGTTTTCGAGATTGGCATTTTTAAGAAATTTGCTGTTTTTAAGGGTCCTCCTATAAATAAGCGTCTTGTCTGTGGGTGAGTGTGTGCGTGTGTTTGTTTGCCCGAAGTTCTGAAGGAATGTGTTGGGGAACGTGTGGGGATGGGGGGGGGGGGTTGTAGTTGTGTGGTGTCACCTACGTCGTGTTGAGAGTGGTCAGAAGACGTGTCACCAATGTCACGCAAAGGGCGTCTGAGTTGGAACATGTGTCATCGACGTCGTGAAAGGGAGCGTCCGAGTTCAGAAGCGGTGTCATGGACGTCGTTGAACAGGCGTCTGGGTTAATAAGACGTGTAACTGATGTCACGCAAAGGACGTCCGGCTTGATAAGACATGTCGCGTCATTCATCAGGTGCCTGGGTTGAGAAGAGGTGTCATCAATGTCGCGAAAGGCTTGTCCGGATTCAGACGACGTGTCACCGATGTCGTGCCAGGGGTTTCCGAATTCACTCGAAGTGTCAACGATGTCTCTCAAAGCACGTCCCGATTGAGAACACATATCACCGACGTCGTTGGTCAACCATCCGGTTTCAGAAGAGGTGTCACCAATGTCGCGAAAGGCCTGTCCGGATTCAGGCAACGTGTCACCGATGTCGTGCCAGGAGTTTCCCAATTCACACGATATGTCAACGATCAAAGCACGTCCGGATTGAGAACACATATCACCGACATCGTTCGCCAAGTGCCTGGGTTCAGAAGAGGTGTCACTGATGTCAGAAGACAACGTGTTACCAGTGAAGGTGGGACCAGTAATGGGGAGCGGTGAAGGGTGGTGGTCCAGTAGGGAATGACAGATAAAGGGTTGACCCATAAAGGGAGACCAGTGAAGAGGGGACCACTAAATGGGGTACCAGTGAAGGAGCAGTCAAGGGGGACCAGTAAGGAAGCCAATAAAGGGAACACAAGTTAACGGGGTTCAGTAAAGGGTCCAGTATTAGAACCACTAAAGGGGGACCATAATTAATAAATAGAACGAGTACTTCAGAGAATGATGCGTCCGTGCAATAGAGGATGAGGCACCATAGGAGCAGTTTTGAAGATTTTGCCCTACCGTATTCTGCTATACCAATCTATATAGCAAAACCAGTTTTCTACTGTAATGAATGAGACAAGGCCTAAAGAGGACAAGACCTTCGGGGTGTTCTATTCTCCGGGTTTGGGGCGAAACTCTCAATAAGACGCTTTGCGGCCGGGAGGCCGTTGAACGCCTGGTAATACTAGATATGGGTCGACCATACGTAAAAACTACTTTGTAAGGAATGAATTTCTTACCATTAGATGAATTATATATCCTACTATATATAAGCGAGAACGGCTGTTTGTCTGTGGGAGAGTGTGTGCGTGTGTGTGTGGGTGTGTGTTTGTTTGCACAGAAGTGCTGAAGGAGTGTGCAAGGAGGAAGTATGGTGAAGGGGGGGGGGGCGGGGGTTGTAGTTGTCGGCAGGCGTCCATGTTTAGACGACATGCCACCAATGTCGCGAAAAGAGCGATTGGATTCAGTCACTGATGTTGCGCAAAGCAGGTCCCGCTTGAGAAGACGTCACCGACGTCGTTCATCAGGTGCCTGAGTTCAGAAGAGGTGTCAACGATGTCGCGCAAAGCACGTCCGACTTGAAAAGACATGCTACCGACGTCGTTCATCAGGTGCCTGGGTTCAGAAGAGGTGTCACCGATGTCGCGAAAGGCCTTCCAGATTCATACGACATGTTTCCAGTGAAGGTGGGACCAGCAATGGGGACCGGCGAGATGGGATCCATTGAAGGGGAACCGGTGAAGGAGGGGGGAGGGGTCCAGTGAAGATGGGACCGGTGAAGGGGGGGGGGAGGTGGTCCAGTGAAGGGGGGTACCGGTAGAATGCTGACCAGTGAAGAGTAAACCAGGTGACGGGGGGGGGGGGGACCGGTGAGGAAGGGACCAAGGGACCAGTAATGGGGACCGGTGAGTTGGGGGAGAGGTCCAGTGAAGATGGGACCGGTGAAGAGGGGGGGGGGGGGGGGAGTGGTCCAGTGAAGGGTGGACCGGTGAAGGAGGAGGAGGGGTCCAGTAAAGGGGGGACCGGTAGAAAGCTGACCAGTGAAGAGGAGACCAGGTGAAGGGGGACCGATAGAAGGCTGACCAGTGAAAGATGGAACCAGGTGGAGGGGGGACCGGTGAATGGGGGAAGGGGTCCAGTGAAGGGAGACGGGAAAAGGGTTGATGAATAAAAAAGGGGACCAGTGAGGGCGGGACCAGTAATGGGGATCGGTGAAGGATAGGGGGACCACTGAAGAGGGGACCAGTAAAGGGAGGTCCATTGAAGGTGGGAGCAGTAGTAGGGACCAACGAAGGAAGTGGGGGGGGGGGACCGGTGAAGAGTGAACCGGAAAAGGGATGACAATAAACGGCAACAAGTGAAGAGAAACCAGTAATGGGGACCAGTGAGGGTGGGACCGGTGAAGGAGGGGTGGGGGATCCAGTGAAGGGGAACTGTAAAGTTGACCAATAAGGGAGAGAGCAGTGAAGATGGGACCAGTAGTGGGTAGCGGTGAAGGGAGAGGTTCCCTGAAGGGGAACCAATAAATGGGGGTACCAGTGAGTTACCAGTCAAGATCGAACGCAGCGAGCGGTCTACCAATACCAATTGATTTCGTCTGTGTTCCCGCAGAATAAGCACTTCGGGTGAAGGAGGAGGGGGGGGGGGAGGGGTCCAGTGAAGGAGGGACCGGAAAAGGGTTGATGAATAAAAGGGGGACTAGTGAGGGTGGGACCAGTAATGGGGATCGGCGAAGGATAGGATTACCAGCGAAGAGGTGCCTTTAGAGGAGAAGAAGACGTTCGGAGTGTTCTATTCTCCGGGTTTGGGGCGAAGCCCCGACCAGACGTTTGGCGGCCGGCAGGCCTTTGAACGTCTGGTCCTACTATATATAAAAGAGTAAGCGGTTGTGTCTGTCCTTCTGTCTGTCCGTCCGTCTGTCCGTCCGTCTGTCCGTCCGCCTGTCCATCTAGCCTTACGTAAACGTCGATTAGTAGCTATCCGGGTTCAGGCGAGGTGTCACCTACGTCGTGTTGAGAGGGGTCAGAAGACGTCTCGCCGATGTCGCACAACGTCCGAGTTGTGGACATGTGCATCGACGTCGTGAAAGCGAGCGTCCGAGTTCAGAAGAGGTGTCACCGACGTCGTTCAACAGGCGTCTGCGTTCAGAAGACATGTTACCAGTGTCGCGAAAGGCCTGTCCGGATTCAGATGACGTGTCACCGATGTCGCGCCAGTGGTTCCGGATTCACACGACGTGTTACCATGAAGGCAGGACCAGTAATGGGAACCGGTGAAGGATGGGGTCCAGAAACGGGGACCGGTAAAGGGTTGACCAATAAAGGAAGGACCAGTGAAGGTGGACCAGCAATGGGGACCGGTGAGGAGGGTGGTCCAGTGAAGAGGGGACCGCTAGAAGGTTGACCAATGAAGAGGGACAGGTAAAGGGGAACCGGTGAGGAAGGAACCAATAATGGGGACCGGTGAAGGGGGGAGGGGTCCATTGAAGGGGGACCGGTATAAGGTTGACCAGCGAAGAAGGGACCAAGTGAAGGGAGACCGGTGAAGGAGGAGGGGGAGGGGTACAGTGAAGGAGGGACCGGAAAAGGGTTGATGAATAAAAGTGGGACCAGTGAGGGTGGAACCAGTAATGGGGATCGGTGAAGGATAGGGGACCAGTGAAGAGGGGGCCAGTAAAGGGAGGTCCAGTGAAGGTGGGAGCAGTAGTAGGGACCAACGAAGGGAGTGGGGGGAGACCGGTGAGGAGGGGACCTGTAATGGGAACCGATGACGAGGAGGAGGGAGGGGTCCAGTGAAGGAGGGACCGGAAAAGGGTTGATGAATAAAAGTGGGACCAGTGAAGAGCGGACCAGTAAAGGGAGGTCCATTGAAGGTGGGAGCAGTAGTAGGGACCAACGAAGGGAGTGGGGGGGGGGGGACCGGTGAAGAGTGAACCGGAAAAGGGATGACAATAAACGGCAACAAGTGAAGAGAAACCAGTAATGGGGGACCAGTGAGGGTGGGACCGGTGAAGGAGGGGTGGGGGATCCAGTGAAGGGGGACTGTAAAGGGTTGACCAATAAAGGAGAGAGCAGTGAAGATGGGACCAGTAATGGGTAGCGGTGAAGGGAGAGGTCCCCTGAAGGGGAACCAATAAATGGGGCACCAGTGAGTTACCAGTCAAGATCGAACGCAGCGAGCGGTCTACCAATACCAATTGATTTCATCTGTGTTCCCGCAGAATAAGCACTTCGGGTAAAACTCTCTCTATCTGTTCCTCACCATATGTAGAACGAGTACTTCAGAGAATGAATCGTGTTCGTGCGATGGAGGGTGGGTAGGCCCTATAGGAGCAGTTTTGAAGATTCTGTCCTCCCGTATCCTGGTATACTATTCTATATAGCAAACCAGTTTTTGACTCTAATGAATGAGAAAAGGCCTAAAGAGGACAAGAAGACGGTCGGGATGTTCTATTCTCCGGGTTCGGGGGCGAAGTCCCCAACTAGACGTTTGGCGGCCGGTCGGCCGTTCGTTGGCCGGTAGGCCGGGCGGGGGAATGGAGAGAGGGAATGGGGAAAATTACGTCACTATAATAGCGGAAAATACGTAGACATCTTGTTCATGCATCGAAACTTCAGCTCTGCGGGTATTCGCGGTCGCACAACACGTATCTGAAGTCCGTTTTTGCAGTATCGATCACCGTTGGGAAAATAGCGGAAAATATCCAGCGTCTTCTTCGTGCCAGGGGATTCGGAAGACGTGCGAAATACGTCGCATGACGTGCCTGGACTCAGAAGACGTGCCAAAGCCGTCGCTCATCGTGTTTGGGGATTCAGGTAGACCTGCCGAAGACGTTGTCCAATGTGCCTGGAGATTCATGAGGTGTGCCGAAGACTTTGTCCGCTAAGGGTGGATCATTGAGGGGGACCAATACCAGTAATGGGGACCGTTTCATTAAGGGCGGACCCGTAGTGAGGAACCAACAGGTCGCCCTATCATACTACCTACGTACTGCGAGCCTTTTGTACTCCTAGGTAAGGAAAAAAGCTGTACAATAGAGCAGCTAGCCCGATGTGATTGTCCTTAGTTTAGTGATACTGCAACATCGCGCGAAGCGCGCAAGTGCGAGTCACGCCGATAGGCGTGACGGAGCACTTGTGATTAAATAGTTATTAAAGTTAACACGATCAAAAATGTTGCTCTTATATTCCATGCATATGTATTTAAATGACTTGTTATTCATGTCGTTGCATTTGTAGTTTGTTTCGTAGATAACATGTGCCAGCAAACAAAGAGCTGTTAGCTTGGTTTTTGGCTAACGTTGTTGAGAAGTCGTGGTTAGAATCTAAGTGGCAAAAGGTTTGGGGCTGGAAAAATAGCGGAATTTCACAATTTGCTTGTTCGCCGTACAGTAACCGATGTGGAACATTGAGGCGCGCCGCTCACGAACATAGGCGCAGCGATTGGATGGCTGAGTAGATACGGGGCGGACTTGCAGGAAACGGGTCAGGTGTTCGGGTCCGGAGGGTGTGTTTCTGCGCTGCTGGGCTTGCTTGGTCCGATTTTGTCGATGTCGATGAAGTGTATTTTGACTACGGTATTGTACCATACTGAGAGTGTAACTTTATTTCAACATAGATACCACGATGTAAAAACAAAAACAAGAAAAAAAAACAACAGCGTTTATAATGCATAGTTCGATAGGCCATTGAGGAGAGCAGGCGGCTTTTCTTTGCTTAAAAAATGGATAATATTATTTGTCTTGACCGTCTTCGTTAGGCATTGACGGTGGGATTGTCAGCACGACTGCACTTTACGACTCCAAAAATCGAGGAAAAAATGAAAAAAATTGGAGAAAAAAGATTTATTTATTTATTTATTTATTTATTGTTTTTAATTTTAATTTTATTTATTACATTTATTATTCTTTATTTATCATTTACATTTATATTCTAATTAATTATTTATTTAATATATTTATGATCGATTTTTTCGACCCCTCCTCGCCTTCTGGAGAGAAAGTATAACAGTAGCAATCTGTCTTCTTCGTTCTCAACCAACCATATTGCTAGCGATCTCACGGCCGTCACATGTAGCAATCCCCTCACTGTTACAAGAACACGTAATATTACCCACATTATCGTCAACGTCCGGCGACCAGTCTACATCCTGCGCTTTGTTTAATTCAAGCTAACATCACGAATAAAAGAACGTCAATGGAATAAACATCAAACGAAAAATCTTCCTGGAGTGTTTCCCACTCAACGGCACAGTCAATATCCCCATACATGGCATTTTTAATTATGCCCCAAAAGGCATCTGCTACAGCGATCTCCCTACGAATAGGGGCAGAGTAGTCGAGAGGAAGGCAGTTAGCAAGACAACCAATAACTCGGCATGGAGAAAACATTGAATTATGCAATTGATATCAATTCTAGAAAGAGGTCTAATCGATAATATATAAATATACATTATTTAATTAATTAAAAATACAGATATAATTACAATTAATACATAATAAATAAATAATAAATAGAAATCAAGAGAAATATTTTTATCCATTTTTTCAGTCTCTCCTCGACTTTTGGAGTCGAAGTACAATAGTGCTGACATACTCACCGCAAATGCCTAACGAAGACGGTCAAGGTAAAGAACATTATCTACTTTGTAGTTCGGATAAGCCCCTGCATGCTACCGAGGAATTGCGAGAAAACGTCGCCTGTTCTCTCATTCGTGATGTTAGCTTAACTTGAACGAAGCCAGGATGAAGACTGGTCGCCGGACGATGATGATGGAGTGGGTAGCATTACTTCTTCTGATTACGAGATAAAATGCCCGAACCGCGCAGCGCCTGGTTCGGTGCGAGAAAATGCCCGAAAAGAGGAAGAAAATGCCAGGGGAGAAAACACATGCGAGCACTGAACGGCTGTCTTTTGCAAACTCCTCCAACAAAACAGGTGGTGATCGTGAACAAGGATACGGTGTTTTCTCATTTCGTCATAGATTGGACATGAGAAAGGAATCGAGGATGTGGCAACTGGAACCGTGATCATATCTCATCTGTATCTCAAAAAGAGCAACGTGGTTATTTTCAATCACTTAAAGTTCACGAAGTTTTGCAATCTAACGAAGTAAGCATGCATTTCAGATATGAAATGCTCACTTCATAACGAATCCTCTTCTTGGTCACTACTATCAGCCCAGGAGTTTCGCTAAAGTTTCTATGGAACTCGAGATAGCTAAGAAGTGATAGTGCGCGACACACAAACATGTACACCCGCCTCTGCTTCTGTGTTTATATCACATTTTGATGATGCTGAATAGACTATATCTTTGGCTAGTGACTTGTCCACGGGGCAGGACGATGGTCATGACAATATCCAAGGGCAAGATCTTTGGAACAGAACTCGTTCGAAGAGGCCGAATCCTACGGTTTTAGGAGATGTTAATCAATCTGTAATATTCTGCTATATAGATGGAGAAGAATTCTTCTTCGAAGGTCAGCATAGCGCATATCTTCCAAGAAGGAGATCGTGAGGAAGTGGTGCAATGCTCCGTTTTCAAAACATTTTAAAATAGATTTGAAATGGAACGATAGATCCGGAATTCATTGAGTCTTACGGACGCGTTTTTGGAGCGAGGGACGATTTGAACAAATGAGTAGAACCTATGGTGCAGTACTCTGCCACAAGTTTTTCGAGCCCCCTTTCGAAACATAGATCATTTTCTGAGCATGGAAGTTTCGCTATCAACTCCTTATTGTAGATTTGGTTCGAATGAAACGTTGCTGATATTGACCAACAGATTAGCGACACATCCGGTTAAGACTTTCCTAGTGAACGGTTTTCCCTTTCCTGGTTTTCCCTTTTTTCGAATTTATTCCTAGTTTTCTTAATGTTGTTCACAGCCGAAAGTTGGTTTCTTTATTACGGCGCTTTCGCTATTCACCACAGGATGGTGTTCTGACGTGCTATACGTTCTTCTCGTCTATCTGTGCATCTTCTTTCACGGTTGCGGGTATTTTCTTCCCTGGTCGTGGGCATTTTCTCCTTTGGTCTCGGGCATTTTCTCCCCGTTGCGGCATTTTCTCCGCACGCAACGCGCGCAGTGAGGTTCGTCCATTTTATCCGTAGACCACGTCTTCTTGTAGCAGTGAGGGGGTTGCTACATGTGACGGCCGTGACATCACTAGCAATATGGTTGGTTGAGAATGAAGAAGACAGATTGGTACTGTTATACTTTCTCTCCAGAAGTCGAGGAGGGGTCGAAAGAATCAATCACAATTATCTACCATTATATAGTTGAGTTAGCTGCCTGCGCTTCTGAGCGTCTGGATCCGGAAGACGGCCCCCTTCGTCACGCAACAACCGTCTGGAGTCAGAGGAGGTGACGAGAAAGGAAGAAGAGGTCACACCGTCGGCCGCATTCAGAACTCAGCATTATCCCATCTTGAACGGCAAACTTTACCGCGTCAATGGAAAACAAGGAAGTGGGCCAGAAGTTGGGACCAGGAAGGTGGGGGAGGGAAGGGAGAGGGAAGGCCAGTAAAGGCGGACCAGCAGTAGATCAGTAAGAAGAAACGAGTGAGGGGAACCTGGCGTCCGGATTCGTAAGGCGTGTCAACGATATCCGGCAGGAAACACAAGCTGTTGGGCATGAGAACGGCTGCGGAGGAGCCACCTGAGGACAAAAGTACAACGCAGCACAAACCATTGGCGTTACTGGATAGTCCGGAGAGAATGCCCATGATGAAAGTACGGAAGCGGTGAACGGCTTGATGCCAATAAATTACGCAGCAGATCCTAGATGTTGGCGAATTTTAAGTTTTCCAAAATTATCGCTCCAAGAGCACCGGAGGGTTCCCGGATTTTACCTAACCCTGAAGGACCCCGCGTATTGACCTGCCGTTAACCTACTGCCATGCACGCATTGGACTAGCTCCAGCCGCCGGCTGGCCCTTTCCCTAAGCCTCTCACCACCGGCTCGTATTAGCTTCCAAATGCCACAGGGGAAAACCCAATCCCAGAGGAGAACCCCACGTACTGACACAATATGTACACATATACTGCTAACAGCCTTGATACCATGGGACTCACCCGATTCCTCCAAAGGCACATCTGGCACTCCATAAGGTTCATTTCGCTCCGCAAACAGCAAGACATCCAACAACCATTACGAACAGGGTTAGAGAATAGAATAGACGTCCTCCAAGGCCGTATTGAGTAGACTTCTGAAGCTGCGGAGGTGAGCGTAGTGCTCACCAGACCCCGCGGCCCTCTCTTGGCGCTCCTTCTCATCGTGGACGGTGTGCTTTGCAGGGGCGAGGCCCCACGGCAGCCATCCTGATATGGAGAAGGTAACGAGAGGTCGGCAGACCTCGTCGCGAGAGCATGGTTCGTCGAATGCGGCACCCGTCGACAGGAGGAGGCGCGCGCCGATCGATGGTGCTAACGTCATCAGCTTTCCCATGCTCCCAGGCCGATCGATGACTCCTCATCGACAAGCTGCCGTGGGAAACAGCGCGCCCGGGCCTGACACGGACCGAGGAGCGATCGCGCTCGCGACACAAAAACTACTTTCCGTAGGTCAGTGATGTGCAATGTCGCGCGAAGGGCGCAAGTGCGAGGCGTGTCGCAGCACTTGCAACAAATAACTAATTAATTAAAACTATAAATGTAAATAATAAATAAATAATAAAAAACATAATAAATAAAATTAAAATTAAAACAATAAATAAATGAACAAATAAATAAATATAAAAACAATTCTTTTTATCCAATTTTTCCATTTCCTCCTCGATTTTTGGAGTCGTGAAGTACAGTCGTGCTGACAGTCCCACCGTCAATGCCTAACGAGACGTTCAAGAGAAAGAATATTATCTATTCTTTAGGCACAGAAAAGCCGCCTGCTTTCCTCAATGGGCTATCGAACTATGTAATATGAACTCTGCTGCTTTATTTTTGTTTTCGTTTTTATATCGTAGTATCCAGGTTAAAATGAGGTTACATTGTCAGTATGGTACAATAGCGTAGTCAAAACACACTTTAATCGACAAAATCGGACCGAGCAATCCCAGCAATACAGAAACACTCCCTCCGGACCCTGACTCATTTCCTGCAAGCCCGCCCCCCCCCCCCAACCACTCGACCATCGGGTCGCTGTGGGCTTCGTGGTGAGCGACGCACCTCGATGTTTCACTTCCGTCACTGTATCGCTAAAAAGCAAATTGTGAAATCGCTGTAATTATGCTACTGTTCCAGCCCGAAACCTTTTGCAGGTTAGATTCTAACCACGACATGGTAGTTCCAGACGTCGGTTTTGGTTTATCGGCCTCACTGAAGCAATACGATTTTTTGCAATTTTTGACCTACCCAAGTATTCGCAGGAAATTTGAAGAGCACTACGATACTTCTCTTACAATTCTCCACAACCCTCAATATGTCACTTTTAAAATTGCCACGGGACGCTCATTGACCTCCCTTGTGATTTCAAATTCTGTTTATTCGTCATCTTGTTCTTTTTATATAAATTTATAATATTTACATTTTCTTTAGTGTTAATGTAGTTTATAAATTCGTCTACATCATAACGGATTGTGTTTATGTTTCTTTTTTGTTTCCTCTATTGATTGTTTTCTTTATAATTTGAAGAAAATAAAAAGGGTGATCTGCTTTGTAATTAAGCGGTTGATAATATTAAATATATTTCCATATCCTTTTATGTTGTCATTTAAACCAAATGCATATGCGCTACTCGAAAGTTTAATCCAAAACAATTCTTTACTGAATAGTATGTTTTCTCTGTATTTCCTTCCAGTGAGTCGAGAGCTGTAAATTGTGGGATTGATTTACATTTGTGGAAATGTTGATACAATGAAATAAATTTGTTCTTGTTATTAATATAGTGGATGTGTTCTTTAATCCTCTTTCTGAGGCACCTTGTAGTGACTCCCTCGTATTGTACTTTACAACTATTACAGTCTATGCAGTATACTACCGGCTTGTTCTTACTGTTAGTGTTTTCTGTTTGTAGGTATTGATACAAACATTTGTAACAGTTGAAATTACGTAATGTCTGAAGTTGAGTTTTTCACAGTAGCTACAAATATTACCACATAATGACCCTTCATTTGAGTTACCAAAGTCTTTAATGGTATATTGACTGCTCCGATCTCTACTTTTGATGAATTTGTTACGGGTAAAATAATTGCTTGAATAAATTGGTACTGGATTTGTAGAGCTTCAATTGAAGTACATGGGAAGTCTAACCCAAGTACAGTGAGCACTTTTCCAACAAGGTTCTTCCCCATTAACATAATTTGAAATTTACAAGTCGCATGTATTGCCCCACCTTGAACACTGCTCACTATTCTAGAACCCACGCCAAAGAAACGACATGCATGAGATCGAGTGTGTTTAACAGATATTCACGCGCCTTCTTTGGTACCGTTTAACCCTCCTAATAGCAGGCAAAATTTCTCAGGCTACTGTCAGAAGCTAGCCATGTTCGGACTGAAAAGGCTACAGTGGAGATGTATAATGTTAGATATCATTCGCCTTCCGTATTCATGAAAGGAGGTGAGAAAAACCCCGAGCAAATACTGGATTTTAAGACCAACTAGTGAACGAAACGGTATGTTAATATTACTTATCCAAAAAACAGAAAGTTCAATATAATGTCTGGCAGTTTCTTTGTCAGGTGTGCCAGGTGGTTCGGATTGCTTCCAGTGGTGGACGCCTTCGAAGCCACTAGTTGTCGCTACTTGAAGATTAAACTGAGACTCAAAAGTCTGAGTTCGCTGAGTTCATCATTCATTAGCGAGTTCAGAGGATATTAAATCCTTCCTATGTACGTTATGTTGCCCATGTCCGACCCTATCTACTTTACAACTTTGTCTGTTGTGTTTTTAGAATTAATGATTTTATTATACTTCTATCGAACCTTTTCTGATAGCGTTTTATCGACTGCTTTTTTGTTTATCAGTTTTTTCTAGCCGTTTCTATGGAATTAGTTCACCACTTCAAGGAATCTTTTATGCACTAGTAGAGGAAGCACTTTTCTTCTTTTTCCGTCAAACCTTCTAGGTGTCTGCAAGCTTGCATTTTCCTGTTAGTTTTATCCAACTTATTGGCTTCACGTGGACTGTTTTCGTACCCGTACCCCGAAGCTCCGAAAGTTCTACTGCATAATGAGCACAACGGCCAACTGATGCGAGTATTGCTAGGATAGGGCCACTTGCAATACGGCTAGTGACTTTTGACTAACTCCAAAATTTCAATATTTAAATGTGCCTGAGGGGCATAAAAGAGGAGATTTTATTCCTAGAGACCGTGTTGTAACGGAAAAGATTCTTTTAAAGACGGTCGTAATGATTTCCGTTTAAGCACTCCATCGGACCCGTATCCGACCAGCAGAAATCGTTCTTATACAATGGATTTTTCTCCGTTTGAACGCTTCAAGAAACACTTTGACGACAATAATTTATCAGCATTATTTATCAGACAATACAGGATAAGGCAAATGGATGGGTAAGGGGGGGGGGGGGGAAGGAACCGCTTAAGGCGATCCCAGGGACGAACGGCTTGGGCGCCGCCAGACTTAGACGGGAGCCGAACGCCAGAGGCGGATCAGCGGGAGGGGGTAAACAAGCCGCTAGATTCAGCATGATCCTTCTTTTATAACCAGTGCCGAGCACGGCTGTCGCTGTTATTGACTACGGAGCATCGGCAGGTCTGTGTGAAAACGCGGGTATCGGCTCTCTTGAGAAATGACCTTCCATTTGTTACTGACTTCTCTACATCCTACCCTATTCGAGTGTCCCTGTCCCAGGGACTAAACAAAGCATAACGGTCTGGGGAAGGGAGTTTATAACAGCTTCCATACGGTGATGGGAAGTGGTAGCGGCCTTGGGCAGCATGACGAGTCCGCTTGTATTGGTTGTGCTGCTCCATTGTCATCATGCACATGCAGTCTTCATCAGTCTCTCGATGTTGTGCACTGACATCGGTGAACGTGATGTGCTGCGATGCAATGAGCAGTGTAAGCGGCTCATTGTCGACTGCTTGTAACTCATTATACTGAAATTATTGGATAAACATGAATAATGGCGAAAATGTCGCTGTGGAGTACAATATAATGCTCCTGTATCTGTCATGAGACTAGGTGCCACAACCGAAGTTGAGAGAGGCAGTGGCTTATAAACTGACATCACATCCTTTAGTATTGGCTTTTATTTGTTATCTGATTTGAATTTTTATTTAATGGCAACTACAACATTCATCACCTTACTTTCTTTTATATTTATAGTTCTATAGTGAAGGGTAGGGATGAACGACTGCTCGCTGATGATTGACGGTGGCATTTTCCGTGCTTTAGTCGACCTTTCAATTATCGAGCAGTCAATGCGGTGATGGCAAAATAGAGACAATTATATATGGGAATAGGGAAATCTTGAAGAAAATTCAACATATTTCCACCAATATTTCCCATCAGCGGGATGTGATATGAAGTGAACATCTTTGGGCTTAATTCTACCATGATTAAGGCGCATTTTGTCTTTCCTTAGGACGTCTCCTAAGACTTGACTGATTGCACGCGGACACGCTTCTAGCAGCTTTATGCTTTCTTTCTTATTATACGGTTCTTCTTTATCTTCGGCTAAGTCACCGGAGAGTGCTCATAGGTTTTTGACATTTCGACTAAATCGCAAATATAAGTAAAAGTTAGCTTTCGTCTCCTTCTTCGAATCTTCCCTAATTTGGTGAAAGGAGTACAAGTAACCTTTCAGAGTATGGGGATTAAAAGATATTTCAAAGCAATAGAGATGCCAAGATAGTTGTCCTAAATTTGAACTTTTGTATTGGTGGTAGGTTTTTTTGTAGTGCAGAGTAATGGTTTTTTTATGATAATATAAGGTATCAGCCTACTACACAAGAAGTCAGACGCTCTTGGATTATGCTCGATTGAAAGATGACTGCTTGTTGTAGTCTACATCACATTTAGGGATTTACACTTGTATGACCTTATTACATGATTTTAAGAATGTTAGTTGAGACAGTATTCTAGATCAACAGTGACACTGAGAAAGTAGTAAAATACTGTTTCATTTTATATTTTAAACTTCATCAAGTCATATTACGTGGCTTTTCTTAAATCCAGAAAATATTTGACAGATGTTAATCAAAGTTGTTGTTAATCCTTTCACATTCATATTTATTTATTTATTCATTTTACCGATGGTCCAAATAGTATAGGAACCATTTTCTGATTATCAATGAGTGCGAAGAGGGCACTGAATGAACGTATAAAGGTAAAATGTTACAGTAGGGCATCAGTGCGTGACGATTAATTTTCGTTCGCTTCCAACTTACTATTGGCGCTGTTTTGATAGAGAGGCTGATTTTGGCAGCGTAGCCAAATGTTTTGATTTATGAATTATGAGGAAGTGCTATTATTAATGGAATATAGAAATTATTGGCTATCATCCCTGTTGGAAGGCAGAGGTACCGTGTGCGCTAGCAAAGGTCACACATCGAAAAGTCAAATAAGAAAGGAAAATCAGTTTGGAAATAATCAAGAATTCGAAATTATTCACTACGTGTGGATGTATACAAATTACTTATTTGTTTTTACAGCATCTCTACTTTGTCGCTAATGAATTCAAAGTAAAGATTGTCGTTAATCTGACACTCTAGCTTTCGTTAGGCAGTTTCATAGCTGCTTTGTATGTATTTATGGTTTTTTGGGTGGCTAAAAATTTATCGATTGATACTATAAAAAATCAAGGTGAAGAAATGAAAATGAAGTGATCTTGATTTGGTTCCTCTTTAAATGTAGAGAGGTTTATTCAAACCAATAGCTTGATGTAATCCGACCTCAATTCTGAGGATGCGAACGTTGTTGTCGAGGTCGTTGTCCTTCTGAATACAGTTGGATGATCCGGCAGGTAGAGTGAGTGGAGTGAAGGGGTGGAGTGGAGCGGTGAAGTGGCAGTAGATGGAGTAGTAGGAGTACAATAGCTATGAGAAGTATATGAGTGGGAGGGTAGTGGTGGTGGTGGGGGAGGGGTGTTTAAATAGGTTCTCGGGAGAGATGGGATATGGGTCTGGGTGTAACTAAGCATGGTTATTTTCGTGAGATAGAGGATGCCGTAATAGTTGTTTGCGTGGAGGAATGGCGCGATTGATAAATGGGGAAGGAACGGTCAGGAGGCACGGGTGGGATAAGAAAAGATCAGCAGCCGGTGTTCGGACTGTGTAATGCGTTCCACGGAAGTGAGTGGGATGTGGTAAACAGTCAACAAGTCCGTTGTAAACTGCGGTGGATGCTTGATGAGCTTTCTTTTTTAGAATGAATTCTGTCGACGGAATGGGAAGAAAGAGCCTTATCTTATGAATTATAGTTGCTATATGATGTGGCATTATTTCCTACGGAGATATCTGTGTATTTCCATGTTTCGAACTAAAAAAGAGTGAAACATTACAGCGCTGTGCAACACCATCAAAATTATTCAAGAGAATAAAATTATTGCATGAGGTGTGGTGCGGCTCGGCCGAGACTTTATTTGTTGCTCAGATTCTTATGTTAGATGTCTAGAATTCTGGTCAACCTCATGCGAGGGAGCAACTTTATGCGCTTCAACTTCGCGTAATGCGAAGGACAGAGAGAAAAAAGGTTATTTTCAATAACAAGAGGAAAGAGTGCCACATCGCAGTGCGTTAGAGAACAGAACATTAGCTTCGGCTCAATAGGAAACGGTAAAGAAACTCAAGTTCGTTCATTAGGGTTTCTTCTTTGGATTAAAACCCTTGCCGGGAACTCCATGTAACGGAAAAGATTCTTTTAAAGACGGTCGTAATGATTTCCGTTTAAGCACTCCATCGGACCCGTATCCGACCAGCAGAAATCGTTCTTATACAATGGATTTTTCTCCGTTTGAACGCTTCAAGAAACACTTTGACGACAATAATTTATCAGCATTATTTATCAGACAATACAGGATAAGGCAGATGGATGGGTAAGGGGGGGGGGAAAGAACCGCTTAAGGCGATCCCAGGGACGAACGGCATGGGCGCCGCCAGACTTAGACGGGAGCCGAACGCCAGAGGCGGATCAGCGGGAGGGGTAAACAAGCCGCTAGATTCAGCATGATCCTTCTTTTATAACCAGTGCCGAGCACGGCTGTCGCTGTTATTGACTACGGAGCATCGGCAGGTCTGTGTGAAAACGCGGGTATCGGCTCTCTTGAGAAATGACCTTCCATTTGTTACTGACTTCTCTACAGTGTACTCTTTCCCTATTACAGTGCTTCTCATCTGAGCGCACTCTTTCCCGAGTGTATGAAATCTACTACTACATAATTGACTTAGCTGTCGATAACGTTTGAGTCATCTAACCTAAGTGGGATACGTCGCATCATCCACAGCGAGGGCGGTCGAGTGGTCTAATCTCAGTGAGTGAGCTACGCCGCAACATCCACAGCGGGGGCGGTCGAGTGATCTAACCTAAGTAAGAAACGCCGCATCATTCACAGCGGGGGCAAAATTTGCTATCGAATGTGGGATGTTGCTGAGCAGGCGAGGCGCAGGTTTACTGCTTAACACAACAGCATCTACGCGCGTTTCTGAGCGTCCACATTCAGAAGCTGACTTCGTGCCATTAGCATGATAAGAACACTAAAGGGGTAAAGTAGAAGGGGGACTTCGAGGGTGGAGAACCGACGGCGATCAGGAGGGAGGGAGCTGGAGGAGGCATTGGGATGGGGGGGGGGTAGGGAAAACAATGAAGCAGGCAAGGAGTGGCACCAAGAAGGGTTTAGACAATAAGGAGTGATCAGCAGGAAGTTGCCAATCAGGGGGGATGGGCAGTAAGGAGGATCAGCAAGGGGATCCAGTAAGGGTGACATGATTTAGAAGATGTGACATCGCAATGGGCGTTCGCTCGCCGTTGTCGTGTCGCGAGCGTGGAAGGGCTACTTGATTGGGGTAGACTAGTAAGGAGGATCCCGAGGCGGGGGGGGGGAATCTACCTGTAAGAAGGGACCTAGAAGCGGGACCAGCGTGGGGAACAAACAAGAAGGGAGCCGTAAGGGAATTCTTACGGATAACAAGGAATTTGCCGTATGCATAGCCTCTTCATGCTCGACAAAGCGGCGCTTCTGAGCTTCTCGATTCGGAAGACGAATCTTCTAAGATTTTAGATTCAGAAGACGGGCCTCCTACGTCGCGCCAAAAGCGTTCTGATTCTGAATACGTGTCACCGACGTCTACCGTGAACATATGAGGGCCACTAAGGGAGTGGTGGAGAAGGGCCGTAAGGGGACCTCTAAGATGGACCAGGAGAGCGACCGGGAAGGAAAGGAACGACCTGGAGGAACGGCCAGGACGGGGAAAGCAGCAAGAAGAGACTAGTAAGGGCCAATAGTGAAAACAAAGAAGTGGGCAAGCAGTTGGGACCAGGTGGGGAATAAAGGAGGGAGAGAAAAGACCAGTAAAAGGCGGAAATTGCAAGGATCATTAGAATCAGATCGGAATAGACGCGTGGTGTAGAGCGCGCAATTGGTGCAGGAACACACTCGTTCGACGCGAATGCCCAAGTGGGCTGTTTCAGCCTTCACGTGGGTCGATCGATGTGCATCGATCTCTTGTATGCCCGCGGTAGCCCTACTGTCAGACGGATCGTGGCGCAGTGGATGGGGCTGCCTCATGCGAGGGAGGTCGGGGGTTCGGTTGCCATGCGTCACGAGATACTTGCATTTCAACTGACTGATTGAGATTGCAGCGGTTTTGACGCTTACCCCATTTTCGGGTGTTTTGTGCGCATTTTTCCACAGCTGTATGCGCTTCTGCAGAACCCAGATGTGGAATCCCCCTGAACGACAAAAGCAGTTTCCACACGAGCAGCTTGGATCGTACCCACCCTGTAGTCCCTTTTCCTAGCTCGAGGAGCTCAGAACGGACTCCCCATGAGCGACGAAAGGACTTAAATAGAGCGGGTGTATTGATACAACCGTGTTCGAATACCAAATTGAGCCCCGACGCGAAAAATCTATTCCGATCTGATTTTAGCAGCCATGCATCTACTCAGTAAAGGCGGACCAGCAATTAGATCCAGTATGAAGAAACGAGTGAGGAGGAACCTGGCTTCGGAAGACATGTCAACGATATCTGGAAACGCTAGCTGCTGAGCATAAGAACGGTTGTGGAGGAGCAACCTGGGGGACATAAGTACTGCGCAGCACAAAGCAATGACGTTAGTGGCCGGTCTGGAGAGAATGTCTATGACGAAGGTACCGAAGTGTTGAACGACTTGATGCCGATAAATACGCACCAGGTCCTAGATGTTAGCGAATTTTGTGTTTTACAAAAACTGCTTCCCATAGGTCAGTGATGCTGCAAAGTCGCGCGAAGCGCACAAATGCGAGACACGTCGTTAGGCGTGTCGGAGCACTTGTAAATAAATAAATGAAGTATCCCATAAGAGGTTAGAAGCAGTGAAGGGAAGTCCTACCACTTAGGCTACACCGGCTAGAATGCTCCTAAGGGCGAGAGTGAGTTCTTATCAGTTAAACTAGGTAATCATCTTTAATTTTGTGTGTTGCTCATTCTCAGGAATCGAAAAACACGTCTTAAGCAACATTCGCATTTGTACTCACTCGAACGTCATGGGCGCCCTACTTTCTGCAATACGAGGAGATCCTATTGACCAGGGAATGGTAGAGGTAAGTAGTGGCCACATTTAGTGTTTTACTGGCTGACACATTCTCTTTCAGGTCCGTGAGCAGAAGCCTCAGATGGAAGCAGCAGAGGAATACGCAGCGTTGAAGGTGGGTAGTCTCTACTGCCCCCACTACGATTTTCCCTGTTGTTAAAACTCGCCACTTTTGCAGAATTCGAGCGAAAACGTTGTCTCGCCAAGTGTCGACGCTTACATCTCCCCTTGCCCAGCGAATCTTTTGACGTTTGAGTCACTCGCCAGTCCAAGATTTCAGACACCTTCTGACCGACCCCGTCTCTCAACAAAAACGGTCACATCTGGCTTGCTACCCTCTCCGGTTATAATTACAGAGAAGCCAGCCTACGCCGATGACAGCGAGAAAGCCGACTTCTCTGACAGGCGTGTAGCTTCATTGGCTTCTGCACTGCCAACACCCAAGCCCTTGGAAGCTATCGCGAAGAAGGGACGAGGGACCACCTTAACACCGGAAGGCGAGATGCGCGAATTGCTAAACGAAAAGCAGGTCCCGGCACTAGGTGTGATTCGAAAAGAAATGACATCCCCTTCTTCACCTAAGGCCAAAGCCGCTGTGCCTTCGTTAGTGGCTACATCACAGCCTAAAAAGGATGTTATTTCAAGCAATGCAGAAGAACTACCCATAAAAGATGTCCAAGAAGCTGAGGCCAAGAAGCCGCAGACACCCTCGAGCAGAAAGCTTTCTCAACCTAGCAAACCACATGCAGTAAAATCTCCAGTATTTAAAATCACACGTCGCTCAGCTCCCACACCACCGTCTACACAGGCGGGTGAAGAAAAGAAAACGGCTGAACCACTCGCAAAGGATATCTCTGCGAACAGGAAATCTCGAACGCCATCAAGCAAAACTCTTCCTGAACCCCGCAAGCGACCTGCAGAAGCCAAATCCCCAGTCCTTAAAACAGCACGCCCATCAGCTCCTACACTGCCCCCAGCAGAGGCTTCTGTGGAAAAGAAGGAGAAGGAACCGCTCGTGAAGGCTGTCCCTGAAGGCAAGAAACCTCGAACGCCATCAAGCAAAACTCTTCCTGAACCTCCCAAGCCACCTGTAGAAGCCAAATCTCCAGTCCTTAATAGAGCTCGCCCATCAGCTCCTACACTGCCCCCAGCAGAGGCTTCTGTGGAAAAGAAGGAGAACGAACCGCTCGTGAAGGCTGTCCCTGAAGGCAAGAAACCTCGAACGCCATCATGCAAAACTCTTCCTGAACCTCCCAAGCCACCTGTAGAAGCCAAATCTCCAGTCCTTAAAACAGCTCGCCCATCAGCTCCTACACTGCCCCCAGCAGAGGCTTCTGTGGAAAAGAAGGAGAACGAACCGCTCGTGAAGGCTGTCCCTGAAGGCAAGAAACCTCGAACGCCATCAAGCAAAACTCTTCCTGAACCTCCCAAGCCACCTGTAGAAGCCAAATCTCCAGTCCTTAAAACAGCTCGCCCATCAGCTCCTACACTGCCCCCAGCAGAGGCTTCTGTGGAAAAGAAGGAGAAGGAACCGCTCGTAAAAGCTCTCCCTGAAGGCAAGAAACCTCGAACGCCATCAAGCAAAGCTCTTCCTGAACCTCCCAAGCCACCTGTAGAAGCCAAATCTCCAGTCCTTAAAACAGCTCGCCCATCAGCTCCTACACTGCCCCCAGCAGAGGCTTCTGTGGAAAAGAAGGAGAAAGAACCGCTCGTGAAGGCTGTCCCTGAAGGCAAGAAACCTCGAACGCCATCAAGCAAAACTCTTCCTGAACCTCCCAAGCCACCTGTAGAAGCCAAATCTCCAGTCCTCAAAACAGCTCGCCCATCAGCTCCAACACTGCCCCCAGCAGAGGCTTCTGTGGAAAAGAAGGAGAAGGAACCGCTCATAAAAGCTCTTCCTGAAGGCAAGAAACCTCGAACGCCATCAAGCAAAACTCTTCCTGAACCTCCCAAGCCACCTGTAGAAGCCAAATCTCCAGTCTTTGAAACAGCTCGCTTATCAGCTCTTATTGCAGGGCCTACGGAGACTGCCGCAAAAGAGCAGGGAAAGAAATCGCTTAAAAAAGAGATGGCTGAAGCTAAGATCCCTTCAGGTTCTGAGCCACTACCTGCTGAACCAGCGCCTGTCGATAAAACGCAAGAACACCTAGACGAAGGTGGTGAGGGACAAAGACCATCACACAGTGTCGCTCCTTCTGCAGCCGTTCCGTGTCCGCAACCAGGCCCTGTTTTAACGCGGGATAAACAAACTGGACTTCAACCGCAGCGCCATGCAGAAGTCGATGTTGATGTCACACAAGTAGAAAAATCTGGAGATTCTGCAAAAATGACGGCGCTTCCAACAGATTCAGGAGCAACCACTTCAACCTCGCGTGGTTTAGCTCCAGTAGCTCGCTTACCACCATATCGTGCAAGCTCCCCGTTCACACCTGTGAGAGCGTCGCTTCTCTCAAATTCTCCAACAACTCCGCTTCCTGTGAAGGCTTCCAAAGAATTTCAACGTCAAGCAGATCAGGCTCTGCTAGTGAAGCCTTTGGAGTCTGCTGCTGTAGTCCAAGAAAAAGAGAAAGCTTCTTCACTTGATCCAGAGCGAGGTCGAAAATCACGTCTCAGGAGAACTGATCGTGAGAAGGAAACTTCAATCGTTCATGTAGTTAGAATGTCTGGTGAAAGAATGAAGCAGCAAGAAAAAAAGGATCCTGAGCACAAAATGGTTCGCAAATCAAAAAGTGGATCAGCCGAGAAGACCAAATCTGCGGAGAAGGCCAAATCCCATTCCAAAGAAAAGGCGCGAGAAAGATCTCTTATGAAAATACTGCCTAGGCAAGACCATTCAACCACGAAGGGTAGTGCAGAGAAAAAAGAAGGCTCGGTGCAAAAGAGACCTGGAAGAGCTGACGAAAAGAAGACAGACACGGGAGTTACTAACGTTGTAGAAACGAAGATGTCTACCACTACTGATGTGAAAAAAGAGATACCATCGTCGGAAGTCAAAGCTGCGAAAAAGAAAGGGTCCTCATCGATGTTAAAGCCAACAGCAGCCGGATATGTAAAGGTAGGGCTGGACTTATCTGCATATAGAAGTCGCGTCTTGCTGTACAGAAAATACTGTAGCTCGAGTCTAAACACGAGGTCCATACGGCTTTATACTGAACACGTCTTTCTGGTTATAATCCCCTACTAACCGTCGCAGGAGAAACATCCAATGCGGTGGAAGGACAAGCTACGTTTCGTACAAGGTGGCCCAATGGAAGGTATATAAGCAAGAGGGGAGGGGAGGGAGATAGGATCAGTTGCCAACCAAAGCTATGCTCTGATTTTTTACGATTGGTGCAGCTTATTTTCATGCATTTTGGTAAACCAGACGTTCAGCGGCATAGAGGCCGCCAAACGTCTGGTTGAGGCTTCGCCTCCAACCACGAGAATAGAACACCACGGCCGTTTTCATTTCGTCTTTAGGCCTTCTCTCGTTCAATACAGTGAAATAAATTGGTCTGGTTTTTCTATAAACAATGTAATAGCGAGATACGGTACAGAATCTTCCAAACTGCACCTATGGGGCCAATGCACCCCTATCGCACGTAGGCGACTCATTCTCTGAAGCACTCGTTCTATACATGGAGAGGAACTGATACAGTTAATCCGAAGTGCCTAATCTGTAGAACCACAAATGAAATCAATTGGTTTTGGTGGACCGCTCGATACCGTTCAGTGTCCAACGGGAATAATATTACTCCGATCCCTTCAGTCATTCTCCCTCCCCCCTCACCAACTCCACCAATATCCCTTTATCCATATGCCGGCAGAGAACGGTAAAATCTCACCGATGCTGTGCAAAGTTTTATCTGTGGCACGTCTTCTTGATCCAGATGCACGTTGGATAACGTCTGTGACACATTTGCTGAGTTCCGACGCATGTGTCACGACGTCTATGACATGTCTTTCGCACCCCGACACATGACGCACGTCTGTAGCACGTCTTCTGACGCCATGTTGGACGACACTGGGAGAAAATACTGGTCTCCTTATTGGTTCCTTTCAATGACCCCTTCACTGGTCACCCTTACTGCTCCCCACAGTTGATTTTTGAAAGCTTTAAATTTAAACCGCAAAGCATTCTACCAGTCTCCCTAGCTTCTCTGCGTTATGACGGCCCATATGATACCAAATTTGCCCAGTAAAATATCCACTTCACGATCCTTGCTAACTTTGGATGGGCAGTTTCTCCTAGTTGTAAGGGTAATTTCCGCATTACCGCTTCCACACAGTGATTGTACTCGTTGTTGCCGTTGATGCTTTCTTTGCAGTTTGAGATGTACGTCTTATAATGACTTCACCAGTGACCAAACTTTTGGGTGCTCGAGCTCGTCGCAATGATGTGAACTAGCAGAATTAGACTGAAAACGCTGACAGGTCATAACTTTGCTTGGAAGCAATTTTATTAATCGAAATAAGCACCTGGTAGGTCTGCCCATGGCGAGTTGGGGAATGAGTAGTGGGTGTTCTGCCTCAACTGCACAGAACAGTCTAATCAGCATTATCTTAACGGACTTGGTTAAAATTATCGTCGCCCCTCTGTTTTTTAGCTCGTTCTTTCTGTGTTTTTCTGTGTTTGATGCTAAGACGCATAGAGCGTAGCTAGAGGAGGTGCCGGCTGTCGCGTGCACTCAAGACCAGGTTCTTGTTTCAGATTTCCCACCCAGGCCAATCAAACCTTCCATCCTTTCATGGTCGGTGAATTAGAAGCAGACTAGTCTGGGAAGGATAATACTCTGGCCCTTCAGGGTGGAATCCTTTAGAAGAAGAATACCTAACATAGTGGTTTATTTGAATGTCTACTTTTTCTGAGCATTTCCTATGAAGAATTAGGAGAATTGGCTAGCCGATAGATTAAGGCGAAGGGCGGCTGTTGGCAAACATGCCCAGAGACGCACGTGACGCAGCCGCTTGCACTCCACTTTGACGACGGAGCGCGGAAGCCGTGCGGTTTGTGCCTCTTATACGCCCGCGAGGCCGCCTTTGCTAGGCGGCTCGTGGTGCAGTGGGTAGAGCGTCTCGCTCTGACGATGGAGGTCGGGGGTTCGGTGCATCTGCATGTCGGCGTTTTTGCATTTCAATTGACTGGATGAGATCTCAGGAGTTTTAGCGTCTACTCAATTTTCAGGCGTTTTCTGCCCATTTTCCAGCTCTATACGGTTTTGCAGAGCCCAGCTGCGGACTCCCCCTGAGCGACGAAAGCAGTCTCCACACGAGCAGCTTGATCGGTACCCACCCTGGAGTCCCTTCCCTAGAACCCAGTTGCGGACTCTAAGGATCAGCGCTTCCGATTTCATTTGGTGTTCACGCGTGTAATGATAGCAGTGAACGATTTCGCGCTCCGTGGCGAACGTACGCAGGGGCGTCGCGTTGCTGGCAAATCGCCAACAGCCGCCCTTCGCCCAACTAAGGGCCTGTTCATACTTCGCGACAGCAGCGACAAGAGCGCAGCGCGCGTGGCGTGCGCGGCGTGCGCAGCGTGCGCAGCGCGCGGAAGTATGAACAGGCGACAAGAGCGACAAGAGCGACAAGAGCGACTGGAGCGACAAGAGCGACAAGAGCGACTGGGGCGTCGGGCGTAGTGTGGTGTACGTAATTGCACCATAACTTCGTGGCCTAAAATATCAAGTGAATAGAGGTCTTCACGTCTAACTTCAACTTCAATTGCATTAGTTTTTGGAAACTGAAACAGACACAAGCAAACAGTTGTATTAGTAAAAAGTTTCCGGAAACTGAGATAAACACAAGCAAACAGACATATTTTTAGTCAAAAAAGTTGTTAGAAACTGAAACAGACGGAAGCAAACAATCATATTACCTACATCGTCAGTCTGGCACTCAAAATAGACATAAAAGCCCTCCTTACCTTTGTGTGAAGAACGTCCGAACAGGAATCGTTTCCTTCCAGCGCTAGTGTGCCTTCCAGCACTAGTGCGGTGTGATTACGTACTCCACACTCCGTTCGTCGCCCCAGTCGCTCCAGTCGCTCCCGCGCCGGCGCGAAGTATGAACAGGCGACAAGAGCGACAAAAGCGACAAGAGCGACAAGAGCGACTGGAGCGACGGCGCCGGCGCTCGAGTATGAACACTTTTCGGCGGCGCGCGCTCGGTTTTAATCGATATGCATGTTTTGCACGGGCGACGAGTCGCTCTTGTCGCGAAGTATGAACAGGCCCTAATACGGCCGAATTGGCTACCGGTGTTAATATTTCTCTATTTTTCTAGTGGATATGAGGGGGGGGGGGGGAGGGGGCTCATCAGGCAGTCTATTCTTCAATAGCTCCCCACAGCGACTCATATCTCTATCAGCATTATTATATATTGCATTATTGGAGGGATAACCTATCAAGGTGCGAATCACGCGAACATGTTTGCCAATAGAGAGTCCTCACAACAAAGAACTGTTATCGGTCAGGTAATCGATGTCAGCAGATTTCACCAATTTCTGGCCAGAATTGTCTTTCGAAAGTGAAGATCACGTGACTGAGTTGAACGGTGTTCATTAAGCCTAGCTAGTGGGCAAACCGACAGTTAGGTCTCAAGACTCTCATATCTCAAATTCATACAAGCTAGCGAAAAGTGGCTTTCAGTCAATTTTTCTTACACATTTCCAGCGCTGGAAGGTTCAAGAACAGTTTATTGCAAGAATTATTACTATTGTACTGTAATTTTTCATAAGAACTCTTAAGTGTGCCACGCTTAGGAATTCAACAACTACCACAGAACTACATAAATAGGAACATTATCGAACCATACGCGGTTTAAATTCTGAAAGAGAGGGCAAATAAAGTGGATGTGCGGAAATAGAGATTCTTTAAAGGGGCGACGTTAATTTCAACCAAGTCCGTTAAGATAATGCTGAACAGGCTGTTCTGTGCAGTTGAGGCAGAACACTCACTACTCGCCATGGGGGAAACCTACCCAAGCGACAAGTCTCCTTAGGACAGATGCAAGGTCGGTGCTGTTAGTAGCCGTGACCGCGGTAGCGGCTCCGATACTGCCGACCCCTGAGCACCATTATTAGGTGACTTGAAAGAATATGGTCGGGAACAGCCCAGATACCTTCTGCTGTACAAGGAAAATCGTTTGTAAAGTTTGAACAAGAACTAGCATACAAATCCCACCACATCATTGGAGAAAGTTGCATTTACGATGCGCTAGTTCTCTTCAGCGCGAATCACTGGCCTGGCACGACTTGTTGCAGAGAGAGTTCACCTACTGCTGGACCACCAATTTCACCTTCGAGATGATTCGTCAAGCCCTACCATTAATTTTCACGTCTAATTCTGCTAGTTCACATCATTGCGACGCGCTCGAGCACCCAAAACTTTGGTCATTGGTGAAATCATTATAAGACGTACATCTCAAACAGCAAAGAAAGCATCAACGGCGACAACGAGTACAATCACTGTATGGAAGCGGTAATGCGGAAATTTCCCTTACAACTAGGAGAAACTGCCCATCCAAAGTTAGCCAGGATCGTAAATGGATATTTTACTGAGCAAATTTGGTATCATATGGGCCGTCATAACGCAGAGAAGCTAGGGAGACTGGTAGAATGCTTTGCGGTTTAAATTTAAAGCTTTTAAAAATCAACAGGAAAAATCGTGCCGTAGGATATAATTACTCGAGACTCGATGGCGCTAGTGGAGCAGGTCTAAGTAATTAAAAGGCCCCCTAATTTCAGTACTGGTTATCATGTTTCTGCCCACTCTTAAATGACAATCGCATGTTATATGATAGAATGGGCATTGCTAAAAGCCGTTATAAATTTTTGCGCGGAAATATTCACTATGGAAAAGTTATCATGATGCGTCGCACACGTCGTTTGGTTGAATGTCTAGCGGCGGTGCGGTATATATAAAAGGTTAATGTTACGTGTACATCACGAGGAGGGGGGCTGAAGCCAAGAGATGCCTACGACAGTGCGGCGAAAGCTAGCCGGGCTCTCTTTGAGCGTAACCATCGGAGATTGCTGGAGAACTATATTTTAGGCGGCGGATTGTCCAAGTTTACAATATATTTAGGGCAACGCGTCAGGGTATGAATAGGGACCATGTGCGGAGCGTAGGGAACCAGAAGACCTGCCCTAGACGTGGCTCAATGTGCGTCTGGATTCGAAAGACGTGCCAAAGACGTTGTCCAACGTGTGTCGAGATTCAGAACAAAAAAAAAACGTGTCGCAGACGTCCAACTTGCGAAGGGATTCCAAGTAAGGGGAACAGTGCAGAGGAGATTAGCTAAGGGGGACCAGTAGAGGGGGATAAGCTTGGGGGAGGCGGTATTTTCCCTCAATATCGTCCAATGTGCGTGCGGCTTCTGAAGACGGGTCTCAGAAGTCGTGAAACATTTCGGGGTGCAGAAGTGTTATAGCGTGGTGACACGTAATTCGGGACTCAGTGTCATATGTGCGTGCTTCTTTGTGAGCACATAGGTAGGGAAGTATTAGCGGGGTGGGGGGGGGGGGGAGGTGGGGAGAGGGATTGGGATTCTGAGCAGTATTATTGCCATCGGACAGTAAACGGTGTCAACCCAACCGGTTGCTTTATTTGTGTTTCTCCAGATTAAGCACTTCGGATTGGGACTCTCAATATCTTTTTCTCGCAACGCAGAGAGCGGATACGTCGGAGAACAAATCGCGTACATACGATAGAAGGTGGATGGGCTTCATAGGAGCAGTGAAGATTCTGTCCTACGTTATCCCGCTGCACTAATCTATATAGCAAAACGGTTTTTTGCTTAATAAAAATAAGAAGGCTTAAAGGAGAATGGGGGAAGATTGTGGTTGTTCTATTGTCAGGGTTTTTTGGGGCGAAGCCCTCAACCAGACCGTTGAGGGCTTACTGTATATAATTGAGATAGGCACGTGCACTGCTATAGGCCCATGCAAATTTCTGCGACAGCGCGGCGCGGCCATGATGAAGGATAGGGCCGCGACGGGCGCGGCGCGACATAGCGACACGTGCCGCAGAGGGGGCATGCACACTTTTGCGGTTATCGCCGGCGATGCCGCGCTGAGTGCCGCAGGCTGGAATGGTTCAAATCATTCCTAGCGGCGCGACATGCAATGGGACGTCGGTCTCATTGCCTATAACGATGCTGTAACGCGACCGCGCCGCGACGGCCGGATTTCGCGGAGGTAGCCGTCGCTCCTCTTGCCGCGCCACGGTGTCGCAAAAGTGTGCATGGGCCTTATGTGAAGCCCGCCGCGCTGAAGGCCGCCGCGACCGCGAGTGTTTTCTGTCGACGGTGCATGTGGATCCATCTAAGGTGTTTTCGGAACGACTGCCAAAAGGGTGCAAAGCAGAGAACACTTGTTTCCATGAGATTTCGTCGGGAAGAGGAAGGTATGAGTCATGAACTAGCACATGTTGCTCCTATCTTACAATCTTACAATCATCGGCACATGTTGCTCCCATCTTGATGGGCGCTCACAGACCAACTGCCAGAGGAGTCGAACGCGAAGAGCACCCATATCCATGAGGGTTCCTGTGCGGTTAGGTGGGTTTATAGGGAATATAGGTTATAATATAGGTTTATAGGGAATAGAAGCAGAGAGAAGAGGAATGTCTTTATTCCTTGGTATCCAGAAAGAGAGTGCCTTAGCGTGGGTTGGGAATAGGCCCAGCCCATGCCATCGTCGTCGGCGGCGATAGTTTCAAAGAATGTTGGTTGTGCGTTTGCACTCTGTACGGGTTCTTCCACCCATACCCTTCATTTTTTCGTTTCATTTTCGCATACGAGCCTTTTTACACTGCATGCTGCATTTCTGTATATTCACACTGCCGCTGACCTTTTCCTCATCCATTTGAAACTATTGCAATCTACATATCCTATCATGGAGACCTGCGGCAGACGTTATACAAACATCGTCCAATGTGCGTGGGAAGCAGGCATACTTCCCACGGACGTTGGACGATATTTGTATAATGGGTCTTCCACGGGTCTTGTCCAACGTGCGTTGGAATTGAGGCGACCTGCTGCAGACGTTCAACGTGTGTCAGGACCACAGCTCTCATCCAACGTGCGTCGCAATTTAGAACACCTGCCACGGCCGTCGTCCAACGTCCATGTGTGAGATTCAGAACACCTGCGGCAGAGGTCGCACACACGTCGTCCAAAATGCGTGGGACTGTCATCCAACGTTGCTGCTCTCGTCGTCCTACGTGAAGACGAACCGCAGCTATGCGCCCGAATTCATAAGACGTGCCGAGACGTCGTTCATAAAATAAAGAGCGCATGCTGCAGCCTTCGTTCAACGTCGTCCAATGCACGCGGAGATTGAGAGTATCAAATCCAACGTGTGTGATTCATAAGATCTGCGGCAGACTCATTTAGAACCCGGATAGGGATCCAGTAAACGTGCTTCAGACGTCATCAAGGCGAAATCGCATTGCATTTACGCACTGAGGTGCCCGACGGAAAGGCTTCACAGCAGAGATGCTGCGATCAGGCAGTCAATCTCGACAGATATTATAGATCTTTTGACTATGACGGTCGTCGGAGGGTCGCTCAGGCAATTAATATTGATCGATATTATTGATCTTTTGATGTTTACACTTCATTTTCTCTCCATTTTCGCGTTCCATCCTTATTGCATTTTCTGCTGCATCTCTCTATTTTTGACCTACGGCTTACGTTTACAACACCCGCCTCACATCTATCTGTAGCAATCTATACACATGCTATCCTATGATAGCATAGTAAGGCGAGGTGCGTCTGGATGCGATAGGCGAGCCGCAGGTGTCATTTAACGTCCGTAGGGAATCAGATGACATGCCGCAAGCGTAGTCTAACTTGCGTCGGCATTCAGAAGACGTACCTTTAACGTTGTACAACGTCGCAGATCCGTCCAACATGTTGTTCAACGTGCATCGGCGCTCAGAAGACGAGCCGCAATCGTTGTCCCTGTGTCGGAATTCAGAAGACGTGCAGCAGCATTCCTCCAACCTGAGTCGGGATTCAGTAGCTTCAGACGTTATACGGACGACGTCGAACGTGCATTTGCGCAACTAAGATGACCAACGGAAAGACTTAACAGCAGGGAGATGCTTAGTTGCGTGATTGTGTTGACCGAAGGAAGCGCTCAACAGCCGAGCGAGTTGATAGGGCAATCAATAAGATCTTTGAGCGGTGCTGTCGTTGCTCTCAAACCTAACCGATTGTAGTAGGAGTTGTGGGGTTTGTGTTGGCTGAATTAAACGAGTCACAGCAGGGGAAGCGCTTCATTCTCTTGAGTGCTGTACAGAGATGTGAGCGAAATTCAGCAAGGCTCAATCAATTTGTCGTAGGCGTACGTTTCAACGTGTTCGACTTTGACGCTGGGTGAGCAAGCGTCCCTAGCTATGTTTGGGCTAGGTTCCTAGCGTGCCCAACCTAGCAAGGGACGTACCCATACCAGCAGCCGGCAAGCCTGGCGTGGGGTGCCCGTCCAGCATCAGTCGCCGGCTTTGCTGGTGACGGACTCTGGTTTACGAATATGACGAAAAGCAAACGCTGCTACAACCGCAGAGAATTCATTCTAGTCACCTTTGGACCACCCTCGGCGACATCCCGGTATTCCAACAAGACAGTATTCATAGTTATGAGATACTACCGGAGCACAATAATCGGCAGTATCGAGCTCATAGAATGATACACTGAAATTGTGAAATGGTGACTGCGAAACGACATAACGTGATTTCCTTCTGGTAGGGGGTCAGATGAACTCGGGTTTAGTAAACCTTTTATTGACTCTTCGCATTATCAGACACGGTTTTAATCCATACTGTCTAAATTGGGGCTACTGTCAGTAGCTGTCTGAATTTTATGGCTCTGTCTTCGCAAAATCACTAACACAAGTCGCTACCTGTCACAATTTAGAAGAAAAGGGGATCCGCAGAGAAGTTGAAGCGCAAGTGATCTTCCATCAGCTCACATGACTACTAAACGTTCGTGCTTGTCGTTTTTCTAAAAACTGCCGTAACCACAGGAATGAGTTGATTCATTTCAGGTGTTTATTTAAGACGAACCACAGAAGAAAACGATCTACACTTGGCTACAAACTTCTACTCGAATTAGAAATTGAGCATTTTGAGTTGTATTGCTCTTTCATCATGAACAGATATGAATGCAGCATTTACACATAATACTGCACTACGATCCTTACTCCTGCCGACAAAGCAGCTTAGGCAAGGGATGTGGTGATTACTCACGATACCATAATTTCGGGCGGATCCCTCCAGGCGCCTACTTAACCCGACGGAGAAGGATCAGGCAGCACTCTCTTTCACGGTGGGGGTCGCTCTTGAGCTCTCGGGCTCACGCCCAATCTCTGTAGGGTTAGACTGCTTTATGATCATCCATCTTGCAATAAATCTTATAGAAGAACGACTGAACCATCCATTTAAACATGGTGCATCGGGGATTCACCCACCACCACTTTCGTTCTTCTTCATCGCCTTCAAATCTCCCACCAAGAGGCGGATTTCGAACGAACTTTGGCACCATTTAGAACAAAATAGTCAAAATCCCGTTGCCGACAGTACCCTACTTTCAACCGGCGGGTTGACGATCTCTTTAAAAAGGCAACAAAAAAACTACTCTTTAACACATATTAGCACTATCAGTCTATTCAACCTTCTTTCTTATGGCGGTGAGGAACGTTCCTCTGAACGGTGTTGTTCTTGGGTAATTTTCGTGCACGAGGGTCGCTAGTCCCCAGAGCACTAGTCGAGGGGTCCATTGTGGACACTTGTGATCTGCTGCTAATTGTGAATTAACATGCATTTTTGCGTACTAATGTGTAGTACAAATGTTGGAGTACTAGTCTGATTAAGGCGGAAATGGTTTCACCACGAAAACTAAGTAAATCCAGGAGTCTAATAAATGCTAGTCCAAGCGACGTGGAAATTTGAACCCACTTGCTAGCTGAAGCGGGGTGCAATCGCAAAAGCTCCATAGCCCATCCACGGACATTCCTCCATGGCAGCAGCCACTCGTAATCTATTCAACAAATCTACAGTACTTTATAAACCGCACATTCGAGCCGCGCACATTCCATACAGGCGGGGGATATAAAGTCCGTTTCACCTCGCTGATCTCTTTATCCAGTCTGAGTTCTTCCTCAGTTTCGTTGTTGTTCGCTGATTAACTGCTCCCATCACTAACTACTTTAAGTCGCCCTCTTGTTGCGCTTCACTAAATTTAAAATTCGCGCTGCAATGTCAAGAACAGAAAGGACCATAGGGCACGCGAAACAAAGACTAACGCGCCACCTAAACAGCGTCTGGCGGATCGTAATTGACTGTGATAGGTACTCCCTGGAATGGGAATTTCCAACTGATCGCGACGAAAGGTACCATTTCATCTACACTAAGCGATTCGAACTATGCACGATTATTGGCGCGCTTAAAACTAAAATCGATACCATTAATTCAATCTGCCAAGAAACGTCTGCATCCTTGCAAAACTTGGAGCTGAGTAATTCCATTACGTCTAGGACGCTGATGGATGAATTTAAGGCTTACTGGGAAAGACGAAACGGAACGTTCACCGTCATAAACGCTTGCAATGTCATGCATAACCTTAGAATAAGGCTTGCCGAACTCGCAATACAAGAAGCTCTATGTGACTACACGTCTAACCTCGAAATCCTGTGCAGATCAGAGGTGCACATTCCTGAGAATTTTCCGCGCGCTATCTAGGCGACAAATCTACAGTAATCCAAGCCCGCATGGGAGCCGCGCCGGTCACACACCGCGCGAAGAAATGTTTACTAAACATCGGGCATCTAGAGCACATTCCATTATCAATTGTAATCCGATATATAAGAACCCTGCCCGTCATGGTCCATGTTCACATCTTACTTCGTGATCATCTTTTTTCCTGTCATCGCGTTCGCGTTCATCGATCATCGTCAGATTTGCTCAAAAAAAGCTATCTTGAGGAGTATCAAGAGTAAAGTATAGAGTCCCACATTGCACTTTTACTTCCAGAATCCTAACTTCTCATGTCATCGGGAAAGCCTACTCTAGTAGTCGTAAAACAAAGGCTAACTAGACACCTTAATGACGTGAGGCACATTTTGGAAGATTGTGAACGCTATAAGGAAGGGTGGCAATTTCCTGTTTCTCGTAAAGAATTATTCGTCTTTCTCCACACCCAAAGGTCCCTAGTAAGCTCCATCATTGGTAAACTAGAAATAAAGTTGGACACCATTATGAACATCTACGGAGACGCCGTTTTGAGCAAAACTGAATATGAAGAACAGATGAGCAAAAGTGGGACCAAGGAAGACTTCTCTTCCTACTGGGAACAGCGGGAAGGAAGTAGTATAGTCGGAAATGCCTATGAAGTAATCCAATGTTTGGAGCTGAGATTAACCGAACTCTCTCTACGAGAAATGCAAATTTCCTAATCAGATGAGTTCGATAACCTAGAAAGACAAAATACCAGTAACTCCAGTGGGGAGGTCCCACATTCCGGACCTCTCAGTACTTTTTCGTCGGCGTTACATCCCAACCTGAATCCACCAGCTCATGGCATTACATCACATTGGTTCAAAAAAGAATTACGAATTCCAGACTTTGACAGCAACCCGACGGAATTTGAAGCCTTTTGGGAAATTTTTTCGGAACTTGTGCATAAGCAGCCCTATTCGGACATCGAAAAACTTACAATCCTTCCAGATAAATGTAAAGGGGAAGCAGCAAGAGCCCTAAAGTATATTCCAAGAAAGGGAAACTGCTATGCCGACGCTGTGAAACAACTGAAAGACAGTTTCACAACGAAGGCGTGACCGTTAAATTATTATTGGATCAACTTGAAAAAATTCCCCAATCAACCGAGGATTCCTTTCACTTAAGAGCCACAGTAAATGACCTTATGGCTGTAATCACGCCTCTCTCCCGTGTCGAAGATCATATTGATGCCATTGAATATAAGACTAAAGTCCGCCATAAATTCCCTCCTAGTACACAGCAGCAACTTCTGTCAAGGGAATACGACGATGCCTGTAGCTGGACTGGAGAGGCTTATGACGGAAATTCGCACAATAGTTAAGAAACAGGAGATATCGCAAGTGCATACGTCAAAAGTGGAGTCAAGCCTCGCCAAAGCAACTGTTTTCCTAGCGGAGCCAAAGCCAACTCCTCGCTATAGATGTGCAGCTTGTGAAAGTGCACATAAAATGAGGTTCTGCAATAGATATAGATCTATTTATCAGCGCAAAGAACGCACTCGGGTCTTGCAAAAATGCTTCAAATGTTTTTCCACAGAACATCGTAGTAATGCGTGTCGCAGACCTCCATGTCGTCAATGTCAGGGACCGCATAACACTCTTCTTTGTAACTCATCTACTCGTAGAAGTCGTAGTCAAAGCCGCGATTCCTTTAGGCGTAACCGCAGTAGCCATTGCAATGCTTCTGCCATGGACAGCGCGCAACAAAGCCGAAGCAGACGGTTAAGTAAGTCTCCAAGGTCATCTTCCCAGTCAAGAAGAAGGGCTTCGTTCAGCTCCCATTCCGTACCTAGACAAAGGGAAATAAACGAGTCAGGTATTCCACGGAACGGGAATATAGCTCGGAGGCGAACTCCCACTCCAGGGTTTAGACGTCCTCGTGGCAACTCTAATATGGCCATTACCTCCGTCAGTAAGCGCAACTCGGATTCAGAAGATAATTTAGTCGAAATTGAAGAAGTCATTCATCTAAACAGGGTCAACGTCAATTGCGACTCTTCCTCGCGTTTGATGATATCGAAAGTGACGTTATGCTGCCCTATTAGTGGTGAACGTCGCCAAGTCTATGCTCTCTTCGATACAGGAGCCACTCGAAGCTTTATTTCCGCAACTTTAGCCAACAGCTGAAGTTCCCATCTTCAAGCGAGTCATATTATGTAATAACCACATTTGGAGGAACTCAAATAAAAAATCCATGTCGTAGAGTATCTGTAAACGTAATATGCCAGAACGGGGAGGTAGTTACTACTTCTCTGCTAACAGCAAATACTATAACTGAAAAAATTATCATTCCTCGCCTGTCAAAATCGGATCTTGATCTCCTTGCGTCTAACAAAATCAAGCCTCTTTTGCTTAATTCTTCCGATATTGAAGTGATTCCTGAGCTATTATTTGGAATTGACTATTATAACGACTTCATTAGTGTTAACGAAGCCAGCATTCGTCTTCCATCTGGTCTTTTCGCAATTCCTACATTGTATCTGGTTCGGAAAATTGTACCATGCATCCAGAGCATTGCTTCTGTATTGACACTCAGATGACGATCCCTAATGTCAAAATGATAACCCCGACCTATCCTCGATGTGGGATCTTGAGAATTTCGGAATAATGGACCCCATCTCGGAGTCGGAAGAGAATCTAGCCATTTTGAAACAATTTCAAGACACTATTGAAATTAAAAATAAATTCGCATTTTCGTTAAGTTTCCTTGGAAATTCAATCGTAATGACCTCGATAGTAATTACAAAATTGCACTTAGCCGCCTTCATCAGCTTTATAACTCTTTACAAACGAAAAGAGAGGTATGGTCTGCATATTGCAAAATTATCGAAGAACAATTGAAACGCAATATTGTCGAAGACGTGCCTCAATCGGAGAACTCATATGATTGCCCCATATATTATATTCCTCATCAAGCTGTCCTGAAACCTACCAGTACAACAACGAAAGTAAGGATAGTTTTGAATGCCAGTTCTAAGCGTGCCGGTCAACTTTCCCTCAACGATGTCCTTTATAAAGGGCCAACCTTACTTCCAGCCTTATTAGATATTTTGATTAGAATTCGTTTCGGTAACCACCTCGTAATTGGCGATGTAGAAAAGGCGTTTCATATGATACATCTACAGGAATCGGAACGTAATGCGACTCGATTCTTATGGCTAAAAGACCCTAGTAAGCCCCAGAAACAAGCAATATAAGAGAACTCAGGTTCACAAGGGTACCTTCGGAACTAAAACAAGCCCTGCTCTCCTGACCATGTCCATAAAGTTTATGCTCGATCGCAACGAAAATAAATCCCTATCCTCGGAGATATCTAGGAATCTTTACGTCGATAATATGATTTTGCTCGCTGATAATGTTGAGGAAGCAATTTCTAAACATCATATTAGCAAAAAGATCTTCGATGATATGTCGATGAACCTTCGTGAATTTGCAACTAATAATGAGTATGTGAGGTCTCATTTCGCAAGTTCGGACAGATCGAATAGCACAATCATAAAACTCCTTGGCATACCTTGGGATACTACGATGGATCTCTTACTAATTAAATGCAAATTGCAGTACCAAGAAAACCTTTCGAAACGTAGCATTCTTCGAGCTATTCGTCCTACCTTTGATCCATTAGGATTTCTCATACCACTGCTGATTCCAGCACGCATCTTTCTCCAGACTTTGTGCGTTAAAGGCTACGAATGGGATGAGCCTCTAACTACCGCAGAAAAAACGCGCTGGAAAGCCATTTGTTCGGAAGCTGAAAATTTCTCGAAATCAATAAACCGCCGACTTCATTCGTTACGCTCTGATAACCGTTACGAATTATGTACTTTTGTAGACGCTTCCACTAACGCCTATGCCGCTTGCTCATATCTGCGCAACGCAGATCAATCCAGAGTTGAGACACAGTTGCTTTGCGCGAAGTATCGTCTCGCGCCGATAAGGTATCTTACCGGCAAAAAGAAGGCTACTATCTTGATATTGCTATAGAGAAAATTCGTATATTTTCTGATAGTAACATAGCATTAGCACAGCTTCATTCTGGCCGTAACAGTGGCACCTTCGTCAACAACAGAGTGCGAAAAATGAGGGTTCTTTATGAATCGTGGTTACGCAGGAAAATTAGCGTTCGTTATTGCTACGTTAAAACACAGGAAAACATAGCAGATTGCGCCACTCGGGGATTAAATAGCTCAACGCTACAAAATCATGAATGGTGGACAGGACCATCTTTCCTCCGTAGATCCGAGGAATCATGGCCGTTCGAACACTTTGAAATAAATTGGACTGAGTCAGAAGTAGCACTTCAATTACTCTGCTACAATACCGTAGAAAGACATTCTGTTTTTATATATGGATTGTCAAGTTGGTTGAAAATGCTTCGCTCTACTGCAGTAGTTCTCAAATTCCTAAAAAAGCTAGGCAAAGGTAGATACCACGCCCCCCTGGCCGACATGAACTCTGTATCGCACTGCCCGGAATTATATCTCATATCAGAATCGAACGAGATTAGCTCAACAGATATGCATTTAGCAGAACATGTGCTTCTGCGGGATCATTATCTCGATGCTCCCGAAGAGGAAATTAATTCGTACTCGCACCTCAATTTGATCTCTGATAATCAGATATATCGATGTAAAGGACGTATAGCCAATTCCCATCTTGGTTTCGATGCTACTAATCCCATACTGTTGCTCCCGCGTCATACACTAACCGAAATAGTGATTAAGCATATGTACGAACAGTGTGGACATGGAGTTAACGCCACTCTTTCAAAAATTCAAGAACGATTCTGGATCCCACGGGGACGCCAATTTATCAAAAACGTCATACGCCGATGTGTTACTTGCAAAAAAATGCATGGTTTGCCATATAAATATCCTCCCTCACCACCCCTACCAGAATCACGGATTCAAATTTCTCGCCCTTTCGAACATGTGGGAATAGATTACGCTGGTCCATTTACAGTCAAGGTGGATGGAAACATTCACGAAAAAGGTGGATTTCTCTAATAACTTGCATGTCTACTCGAGCGATTCATCTCGAAATTGTTCAGAATCTGTCTACGTCTTCATTTCTTCGGGCACTACGTCGTTTCATTTCGCGCAGGGGCACACCCAAAACTATTACTTCAGATAATGCAACAACTTTAAGGCTGGCAGTGAGAGGCTTCAAAAAATCTTCGCAAATTCTAATTCGCTATCGCAAGAACTAAACACGTTCACTGTTAGTCAAGGCATAAAATGGAATTTCATAACACCGCTTTTCCCATGGAAAGGTGGTTTTTATGAAAGACTGATCGGATGTCTCAAATCTTGTCTAAGAAAGACCATAAAACGACGATTCATGTCAGACGACGAATTTCGCATAGTTGTTATTGAGTGCGAAGCTATAGTTAATAGTCGTCCGCTAACTTACGTATCTTCGGACTTTAAAGACTCCAATTCTATTGACTTCATCCACCCTCACGCTAGGATAGCACTACCGTGGAATTTCGAACCAGATTATGATCCCGAATACAGACTAATCTCCGGAGGGCAGTCGTTCGGTACACCGTGCTGCCCGCCGCCCACTTCCCGCCCTTTCCGCGCCTCCCTATTTGGACAAGTTTGCTGCGCGCGAAACCGCCGTTAATTGGCGTGATGTCGTGCAAAAACCTAACAGCTTATAAGAGACGATTGGGAAGCGCATCTCGGGGAACTCTGAAGTCATTTTACAGTCGGTTCGGTTATGGAGGCAGTTGAGGAAAGGGGAGCGTCGCTCTTCTCTCTAGATTCTTTCAATTTTCACCACAATTTTTTAAATTTTTGCCTCAACTAGAGACTATGGGTGATTTCGGTCAGGAGTTCTATATAGAAGGCTTATCCGTAATTGTACGCAAATCCGGCTGAGCGTCCTCTCGTTCCAAGGACCAGACTAAGATGTTGCTGTACTGTTGGAAAATGCGGAATAACGCCTTAGTACTGAGCAATGTGGCGGGACCTGAAGGAAGCCTTGAAGCTGCCGCTGAAAACTCTTTTCCTCCAAATATGGTGAACAAGATTCTGACTCTTGTCGCAAGAACGAAATCAGTTCAGGATAGAGCTGCAGGGCCAAGGGAAGTGATTAGAAATGCGATGCCTCCATGTGAAGGCAGGGACATCTTGTCTTCGGCGCGCCCCTCGTCCCGCCCCTTTCTGAGGGCGGTGTATCCAACGACTCTCCGCCCTAATCTCCACCAGGAATAAGCTCAGGAACTCTTAGAGGAAACGAAAAGGTCATTATCCAAATTTTGGAACATGTGGTCGAAAATGTATCCTACATCGTTACAAAATACATGCGCTCAACTTTCTAAGAAGCGTTCATGTCATAAGGAACCTCGTGTAGGAGCTGTAGTACTGTTACTAGAAGAGAATATTCCACGTACGCAGTGGTCTCTGGGAGTCATTACTGCTTTACATCCCGGTGAAGACGGCATAGTAAGATCCGTCAGGGTTTGCCGTTCAAACGGAGCAATCGCTAAGCGATCGCTAAGCGATCGATAAATATGTTAGTTCCCTTAGAGCTTTCCGTCGCCGACGACGCTGCACTTCGGGCAAATGCCACGAGCGAAAACAATCTTTCCGCATCGGGCGGCTCAGCTCTTCCGCACGCAGAAGCCGAGCCTCTTCGCGGAACGCAGACGGCTACCGCGGCGGAGGATGTCGGCGGGAGAAAACAACCGCCGCGGAAAGCAAAACAACGAGTCAGTTATGCAGAGCAGATACAGATTATACCTATAATAGGGACTAATGCTGCCCTAACCACACTACTCCTTACTGGTCTCTTATCAGTAGTAGCGTTAAGTAGTGCGACAGCGACTGACGTTACTACAACTTCGTCAGGGATTCAAATTTTGTGTATTAAGGGAGGCATTTTGATTCGAAACCTATTACCGCTATCCGAAATTCAAGTGTGCGCTTCAAGCCACTGTATAGAAACGTGAACGCTTCAACAAAAAGCCACAGTAGTGCTGCCTGCTACCGTGTGCTTACACGATCACGACGTATGCGTAAAGGCAAAAAGGCAAAACTCGATCGTGACACCTTCATAGCATCCACTCAGTGTCCACCTAGTCCATTCTGCGAAATGATTGACTGTAACTTCTGCTCCCTCATGATTAACAATCCGGATTGCTGGCCTCGGACATCAATCGCCATGACCGCACTTCTTACATACCTTCTCACATTCTCCATAATAATGACATTCTGCCTTTGCAAGCGTATAATTCGACATACACGTCGAGGTTGCACGCTTTTTTTCAGTCTTATATTGCGCACAACTAATTCTAGCGAAGACATACCTATCCTAACCATAACTTCAAGTCGTAACAAGTTCAAAAGGTCTTCCCTAGTAAGTATTGTCGCAATTGCAACCATCCATATATTTGCTTCCTCATCTTTCGCTTGTCAACAGGTATTTTCTATTATTACGGACAACATACAGTGCTCTAACAATGCATCCGATTGCCATTCTATGGAAAACCTTGAAAATTAATCCAATAGCCAGCGAAGCGTGTATTCTTTTCAAATCTGAAGGGACAGTTACCGAACAGGTGAAAATAGTGTTAAAACGCGTTAGTTTAGGCTGCAATCAAAACCTTTTATATTATACTCGCAATACCAAAACAAAGGTTTAGTCAAAAAAAAAAGCGCACACATGGGCTCTTGTACAGGACGGAAATGCGCTAGCATAGCTGCTGACACTTTAGTGGACGAACTTTCGGAATCGAACATGCACCCAGGCATAACGTATTGCTCTGAATCTTGTGGATTTTGGGGATGTAGTTGTGGTTACCCTTCTCCGGGTTGCTTATTCTATCGCATCTACAAAGGGCCCATCGATAACCAAACTTACGAAGTTATAACTTGTCCAACTTGGTCGGAATTTATTGACCTAACATATGAAATTAATCGCTTACAAGGAAAAAGTCATAACTTTGTTCTGCAGCTTTTGCCCAATACACAAAAGAATATATTCAATACAACCCTCTCAATAACAAATTTAGCCGTGCCACCAATACCGTTTTTAAGTTCTCATTTCATTCATCATAAAAAACAGATCGCAATGATCCCAGAAAACTCACAACCGTCCTACACTTGTCCTTCGATGAATGCTACCCATCTTGTTGACTGCGTCATAAAAGACACATGTTCGTGTACTTCGGCAGAAAATGAAGTGTACTGTTATTGTACCGACGATACCCCTAGTGATCTTTTCGCATTGAACTCTCTGTTGCCTTTAAAGTATCCCAATTATGTCATTGAGCAGTCGCAAACAAAAAAGAAGTACCCTATAGTTCGTACAAATCTCGCTTGCTTGGAACTTGCGCTTTCAATTCGTGTTAGAAAGCCCATATTTTCGCGATATATCGTTGACTCTTTCACATGTTCAATTGTAAGCTCAACATTAGAAGTTTGTTATGATTGCACCCAAGGAGCAGCAGCTAATTTTAGTTGTCAGCCAAGCATTCCAAATGCCCTAGCGCAAATAGAATGTTCCAGGCAATCTTTTACCATACTCTGCTCTCGAAAAGGAGAAATCAGCACTATCAAATTCGCCTTTAATGTAGCATCTGTTAGGAAAATCTGTAGAGTACGCTGTGGTTCTAATACTGTGATCCTAGAGATATCGGGTACCCTCAAGTTCACTCGTAATTTTGCACAATTTGCTTATTTTTCTCAGATCATAAAGGTTCCCTCCCAGTCAAACGTCGACTCTGAATTCTCTTTCCCTGATATACTACACCTTTTCAGTATAATCGAGCGATATTTCTTCTATTCTCTATTGATTTTCTTAACTCCTCTTGCTCTTGGTATAACACTTTTGTTATACTGTTCCCGGAGTGATCCCAAAGGTTCATCTTCGCAAAATTCACTTAGACTGAACTTCTTGTGTCTATAATTTCCGTGCCTAATACCTATATTTATAGTATACTACTTTCTGAAAGCCCCTATTCTGATACTGAAATTCGTCCTCGGTCTCGCGTACTGTTGTCGAAAAATCACCCATCGTAAAGCCTCGTAATCGTAAACCCCTTCAGAATGTCGGAAGCGCCAAGGGACCCTTCCGAATAACAAGCAGATGCGATGGACGTAGAAATTGCAAATGGGGAAACCTCACAACCCGTAGAAAGCCAATCTATCGTAAACACCTTCATCTCGTCACTGGAGATCGTAGAGAAACTTGTCCTTGAACTCCACGACGCGCTCGAAAACCTTCATGAAGAAGCACACAAGAAACAGGTCGCGGCCACCAAAGCGAAAAACGAGATTGCAACCGCCGAAAACCAGCTGAGAGCTCTGCTGACGATGACGGACTTCACCGGAAACTCAATCGCGTGTCGTCACAATCGCAGCCGAAAGGAACCGCAACCCCTTGTGGCCAGTCGGAACCCCAAGAACCGTCTCCTCCACGTAACCAATCGGAACCGCAGGAACCACCTTCCCCCCGTAGCCAATCGGAACCGCAAGGGCCATCTCATCTCGTAGAAAAGGGGAAATGCAAGTTTTCTTGTGGATCACGAACCCACCAATACGCGACGCAATGCGACATCTTCGTAACCCTATCCGAAAGGAGCAGGCGCATGGACGAACTCTGTCTCTGTAGGCCATGTTTTCAGCAACACGTAGGCACTAGCAAACAAAACGTTGAGTGCAATCCAGCGCCATGCTTCTACTGCACACGTAACAATAGGGACGCCCTGGCGCACGTATCCGCATTATGTCCGTACATCACCGTAGCAGCGCCAGCAAAAACCAACTCGGCGTACTACTTGACTCGTAGATAAACCGTTAAAATCAAATCAATATCGCACGCATTAGTCACCATACTCGTAATCGCAACAACATAGATTGCAGTGATTTACTTCATTCCAGCAACCAATCGATGAATCATGAGCTCAACGACGTAGAAAACTGGCACTGGATTGAAGTACCAAGACCTTCGCAACGATCAGAAAGTGTCTCCTGTTCTATGGTTTTGTAACTATTTCATGTTGCATCGATTGTATTTGTTGTTACATGGCACTTAATCTAAAATGGTCGATTGCATATCTTTATCGACGGTTAGCATGTAGGTCTGATTTTAGTTTTGCGCCCGAGCCTTCTGCTATAGGCAAAAAAAAAGAGGTTCATACTATTCGCTCATTGTGTGGCAAAGATGAGTGAAAACACACTTCGTGGGCCGCAGAGTCGTTGTCAACAAAGGCCTGCCTTACTTCGTAAAACGTGTCGAAGCCAACTGTGAGAATCTAGCATCGCTTAGTTTTCTCGGCAGAGTGGATGGCACGAAAGGCTGTGCCCCAATGATCGCGAGGACTCGCTGCCCCGCTTTCGGCTGGGTGTGCGGCTGAGTAGTAGTCGTAAATTCGCAAAAATAGGTGCACGATTCTGGCCGCCGGAGTGTCGTGATTGCTCACGATACCACAATTTCTGGCGGATCCCTCCAGGCGCCTACTTAAGCCGACGGAGAAGGCTCAGGCAGCACTCTCTTTCACGGTGGGGGTCGCTCTTGAGCTCTCGGGCTCACGCCCAATCTCTGTAGGGTTAGACTGCTTTATGATCATCCATCTTGCAATAAATCTTATAGAAGAACGACTCAACCATCCATTTTAAACAAGGGAGGAATGCATGAGAATTGCTTATCCTGTTATGTATAAAAGAGTTAGCGGTTGTCCGTCCGTCTAGCCGTCAGTCCGTCTGTCCAGGGTCATTCATTGACGTCGAGTAGCCAGGCGTCCGTGTTCAGATGACATGTCACCGATGCGGCAAAAGGGCGTCCTGCGTTTGTAGAGGTATCACCAATGCCGTTCAATATGCGTTCAGCTTTAGAAGAGGTATCAACGGCGTCGCTCAACATGCTCTCGGCTTCAAAAGGCGTGTAACCGACGTCGCGCAATGGGTGTGGATAGGCTCCAAAGGACCACTTTTAAAGATTATGCCCTACCGCATCTCGGTATTCCTAAAAACCCGTTTTTAGTGTAATGAAAATAAGGGGCCTAAAGAAGAAAATAAAACGTTCGGAGAGTACTATTCTCGGGGTTTTGAGGCATCTGGTACACATAGTTGTGCCCATATATTAGGTTGATCGGGAAGTCTTGATAGTGTTTTCTTCAGTAGTCCATAAATTCTGACTTTCGTATGATATTCATGATTTGCCGTGTGGTATTTTTAGAATCTTCTCGAAGAGACTCTGCAAAATGTATATAGGGGCGCATCCTTTGATACGCGGAATAGCGGCCAGTACCTCAAACTTGGATAACCAACCATTTATTTAACAAACAAGTTAACAAAATATATAGCAACTAAAAGACACAACCCTCGAGCTCCGGAGGCTTCTTTTATACAGGCTAAGAAGGAGGAGCTAATTGGTATGCTGAGCAGGTGTAAGCATGATAAGCAAATGATTGTGAAACGTTTTTAAACTCCTCAATAGATCAGTCTATTGATAGCGAATCAAACGGTTACATGATGAATCATCCAAACATACGAAATCGACCATGTTATAGTAGTACATCATAAATCTATAAAAAGCTATTATACAAAAGAATAGAGGAATCTCTATACATCCTCCACAAGAGTATCTTCGAGCAATCATTTCTACGAGTTGCGGCGCGGCATTGGAGCGAAAGCAGTAGTCCGAATCAGAAGACATCAGGGGCCGTATGCTCGTGTTCCTCCGTTGGGGGAAGATCAGTCAATATCAACATATCATATCACGTCCCAATCCCCCAATGAGGGAGACTCGGGGTAGACGAGCATACGGCCCCAGAAGCGCATTGGGAGTGGACATGCCAAGGAAACTGTCAACCGCTGGTTCGTCCGGTCTGCAAAAGGATACCTGAACTTCAACGGCATATCTCATTAGGGACGCCTCAAGCAGTGGGAGACTCCGACGTTCTTGACGATGTCAAGGAGGATCCGGAAGCGACCACCCGGATTCTTGCGAGAAGACTTGAATGTACACAATCGACACTCGCCTGCTGCCTCCAAGCCCTCGAGAATCGGAGGATCAAGGTCAATAGAAGCGCGCAAGTGCGAGACGCCTAAAGGCGTGTCGTTGCACTTCACTATGTAACTGAGATGGTCCGCAACTTACGAATGAGACAGCGAATTCAAGAAATGCTAGTACTGCGTTGAGACATCAACGCATCCCGTCTAATGGATCAAAAATACAAATCTACAGGACAAAACCAAGGCAAACTCGTAAAATGAACCCGACTTTTCCAGAAAGGTTTCCAGTCCCTTAACTACTATTATTGAACTGACCGAACGCTGAGCAAGCTGAAGACACTAGGGATGCTAAAAAATGTGGAACACTGTAATGTCTATACTTCGGTAACATCAATAATTCAGTCCAACCCGGTGAAAAGGAAAAGGAGATTCTCGTCATTATATGTTGCTCAAAGAAATTGTATCTTCCACTATCCAGCCCTTGTGTTAAGAGAAAGCCGTTGTAAAACTTTGCTAAATTAAAGTAGTAATGTAATAATCGTTTTTTCAAAACGCAATTCTACACATGCAGTTTCGTAGCCATCTGGATAGAAACTGCATGTGTAGAATGAATAGAAATAGAATAGGATGCAAGGCAAAAACATTTAAATACTAAGAAAAACGTTACCACTCCGAAAAGAGAATGGAAACGAAGGGAAAGTGAGCCTAAAAACAATCTTCTGGAGTTGATTTTCAAGATTACAGGTAGTAATCAGATCGAAGATTTTTTCAATACGTTGCTCATGGCATCCTACTATGAAACAGCCGCCTTATTTTTTTATTGGTTGTGTCTCAGAACTGTTGCAGACTGTCAGCATTGTGTCTAATACGACAGCGGAAATTACTCACAAATTGCGTGATTTTTTAAGTTAAGAAGTATTCAAAATGAGTCCAATACAGTTGACGCTAATAGAACTATGCATATAACGCATTCAAGACCCCAAGTATTAGTTGAATTTACGGCAAAATGTCATGTAGGAGAAATTGCTAACACATATATGGACGTTTTCTACTGTCTCTATTTGTTATAACACCTGCAGGAAGGGCGCGATTTCCAAGATAGTTATTCTTCGGAAACCTGTTAACCTATCTTTACACCAAAAAAAAAAAACGAAATTTGGCTAGGATGCGTTGAATATAACGCTCCATTTTTTACTCATAGCGTAAGGAAAAGAAGAAACAAATTAATAAAAAACACTATTTTAACGAAATATGTGAATCAAAGCATCAACCGAGTAAAACAAAACATCATCATCAACAAGGCACATGGGCAGAAAAACGACCCACATTTTTACCTTAAGAGACACATTCTGCAGGTTCGAACAGTTCTTCTATTCTTCAACGAAGGAAGACCAAATAGCTCAGCTCGCTGCGAACCTTTTGGAATATCATTGCAACTCATTAAAAAACATCACATCGTGAGCTTCCTATTGAAGCTATTTTGAATGCTTTCTAGAAGGTCTATGCCCTTTTTCACTGTTGGATTAAACACCGATGTCCCCGCTTCCACGATAGGTCGTACATTTATTTATTTGAGGACGTGTGCGAGCCACGTGCAGACAATAAAACTGATGAACATTCAGAGCAATTACAAAATACGATAGCGATTATACGTCAAGAGGTGGTAGCAAGCATTTAGGTAATAGACACAAAAGTAAACTAAAGAGAAGTCAAGGAGAAAGGAACATAACTGCCGGTCTCACTTGAGTGCACGCTTCAACCGTTGATTAAGATAGCATCTGAATCTTGTCGTAGACATGTCAAGAACTCCTTCTTTTAGCATTGGAAAGAACACACTTATGGTCCTGTGTGAAAAGAATTTTGACCTGATCTGGCTTTTCGCTACCGAGTCCGCGAGTCTCAATCCCCCACTTCTGGTTCTAGCAGGAGCAAACACAAAGAACTCATCAGGATCAATGTTTGTTTTTCTTGTAAGAATTTTGTGCATCATAAGTAGATCATTTCTGACTCTCCTCGCCTTTAAAGTAGGCAGTCCAAATAGTCTAGCTCTGTACACTCCGCTTGGTATGGAAAGGTAATTTGTGCCATAACATAGGTCTCAAGCGCGCGTACCCAGACATCAGGCGTGCACTTCACACCACCGCCAGGGGCCGGATTCATCAACGACTTACAGCAACTTAACAGAGAAAATACAGCCGAAATCCTTGATAGCGCCGCGAAATGTCTCACCTATTGCTTGATAAGCCGCGCTATCAGGGATTTCGGCTGTAACTCAAAGGTTCTCACAAAAATTGAAGTAATTCTAATTGATCGAGTTCCTTGGATCGTTGACGGAAGCATTCTTGGAGACTGGTGTTACAAACGCATGTCTTCATCTAGCAGGATCTTCTGATATAGCTGAGGTTGAATATTTGTTCTAAAGAATAAGCTAAATAGTGAACGATATTCTTTATAAAACTAACCAGTGAATGCCGTCAGCTTCCCATGGAACTTCGGATTGAGACCTATATCACGTGAAAAAGCTCGAGACGCTGATCACAGATATGTAGACCAAATTTGCTAAATGGATCATCTAAGCGAGTTATGGCCTGCGGAAGCCGCAATGTCTTCCATGTGTTAGGCGCGCTCAATCAGCGTTGGGAGCAGTATTGCGCGGAAATCAGCGAGCCGTCGGCAGCGGCGGCGGCGCAGTGGTAGAGTGCTCGCTCCAAAGGATTGGGTTCATTGGCTCGGTTCCCGCCGCTGACGGCTTTTTTGCATTTTGTGACCTGTCTTCGACGAGGACTTATAATCTCATTTTTAGCACATTTTTGAGCAAACGGCTAATGGCAACTTGCATTTACGTCTGTATGAAGAGGGAAACATGTTTAAGGATAAACCTCCCCAAACGCCAATCTACAAGCTGTCGCGTGCACTCAATTGATGATAGGTTCGATTCCAAATATATGCCTTGTTCACGGCGTACTTTAAAGTCTTGCCGGGACAGAGCACAGCAATCCCTGGGTGGGTCGGACGGAAATTTCTATTCTAATCTTATTTCAAACGGTTCTATCGTATGTGCATTGTGCACGGCGCACTCTCTCTTTTCGCTTCATAAAACCTCTTCATTTCTATAAGCTGTTTGCACTATAGCACTTAAAAAGGGTAATAGTTGCTGTTTAGTACGACATTTCCGCTTACTCGATTGATAGGTTCGATCCTATATACATTGTGCACGGCGCACATTCCAGGCGTGAGAGAGCACTGACAACGCGCGGCATGCTTGAGATACTCCGAAAACACTGCAGGTCACAGGCACGCATGGTAAAATAAGGTGATCTAATCGCAGGAGCCTACTCCAGTCATTTTTTAGGCCATCACGGCGAAAATGTGAAAGACTGGCAAAATTTTATATATGTTTGCGTAGACCTCGAGGAACCGAATCGAATGGTTCCAACACTTTCTCAAATAAATTTAAACTGAAGGAGTAATGAGCATGCGACTGTTTGCGACGGATTTTTCCGTCGCAAACCATCTTTTTGACCGCCCGGCGTGGGCGGCATTGTATGTGTTGGAAAGTGTTGCTCGTGAGGAGCAAAAGAAAGGTTTACAAGACCTTTGAAGGCAAAGCAATCTGCCATTGTAAGCTTCTAGGTCACTTCAAAAAGATCATTTTTGTGTTGGTGGCTGACTTTCTGTAAGGAACTCTCATGAAACAATTTTTCCACATAACGGCAGATAATTACGGTCGGACTACAAAGTATAATACGTAAATCTGTAGCAAATCTGTCCGGCTCATCTAAAAACGTGAAACAGTTATCACAAGTAGCTAGAAATAGGCGAGCCATGAGGGCCAGTCTCATTTTTTTCTGGTGATTTATCCAAGAATGTGGTAGAAACAAGAGGAAACCAGGTGAAGGGGGACCGATGAATGATGGGATGATGAAGGAGGTACCAGTAATGGGGTACGGTGAATGGGAGGGGGGGGGGGCAGGGTCAAGCTTGAGGTTCGGGAATCGAAGGGGGGTCGTACTGTGGCCTCGTCTAGAGGGGGAGGGGTCGTGCTCTTCCGGTTTTGGCAGAGGATTGTCTCTTATCCTTCAGGTTTTTAGGTGATGTTTTTAATTCTTAATTTTTTTGTTTTGTTTTTTCCAGGAATGCCTACGAAGGCGTCGAGTCTCTCATTGTCCCGCAAAGTTGTAAAAATTAATATAAAAATGTTTCAAATAAAGATTGTGTTACTTGTTAAAAATAAAGATTTTCTGCACCCAGATTTGGAGTCAATGAGAAGTTTCCATTTTTCTTTTTTTTCAGGAAGTCACGGACGCGACAGTTTTCTGCCTGGACGAGCGACGTCTACGTCCTAAATTGCCGTCTATAAAATTTGAATTGTCAATTGCTAAGGAAAATTATGTGCTTTTCCTACAAGATTTTTGGAAGCACTCTTCGAAGCGATGACCGAATGGCAACCGGAGGATGGACTTGTCACGGAACTAATTTTCTCTCTTCTGCAGGAAACAGCATCAGAAAGCGGAGTTGTACGCAATAAAGTTTTAATCCACAGTTTGACAACGGTAATAAGACCTGTTTTTCTGAAAGGATCCACTGTATGAACAGACGCTCCGATTTGTATGATTTGCCGAAATTTTTCGACACCGTTAATTACATGGAGGCCGCTATTTTTACAGCCTGCTTTTTAAAGCGTAGAACCCACACTTCTTATTGTTTTAAAAGCTTTGTGAATTTTTCAGAGATGTCGCACAAACTCCGAAGTATGGTAGGTTACGTGGATCCATTGCGTTATCCGATATCACCGATCGCCACTGAAGGATGGACTTCTCGCGGCAAAAAAATTCTACCTTTCTGGAGGAAGAGCATCAGAGAGTGAAAACTGTGCCATCTTAGAGTTCAAGATGTGATTAATATACAATCAAAAACTAAGCTTCTTCGCAGTGATCTATGATATGATCAGGGGAGATCGATTTGCAAATTCTCATGTTTCATGAAAATTAATTTTTTACCTGAACCAGATCGCGCACACAGCTGAAATCTTGCCACAAAAATTAACAGGTCTTGTTCAATGCACAATGTAAAAATCATGGTTTTCTGAAACGATTAGATTGGATCGACCACTGGTCGATATGCACCGACGTCATGGGAGCGACGAAATTCGACGTTCACAAAAATGACTATAACTCGGTAAGTTTTCCACAATTTGAAAAAGCCGAAGGCTTTTTAGAAACCAAAAAAAGAGCCTTTACATAGTATAAAAATCTGTTTTCAAGAACTAGATCTTCGTACGGGGCTGAGGCCTTCGATTTTTGAGCGAAAAAATTGAAGTGATTTTGTATAAATAATTATATCCCGGTAAGATTTCGAATTTTAAAAGATTCAATAGCTTTTTGTAAACTAGAGAAAGAGCGCTTTCGAACCATGTAGAAATTAGTTTTCAACAGGGAGGTCTTCATAGGGGGCGGGTGGGGTTCGAATTCTGGTCCATTGTTGCAAAAATACGTGCCAAAAATCGAACCCCCCTCGCCCCGTATGAAGATCCTTTTTTGAAAACTGGTTTCTATATGGTTAGAAAGAACCGTTCCCCTATTTTTCAAAAAGCAATTGGGATTTTTGAATTTCAAAAAGCGAACCGAGTTATGATCAAATTTGTGAAGAACTGCTCGTAGACTCTGCACCGTCGACACTGGAGTCATTTCATAAAAATGATCATAACTCGGTTCTTTTTTCGAAATTCAAAAAAGCCAATTGCTTTTTCAAAAATAGAGTAAAGGTGCTTTCTAAGCATATAGAAATCAGTTTTCAAAAAAGGGATCTTCATACGGGGCGAGGGGGGTTCGATTTTTGGCACGTATTTTTGCAACAATGGACCAGAATTCGAACCCCACCCGCCCCTTATGAAGACCTCCCTGTTGAAAACTAATTTCTATATGGTTTGAAAGCGCTTTTCCTCTAGTTTACAAAAAGCTATTAAATCTTTTAAAATTCGAAATCTTACCGGGATATAATTATTTATACAAAATCACTTCAATTTTTTCGCTCAAAAATCGAAGGCCTCAGCCCCGTACGAAGATCTAGTTCT
>OX375865.1:42690804-42828560 GCA_947359475.1 Heligmosomoides polygyrus bakeri | reverse complement strand
TTTCATAAAAATGATCATAACTCGGTTCTTTTTTCGAAATTCAAAAAAGCCAATTGCTTTTTCAAAAATAGAGTAAAGGTGCTTTCTAAGCATATAGAAATCAGTTTTCAAAAAAGGGATCTTCATACGGGGCGAGGGGGGTTCGATTTTTGGCACGTATTTTTGCAACAATGGACCAGAATTCGAACCCCACCCGCCCCTTATGAAGACCTCCCTGTTGAAAACTAATTTCTATATGGTTTGAAAGCGCTTTTCCTCTAGTTTACAAAAAGCTATTAAATCTTTTAAAATTCGAAATCTTACCGGGATATAATTATTTATACAAAATCACTTCAATTTTTTCGCTCAAAAATCGAAGGCCTCAGCCCCGTACGAAGATCTAGTTCTTGAAAACAGATTTTTATGCTATGTAAAGGCTCTTTTTTTGGTTTCTAAAAAGCCTTCGGCTTTTTTAAATTGTGGAAAACTTACCGAGTTATAGTCATTTTTGTGAACGTCGAATTTCGTCGCTCCCATGACGTCGGTGCATATCGACCAGTGGTCGATCCAATCTAATCGTTTCAGAAAACCATGATTTTTACACTGTGCATTGAACAAGACCTGTTAATTTTTGTGGCAAGATTTCAGCTGTGTGCGCGATCTGGTTCAGGTAAAAAATTAATTTTCATGAAACATGAGAATTTGCAAATCGATCTCCCCTGATCATATCATAGATCACTGCGAAGAAGCTTAGTTTTTGATTGTATATTAATCACATCTTGAACTCTAAGATGGCACAGTTTTCACTCTCTGATGCTCTTCCTCCAGAAGGTAGAATTTTTTTGCCGCGAGAAGTCCATCCTTCAGTGGCGATCGGTGATATCGGATAACGCAATGGATCCACGTAACCTACCATACTTCGGAGTTTGTGCGACATCTCTGAAAAATTCACAAAGCTTTTAAAACAATAAGAAGTGTGGGTTCTACGCTTTAAAAAGCAGGCTGTAAAAATAGCGGCCTCCATGTAATTAACGGTGTCGAAAAATTTCGGCAAATCATACAAATCGGAGCGTCTTTTCATACAGTGGATCCTTTCAGAAAAACAGGTCTTATTACCGTTGTCAAACTGTGGATTAAAACTTTATTGCGTACAACTCCGCTTTCTGATGCTGTTTCCTGCAGAAGAGAGAAAATTAGTTCCGTGACAAGTCCATCCTCCGGTTGCCATTCGGTCATCGCTTCGAAGAGTGCTTCCAAAAATCTTGTAGGAAAAGCACTTAATTTTCCTTAGCAATTGACAATTCAAATTTTATAGACGGCAATTTAGGACGTAGATGTCGCTCGTCCAGGCAGAAAACTGTCGCGTCCGTGACTTCCTGAAAAAAAAAAAAACTGAAAAATGGAAACTTCTCATTGACTCCAAATCTGGGTGCAGAAAATCTTTATTTTTAACAAGTAATACAATCTTTATTTGAAACATTTTTATATTAATTTTTACAACTTTGCGGGAGACTCCACGCCTTCGTAGGCATTCCTGGAAAATCCATCCTACGGTTGCCGTTCCGTCATCGCTTCCGAGAGTGACTAAAAAAATTTGTTGACGAAGCACTCAAGTCAGCTTTAGAAATTAACACTCGGCATTGTACAGAGTACAATTTCGAATGCAGATGTTGCTTCTTCTCGTACAAAAATGTGCCGTGTCCACGAGATGCTCGGAAAGCCTGAAAAATTGAACTCGTTGTGATTAATTTGACAACTGCTCTCAAAAGTGCTTTACTTTCAACTGTAAACAAACAAAATATTATTATCAAAAGATTACATACAAAAAACCTTTATCAGCGTTTTTTCTAACAAATTACTAAATTAAACAGTTACTTAGTAACACTCTTTCTTGAACTAATCTGACGCGGTCGATGCTGCACCTGGAAAGAAGGACCTATTAAACGGTACAAAAACCGCATAAAAAATTTAAAAAATTCGATGCGGATAGGAAATAAAACGGTGGTTTACACAAGGGGGGGTCGTACCAGACCCAGAGGGGGGGTCGTAAATTTTCGGCAAAAATCGAACCCCACGCTTGACCCTGGGGGGGGGGTCCAGTGAAGGGGGACCGGAAAAGGGTTGATGAATAAAAGGGGAACCAGTGAGGGTGGGACCAGTAATGGGTTCCAGTGATGATGATGGACCTGTTTTGCCCTATTCCGCTATGCCATTCCATATAGCAAAACCAGTTTCTTTTCTACTGTAGTGAATGAGAGAAGGTCTGAAGAGGAGAAGAAGACGTTCGGGTGTTCTATTCTCTGGGTTTGGGGCAAAGCCCCAATCAGACGTTTGGCGGCCAGCAGGCCGTTGAACATCTGGTGTTGATTAAACGGTGAAATTAACAAAAATCGATCGATAAATAACAGCCAGTCGATTTGTACCACCTCCCTCTTATGAAGTCTGGCATAGGGCCGACATATCCATGCGACTCTCCCTCCCAATGGCCAACTCAGAGCAAAAATCATAAAATCGAACGCTAGCAGCCGGTCAAAAAAACAAACACGTCTATGCATGAGCCACTGCAAGGGAAGAAGGAAAACAACAACTTCTGTACTCCTGAGCATTAGCACAAAAACCATGTATATGTGAGTGCTCCATGACAATATGCAATCTCGCAGTGCGTACCAGCCCGCTAAGTACCATAACGTCTTTCTTTACCATATGGCTTGGACAAAAATGTGTCTTTCGTGTAGTTTCACGTTAATGTATGTTTACGTGTGCATGGAAGCACAGCTGGAGAAGCAGGCTGTCGCGTGCACCCCAAAGAAAGGCTATTGTTCCGGGTACCGCCCAGGCGAATCAAGCCTGGCGGGATCACTGGACTGATTAAGGATAAAGCGGCGACCTAGAGCAGTTCATCGGCTGGCCAGCGTAAGTCATTCTTTAGGCCAAATCACCTGTATCACCTGTCGTCCCGTTAATCATCGACTTGCTCGAGCGGGCGCCACCAGCGTCTTCATTCGTCCCTATCGCGTGCCAGAGTGGTCCAGTAGATCCTCATCGCTCGAGGGACACGAAGAGCGTCATACCAGTCGTTCAGGGCTTCAACGAAGAAGTCCGACCAACGCGTTAGTGGGCGTCCTGGTGTTCTCCTGACATCCCGCGGAATCCAGTCGGTGATGGCTTTCGACCAGTGGGTCTCAATGAATCGCACTACGTGGCCGACCCACCTAATTTTAAACGACTTGCCCCATGCGACAGCGTCTCTGATCTTCGAACGTTGGCGAAGCTCGGAAGTCCGGAGGCATTCTCTCACTTGCGTGAGTCGTGTCACTCCGAGCATCGCCCTTTCGATTCCATGCTGCGCGACGCTGATCGCGGGTTCATCCTGCTTTCGTATAGCCCAGGTTTCTGAGGCGTATGTTAGGGCAGGAAGAACAGTGAAGTCGAATAGGTGGGCACGGAGTCGGACGTTCTTCGTCTTCTTTGCGACTTCTTCGACGCTCTTGGAAGCTCCCCAAGCCGCTCGTTTCCTCCTGCTCAGCTCTGGCACTAGGTCGTTGGCCATATTGACTTCGCGACCCAGATAGACGTAGCTAGAGCATTCGAAGATGTTCGTTCCGTTGATCGAGAATGGGGCATCAGAAACTTGCCCATTCCTCATCAACATCGTCTTCGTAAGATTCACCTGCAGTCCAACGTTCCCACGTACACGAACGAAGTCGGCCTACATTCGCTCCGCCCGACTGATGCTCGGTGTTATGAGTACGATGTCACCGGCGAAGCGCAGATGGTGCAGCTGCTGGCCGTCGACCATCACTCCCATGTCTTCCCATTCTAGTTCGCGCATGACGTTTTCGAGGGTGGCGCTGAAGAGCTTCGGGGATATGGTATCCTCTTGCCGAACCCCTCTCTTCACGTCGATCGCGACGTCGTTGTAGAATGGAGATCTTGGTTGTGAATCCACTGTACAGCTCTCGAAGGACTCTGATGTACTGAGTAGGAACGCCCTGAATGAGCAGGGCTTCGAGGACCGCTTCAGTCTCGACGGAGTCGAATACCTTGATCAGGTCGATGAACGTAAGGCACAGCGGCAGCTTGTACTCTCGCCACACTTCGATGAGTTTCGTAATGGTATGTATGTGGTCGATCGTGCTGAATCCTCTCCGAAGTCTTGGTTGTTCGCAGCGTTCTGCTGATCCTATTCCGGATGACTCGAGTGAACAGCTTGTAGACTACGGGCAGCAGACAGATCGGGCATAGTTGCCAATGTCGTGCAGGTCTCCCTTCTTGTACAGCAAGACGGTCCTGCTGGTCTCCCACTGAGATGGAACCTTGCACTCCGACAGGTAGCGTGTGAAGAGCCTCGCCAAGGTGTTGATGAGCGCTGGCGGGAGGTTCTTCTGGTGTTTGGGTCTGATCCTGTCGGGACTGGGTGCTGTACGTTTCTTCACCGACGAGATGGCGTGTCGGATCTCGGAAGGGAGAACAGAGGGAACGACGTATCCATCCTGCGGAAGATGGCATGGGGCAGGTGGACGTGGCTATCGAAGACATCGAAGTAGAAGTCGTGGATGACCTTCTCCAAGGTCCTTCTGGAAAGTCCCGTCAAGACATCGGAGAGCGGTCATCTTGGTCTTGCAGTTGGCGAAGTTCCGGCGGGCATTGCGGATGCTCAACCCTGCCTCTGCTGCTTCAGTCAACACTTCCGCTCTTCTCTCCTTGAGATCTTCCTTTGTCGCTCGCCGCTCTGCGTAGCTTCGCAAGCTCGGACGTCAGTTGGTAGTTGCCTGATAGGCGTCTCTTGGTGGTATTCAGGCTCTCGGCTTCTTTAGCACTATCGTGGAGATGGTGCACAAAGCGGTCGTATTCCTCATCGACGTTGTCCATGACGGTATCTTCCCAAAGGCCGGCAAGGGAGGTGTAGAGGTCCCGTTTTATGGTCGTTCTGGGATTCATCTTCTTGAACTTCGTGGCGTTCTCTCCTTGACGCGAAAAGCGACACCCCGCGCGAAGGAGGCGGTGGTCCGATCCCGTGTAGAACTTGGGGACAACGGAGACGTCGGTCAGGCTATACTTGCGATTGAAGATGATGTGGTCGATCTCGTTGTGGAACTGGCCACCGGGGGATTCCCAGGTCCATCGTGGGGAGGGAGGCTTCTGGAACTGGGAGTTTTCATGGATGGTCTTGGTCGACATGATAAACTCAGACAGCCTTTCACCTTGCTCGTTCCACTCCAAGCTGGGTTCAGATGTAAAGTCCTTCCGGGAAACTTCGTGGCGCGATCTTGGCGTTGAAGTCGCCGACGAGCACCTTGTATAAGGAGTAGTCTTCCACGAACACAGTCAAATCTGGCACGAAGCCACATCGCTTCAGTCCCAGACGTTCGATTCGGCTTGTGAGAGACTCGTACGAATCGATGTTCATGGCCAAGTTCGGGTTCACGAGGACACCAACGCCGCTTACTCCCCTGTTGTCGCATGTTCCGAGAAACAGTTCTTATCCGGAGTCGTAGGCGGCATGTAGGGGTGGTGTCTTATCGTCTCGGTCAGTCCGTTGACGTCGTACTTGATCTTCCTGGCTTGCGTCATCAGGTCCTCCACGGATGATTCCGATGCAAGCGTGCGGGCGTTATAAGTACAGATCGTCATGCTAGTTCTTCTCAATTTGCGCGGCCTGATTAGACCCTGAGATTTTAGCAGCCTCTCCGTACCCGTCCTTCCATCGCTGCAGAAATGGGAGCTCTTTCGGGGTCAGGGGAATGAGGCCCTTTAGTGCTGCTGTGTTTGACTTCCATACAACACGGGTAGCTAGTCAGGCTCTGTCGTGCGGGCGAAGAACTCCGGGCTGCCAGCTAGACTACCCGAAGGAATGGAGCGAGACTTTTGATGCGGCATGGAATCGGCTTACGATGTACTCCCAGTCTACCGAGTGCAAGCTTTTGGCCGGGCCGACACAGCTACAATCCGCACAAGCGCGAACACATCCACACACACACTGTGCATGAACATGCCGCTCCCACGCACAAGGACCTGACGCAGCAGGAGCAAGGAGTCCATCCCCTACATCCCACCTGCGTCTCTGGGCGGTACACGGTCGCATTTGGTTCGCGTTTATTTCCCCTATCCACCACCCGGGGACGCGCCACGTGGCCCTGCGACAAGCGGCTCGAGATCCCTCTTAACAAGAGAGCCCGAATGCTCTCTATCGAGGGAGATCCGTGGTTTAGGCCAAATATGCATTAGAATTGCTTCCATTACATCCGTAGAAGTAAAATTCGCGCCGAGTCTCTAAAACAACTGACTGATGCCGTCGTTCACCTTATTATATTCGGTGGGAGGCCACGTATGCCGCTAACAAGGGAGACCATCCATGCCGCTAAAAGGGTGGTCCAGGTAGGACCACCGATTTCGCAGAAACTTCGTATAGGGGGTAATTTGGGGTGCTGATCACGAATCTCACATCCGCTTTTCACTACTCGGTTGGATAATATAGATACGGGAAGGCACAGGATTACAATCTTAAACTTTCTGCCGATGATGGCAGGTAGAGGTTGGTGTGGGTAAGTGGTCGGTTTATCGAGTTACGATATCCCCGATATTGGCGGGAAAAAGAAAAGGACTGACTGCTGCTTCGAGTCGTTCATTGGATACGCTACAACCATGGCATGCCAATCTCCCTAAAGAAATCTACGTCAGGCCGAAGAATGACTTCAGACTGAAGGATTTGTACGAGAAGCTTGACCTGTACAGCTCTGCATTCCAAGAATAGCTGGCAAGGATGTGTTATGGGATCATTCGGTGTCACAGCACTGTATACAAACGTCTCAAACAGACAAGCACTTGAACCTGTGTAAGAAACCCTTGCTGAGTATCTCATGGTTATAAACATGTAAGGTCTAAGCGTTTCACAAGTTACGATGCTTCTCGAGGAATGTGTTCAGGTGGTCGGTGTTTAGGTGGTTAGGGGCCCTGCCATGGGAAGAGGGGTGGATGAAAGACTGGCTCCGGTTTTGGCAGTGGCGTTCATGGCTAAAGTTGAAGCACCGGTACTCCATCGTATGTCAACACTTTACTTTCGCTTTATAGACGACTGTTTCGACGTTTCTCCAACTCAACATGGAATAGACACTTGCTTTAAACTCTTATACCAGCAGTCGGAACATATTTCCTTTATTAGTGAAAATCCTACAAACCTCTGGCTTGCATTTCTTAACGTCCACATCGAACTTTTCGAGAGTGTTTAAAAACTAGGCGGCATCGTAGGTAATTGTGGGAAACATGTTTTCAGAGTGCACGGGTTCAAATGGCACCGCCCAATAATCCTTCTCAACCATTTTTGCTGAGCTATAAAGCTCGCTTTATAGCTCAGCAAAAATGGTTATCTTTATAAGGAGCGAGTAATAGGCGTAGTCGACAAGCTACGGGTGGCGGCAGGCTTGCAGAAGAGCGAATCTCAAAAATAGCATTCTGCGTATCGTTCATCTTGGATAGCACAAGCTCTGCAATACGTGCATATGTAAATACCAGCTGCAACCTTAAAGGAGCAGCTGTCGAACCGTTTGCATGTGCACTACAACATTTGTGCACCATTTGCTCCCTCAGAAAACAGGAAGACTGTATGCTCGCGGGTGTTCTGCATCTCAAAAAATGCCTCGCGTGCGAGCAGGAGTCCATTAGGAAAACCTCCCGTCCGCTATGTTTTAGGGTGAAGGGCTAAAAAGATCCAACGCCACCACCCATGAGAAAGCAGAGGGCGCGATCGCACGCAAAAAGCTATTTGGGGGTCGCAGCCACCATCCTGGCGCGTGAACCCTACAGCTCGGCGCGGCGAACCCTAGAAACGTTTTGGATTGCGGCCCGGTCACCTGCATTCAATAGGAAGGATGAGTGTGTAGCGGTGACGCAGGAGCTTGCAAAAATCGTCGACATTTGCGCGTTTTTCCCTAAGGAATTGTGACCCAGGAGGCCACTAGACGGGTATTCTCTGCGGTTTTAGCTCCAGTCACCCTCGTCAGACTTCCAGCTGCGGATGCCTAGTTGACGTCACTAGTCCACTTGCGAAAGGTTAGCCACCCTGGTCTCTGTTCACCGCTTCGTCTAATGATCTTCTCAAACAATTTCCGTAAAATGAATTAGCGTTTAGGGGTATGGTTTCTCAGATTGAATTCATCTCATTCGGGGCATTGAAGAAAGCGATAATGCAAACGTTAGCCTATAGTATACCACCGGCGACGAGTCGCGGCGAGCCGGGTTGCTGTCCTTGTTATCAATCTTGGAACAGTTTGAGATAAATATTGTCTATCAATATTGTGGGCTAGTGATAATGAATGCTGAACGAATGAACGAACGAAGTTATGTATTCGCCTGCTGTATCACTTCTCTGAAAACAAAATGCGTAAAAATGGAAAGCACAACTCACAGTAGGGTTCATTTTACCTTCTTGCCTGCAAAATAGTGGACTTAATGAAGAATGCACAAGACTCGATCAAAAGGTGACTGGACCTGTTTGAATACTCGATGCAAGTTGGTGGTGGCCACTATTATTTGATTTCCTAAGGACTGAATGTGTTCGGGGCGCAATCCTAGTTGGTGGTGGCCATTCCTAAATGATTTCATAAGAACTTCATAAGAACTGATTGTGTTCAGTATTGAAATATACTGAACATGCTCATTCCTTAGAAAACAATTACTAACACAATTAAAATAATACAGAAGACATGGGAATACATAACAGATAGATCAGGGCTTTTGCAAATGATTAGACCTCCCTTACTAGATTTGGGGAATTGCTAAGACCGCTAGAAACAGATAGGAATAGATGCATGGCATAGGAACGCGTTGGAACTGGAGCACGGCAGCGCGTCAGGATGTACACCCCCCTTTTGCTGGGGACGTGACGTAATGAGGTATATCCGCTGTTCTGTGGATCGAGAAATTTTGTTTTGCGTCTCAAAGGTTTTGTAAGGCAGCCGTTAGACTCTTGGTGAAGCCTAGGGGATTGGGGGTGGAGGAGCAAGGGGATGAAAGGATCGATTGCGGTTATCCTTCCTCCTCCAAGCCGCGAGCGCTCACCGCACGCGCGCATCTGCCGCAATATTTGGGCTAACGAATTGACATTCGCTCGATCGTTCTCACGCATCTTCGCGACAGAGCGTGAAATCTTTCCTTCTTAGTCCTGCACGCTCACGGGGAGTCCGCGGCTAGGTTATGGCTATGGAAGGGACTCCAGTGTGTGTGCCACCAAAGCTGCTCGTGTGGAAACTGTCTTCGTCGCTCACGTGGAGTCTGCGGCCGGACGCAGAGACAGGCTAAGGAGAGGACCCAGAGTGATGTGCATCCAAGCTGCTCGTGCGAGAACTGCTCCCGTCTCCCAGGGTTCTCCTGCAGCGGCGGTGGAAGAGCTGCGATCCGCCACCGACCGATCAACGACCCTCCTCCATATCGACTGACCGTGGTGTCGGTAGATATCGAAAATTGCCACATCAATACAACGCGACCGCACGCGGCTTGGCGGAGGAAGAAGAGCCGCCACCAGGAAGATCGCATGCCCCCGGCGAGGGGCGTGTCCATATTTCGTACATCCTGACCGTCTACCCTGGAGCACACCTGTCCGACGCGCCGCTCACGTACGCCCGTGGTGGCGTTGCTGGCAGGCGGCTTGTGGCGCAGAGGATGGCGCGTTGCTTCGTAAGAAGGAGGTCGGGGGTTCGGTCCTCCTGCTTCCTGGGTTTTACATTTCAACTGACTGGTTGAGATTTAAGGGGTTTTAATGTTTACACGATTTTGTGTTCTGTTTTTCTGGTGACGAAAACAGTTTCCACACCCGGAGTCCCTTCCCTTGCCGAACCAGCTGCGGACTCTGCCTGAGCGACGAAAGCAGTGGTGCAATCCTAGTTGGTGGTGGCCACTCTTAAACGATTTTGTAAGATCTGAATGTGTTCAGTACTAAAGTATATTGAACTTATTCATTCCTTAAAAGAAAACTGTATTAACGAAATCAAAATAAATAACACAGAAAACATGAGAATATATAATATTTGTGAGCTAGGTCGGGACGTTTGCAAATGGGTAGGACGTAAAGTGCACTGTTTTGCCTGTGCCCAAAGGTTGATTGATGATGTCTTGGCCTATTTTTATTTTATTTTACTGATGCTATCTATTTCTCTCCTGAAAGATGATCCGTTCTCGGTGCAAATCTAGTAATGGAGGTCCCCTTGTAAAGTACTTTCGAGCTACCAGCTAACATTGCTCGACTTGGGGCTGCCTGCAAAATGTACGCTGACGACATAAAAATTTACAAAGAGATCGAAAATGTTCAAGACTGTCGTGTGATACAGTCAGCGATCGAATGTGTGGATGAGTGGGCAAAAATATGGGAGCTACCTCTTGCTCCAGAAAAATCTTGTAGTTTTACAGTCGGAACAAGAAGTCAAGTTTCCCAATCAGCGTACAGTCTAAGAGGAGTGTTACTGAAGTCGGTCTCTGCCGTTCGGGATCTGGGTTTCTCAATATCAGCAGTTCTCAGGTTTAATGAGCACTATAGAGCGTTGGTTAAGAAAGCAAATTTCGGAACATATAACTTATTTAAGACATTAAAAACGAACGACTTGCAGACGCTCTTGCGAGCTTACAAAATTTACGTGCGGTCCATTGTAGAATGTGGCACAACCGTGTTCACCCCCACCAAAAAGAAGGCTATTGGTTTGTTGGAAAGCGTTCAAAATAATTATACACGTAAGCTGTTTATGAGAAGTGAGGACTTCAATATTGTGATTTGCCGAATGGATCCACTAGAGCAAAGTTGCTTAGTCTTCCTAGTCTGTGTTACAAAAGAGAAAAGGCCGATTTGCTCATGTTGTTAAAAATTCTGATTAAAACCGTTGCAGTTGACCCACTGCCATTCTTCAAGTCTCCACTATCTAGAAATAGAAAAGGGGAACTTAGAATCTATGTCTCTGTGGCAAGGACGCAGGCTAGGTCAAGCTTCCTCACCTATTTGAATCTCAATGAGCTCAACTGCTTGCTTGGTGAATCCGAAAATGTCACACAGATGTCACTCCCGGCTCTCAAGTCATTTATTGCTCGTAGATTTCTCTTTTTAAGCTAATTTGGTGTTGTATTTTATCTGGCGATCATTTCTTGAGTCTTGATTTGATATGACCTGGTTTCATTTGGTTTCCTTTTCTTTATGTTAATCCACGTGTATTGTATGACACGTCCTTGAATAAATAAATAAATAAATAAATAAATAAATAAATAAAGTGCACCGAGAACGATCCATTTTAAGTTCCACTCTTGCGACTAAAACTTGGAAACTGAGTCTATTTGGTTCAAAGAGTTGGTGTAGTGTACTTACTTCTACACGCAGTTGCCTTTCATTATGTCGGAAAATCGTTCATGATCAGCCACCGCCAACTAGGACAGCAGCAATACATGAATTACATGTCTTGCCTGTGTCCAAAACGTTGACTGATGGCGCTATGGTATGTTTTCGTTTCATTTTATTGATGTTATCTGTATTAGCTCGTTGAGAATGATCAGTTTTCGATTGAAATCAGATAAGGGAGTCTATTCTTGCACCGAGAACGGTCCTTTTTATGTTCCCTTCTCCCGACTAGGCAACCTGGGGCCGGATTCATTAACGACTTACAGCAATTTAACATGGAACATTACAGCAGAAATCCCCGGTGGCGCGGCTTATCAAGCGATATGGTGAGCCATAAGCCGCGTTATCTGAGTTTTCTTAAATTCACTGTTAACGTTATGTAGGTCGTTGATGAATCCGGCCCCTGATTGGCGTAGTTTACTTATTTCTACATGTTGTTTCCCATTTGTTGTGTCTCGTTATGTCAGGAAATCGTTTAAGACTGGACATCATCAACTAGGATTGCACCCACGGTTTAGTCATTTGCAAAAGACCCGACCTAGTTCACAAATGTTACAAATCCTCATGTTTTCTGTTATTTATTTTGATTTCGTTAGTGCAGTTCTTTTCTAAGGATTGCGTAGCTTCAATATATCCCAACACGGAACGTATTCACCAGGAGACCATCTCAACGGTAGGTTGGAACGGCCCAAGTGTTGTATGAGCGCAGAATCGCCTCTCTCTGTGAAACAACAAAATGCAAATATTTCATATTACTCTGCGCAGAGTTAGGAACGACGGACTTTGGGCTGTTGGCGGCGTTAGTACTCTGCCTGCACGCGGAGAGCGGGCTCAAGTTGGCTGGAAACAGCGATGACGAGCGAGCAGTGGTGGAGCATTGAGTAGAGAGGCACCGTAATCCCCAGAGAGGCGATTCAGCCCATATACAACACCTAGGCCGTTCCGACATTCCGTTGAGGTAGTCTCCTCGTCAGTCCTTCTGATCTTGTGAAATCGTTCAAGAGTGGCCACCATCAACTAGGATTAAATCCATGTATATAACGCTTAGAGAAAGGAACTGAGATTTTCGACAATCTCGTTCACTGCACAATAATATGTGGGCAGGAGCTCTGAGATCTATCTTGGTAAGGGGCACTGGAATTGATGCGATAACTGTAAGGAGAATGGATAAGATCTTTCCGTTCGGAAACGGAAGTGAGTTTAGAGAATCGCCGTTAAATTTACGTAAAAAATAAATATGGGCGCTATTTTCGGAGGCACTAGAACCTTGTTCTAAAGATCCACAAACTGTGGCCCACGTAAAGTAGGGAAAACTAACCAATGCTACTCGGACCTTATCCACCGCCGAGCACGAATTCGGTCGCAACAAGCACCACCTATATATAAAAGAGTTTGTCCATGGAGTGATCTAACCTAAGTGAGATACGCCGCATCATCGACAGCAAGAGCGGTCGAGTGATCTAACCGAAGTGAGGTACGCCGCATCATCCACAGTGAAGGCAGTCGAATGATCTCACCTATGTGAGATATCACCACCTATATATAAAAGAGTTCTCCGTGGAGTGGTCTAACCTAAGTGAGATACGCCGCATTATCCACAGCGAGGGCGGTCGATGATCTAACCTGAATGAGGTACGCTTCATCATCTAAAACGCGGGCAAAATTTGCCATTGAACGTGGGATGTTGCTGCAGCAGAGGAAACGCAGTCCTTTACTGCTTAACACAGCAGCACCTACGCGCAATTCTGAGCGTCCAGATTCAGGAGCCGACTTCGTGCGATTAGCATGACAAGACTACTAAAGGGGTAAGGGTAGAAGGAGGAGTTTGATGGTGGGGAACCGACAGCAATCGGGAGGCTGCGACCAGGAGGAGCATCGGAATGGTCGATGCGGGGGAACGAGGAAGTAGGCCAGGAAGTGGCACCAAGAAGAGTTCAGGCAATGTGTAGGGATCATTAGGGAGTTACCAATCAGGGGAGGGAGACAGTAAGGAGGATCAGCAAGGGGATCCATTACCATTAAGAGAGACCGGATTTAGAGGATGTGACACCGATGTCACACAATGGGCGTTCGCTCGCCGTGAAGGAGTATCCCGAGGGGGAGGAGGGGAGGAATTTTCCTGGAAGAAGGGACCTGGAGGCGGGACCAGGACGGGAATCAACAAAAAGGGAGCCGTAAGGGAATTCATACGGAGAACAAGGAATCTGCCATATGCATAGCCTATTCATGCTTGACACAGCGGCGACTGTGCGCGCTTCTGAGCTTCTTCATCCAGAAAACGGGTCCCCTACGTCGCGCAGCAAGCATCCTGATTCTGAATACGTGTCACCGACCGTGCCGTGAGCATGGGAGGACCACTAGGGGGTGGTAGAGAAGGGCGGTAAGAGGATCTCTATGGTGGACCAGGAGAGCGACCAGGAAGGAAAGGAATAACCTGGAGGAGGTGCCAGGACGGGGAAACCAGCAAGAAGAGACCAGAAGGTGTGTGTCAATAGTGGAAAGAAAGAAGTAGGCCAGTGGTTGGGACCAGGAAGGTGGCTGACTAAAGAGGGGGAGGGAACACCATTAAAGGCGGACCAGCAATTAGATCCAGTAAGAAGAATCGAGAGAGGGGAACCTGGCTTCGGAAGACATGTCAACGACAGCTTGAAACGCTTACTGTTGAGCATGAGAGCGATTGTGGAGGATGAACCTGGGGGACAGAAGTACTGCACAGTACAAACCAATGACATTATGACCGGTCAGGAAAGAATGTCTATGATGAAGGTACCGAAGTGGTGAAGGGCTTGATGAAGGTAACGTACGCAGCAAGTTCCTAGATGCTAGCGAATTTTATGTTTTATAAAAACTACTTTCCATATGTCAGTGATGCTACAAAGTCGCGCGAAGCGCGCAAGTGCGAGACACGCCGCTAGGCGTGTCGAAGCACTTGTGACATAGATTTGAGCAAATATCCGCTTGCGATTTCGGTCGAGCTGTTCTGGTGGGGCGACCCTTGCGCGACTACGTGTGGCGAAAGTGGCGAACTCTGAATGATGACGAATGTAGTATGGCATGGCCGCAACACCGCCTGAAAACTCAGGTGTGCTTATTTTCTTACGCACTTTTAATGAGTACTAAGTTATAGTTCTCCTACAGCCAATCTTTCAGGCGCTGGACAAGCGCCACTTTGTTTATGTGAATTTTCACATACTAACTCCTTTATTGACAGTTTTTTAACGCAACATTTGCATGTGCGATAAGGCACATTACGATAGTAACAAAAAGACCGTATGGACACATAGTTGAGCGATAGGATGTAGATGGCTTTAAGTGTTCCCTATGGCAGGCATTGTCATAAACTTCAGCGGATAAAGGTGCACAACCCAACTGCGCACAACCGCTGAGCTAAGTGAGCAGGTTTTAACAAGGGTAACCTAGATGAGCAACATCTCGAAGTTCTCTCACTTGCCTGCTCGTGGATTCCCCTACGCGTTATCGAAGAGAACCGTACCACCCAACGGTGAACACATAGCAAAGAATGTATAGTGAGAAAAAATACGAAAAACAATCAAGAGACAAGGGCTATAACGTCGCAGCACATACCGTTAGGTCCAACACTGCTAAATGAAAATCTAGGACCAGATCTTCATTTAGCAATTTAACGGAGAAAATACAGCCGAAATCCCTGATAGCGCGGCTGCAATGTTTCACCATATTCTGCCGGTTCTAGATACATTGTCCACAGCGCGCAGTATGCCGGAAATTCGTTCCAAACAGCAGGACATGCTCGTCCAAACGCGTGGATAGGCTCCTTCCATCAGCCGATCAGCCTAACGTCACTCTGATTCAGCCGAGCCTATATGCGTTGTCCCGCGCGCCATGCCGCTGACTAGGCGAGGCAATAAGCCTCGCCTCGACTGGAGCTCGTTCGCGACGCACGATTCCGAAGAGAAGTGGGCGGGCAATGACACAAGATCAGAACTGAGGGTTCATGACACAGATCACGAAATCGACGAGGTTTCATGATTTCATTACTTGGCTCCCACATTTACCAAGTTTTTTAGAAAAGTCGCAAAGGTTGTTCTTTTCTCGGCGGCGCTGTTGTTTTCGAGGTTTTGCACATGTAGACTTTATCGTCCACAATTAATATATAATTTATTTTGTTACAGGATGTTTTGTTGTGATCAAAACTCTTGCGCCTGGCGGGACTCGAACCCGCATCTTCTGCTTTCCGGGCAGCGATGTTCGCCTTACACCACCGGCGCTGTTTGATCGCACGTAACATCCGCGATATCCTCGAGGCTTGTCAGCACCCACCCGTGATCCCGTATCACAGGTGATCGCAACAAAACATCCTGTAACAACATATAGCCTCTCTACCAGCCGCTCCAGGCTTAAGCAAATGTGTCAGAACATTGTTACTAGTAAGGTCTTCAGCTTAACCGGCTCCTTGCTGATATCAGCGACCGGCCCATCCCGTATCACGATCAAACAGCGCCGGTGGTGTAAGGCGAACATCGCTGCCCGGAAAGCAGAAGATGCGGGTTCGAGTCCCGCCTGGCGCAAGAGTTTTGATCGCAACAAAACATCCTGTAACAACATATAGCCTCTCTACCAGCCGCTCCAGGCTTAAGCAAATGTGTCAAAACATTATAATTTATTTATTCAATACACCGAAGGTGTGCCCAAACATTAATATTAAAAGAATCAGTCGTAAGTGCAAGAATTGACGCAGTTTGGTCAGAAAATCAAACGAAAACAAAAATTACAGACGCAAAGAACATACAAACACTAACACACTAAGTAAATCAGCACACCACAAACCCATCGTAAGCTCAATGCAAATACATTAAAGAATACCGAAAAGATGTTTTCCGTAAGATATAATGCCTAGAACTAGCCCACTGGTTAATTGCATGTAAGTGGGGTCAGCGACATCACAACTCGATCCAATCATGTACAACCACGTCCACAACACACAAGTTGTCTCGCAGCAGTTCCACAGCAGGAGTTATCCAGCGCAACTGACAATGTCATTATAACGCGGGCGCATGGTGACACCTCATTAAACTAAATACGCACGCTGGGCACTGGCCCCGGGGAAGCAACTACACGTCATAACAACTTGTAACTGTTGAACGCGTCTTGCACAGAATTTCTTATCCAGGATGTAGCAAAAGTGATGAAGTGACGATTGAGCAAATACCCCAGTGACATGCATCGAGCCACGAGCTGCACTATAGGCATGAAGGACACGGATGACACGATAAGCAGAACTCTTGACAGGAATGTTGCTAGCTGGAATACAGATCACAGACAGGGTGAACTAAGCTACGCGTACTGTAAAACGACTTCGAGGCTTATCCGGGACAGGCAAATGAAGGGCTGCGGCAAGAAAAGTTAAATAATAGAAACGAAAAGAATATGAACCATGATTCAACGTCGCCTAGAACAATGCTAAATCCTCAATTCTAAGTAATCGAAGAATATCCAAATCATTAAGTTTCCTCTTAAATATTTTACTCGATTCCACTGCCATAAGGTCAGGATCCAGACATTGGAACCATCTTGCACATCAATGGAAGACATTGTTGTTATATATGGTATGGTATCTCCGCTGGTATAATCTAGGATAATCAAGAATAAAGGAACGTCGTCTTGTCCCAGGACGGAACACCCAGAACTTGCTTGCTTGCAGTGTAACCTCTCCGCGAAGAATGCGGAAGCAAAAACCAGGTACAGGACGGTCCTCTTGCGCTGTATAGAATGAAGTGAGAATAACCTCAAGCGTTCATTATAAGAAGGCAAATAGTTACCGTTGTTGATTGATGACCTGCGGAATAGTAGACGTGTAAACACTCGTTGGACTTTCTCAATGCACCTGAGTTTTTTTGTACATGGACTCCAAATGACGGACGAGTATTCAAGGTGCGGCAAGACATATGTTTTATAAAGCCTGATAAGTAACCCGTATCCGAGCAATGAATCGTACGGAAAATTGCAAACATCACTGAGTACGCTTTCTTGACAATACTATCAATATGATCAGAAAACTTCAGTATTGAGTCGAAAATCACGCCAAGATCTTTCTTGGACTTACACACTTACACACACATACAGGTTTGGTCGGTATAGTACCGTAGTTCCATTGCACAGTCACCAAACTTCATGACCGAGCATTTATCAGGATTAACAGGTAAACTCCATTGCTGCGACCAGACCATTAGATTATCAATGGACTTTTGGAGGTTACCACAGACCACATGACTATCATTATTATTGAAAGACGCATGCAATTTGACATCGTCTGCGTACATTAGAATCTTAATTTCGGGACAAGTTTTGAGTACTGCCGGAAGCTCTAATGTATATAATATGAAAAGAAGTGGGGAAAGCACTCCCCCTTGGGGTACACCACTCCTACACATAAGGCTCGAGGAAAAGCTGCGACCCACTCTAACCGTCATACATCGATCACAGAGATACGATGTGATCCAAGTTAATAAAGAGCCGGTGACCCCGAGAGAACGTAGTTTGCTGAGTAATTTACCATGACCAACTTTACCGAATGCTTTAGAAAAACAATATAAACTATGTGAACAGTCTTTCCGGCATTGGTAGCTGAGCTCCAATCATGGAGCGCTACGGCTAAGTTTGAAGTAGTCGACGCATTCGGCAAGAAACCATGTTGCTCCAGCGGCATTATGTGGTGTTTCGTGACCCATTCTAGGAGCTTTTGGTTGATAACTTTTTCCATCACTTTAATTGGAGTGGGCGTAAGGCTAATTGGTCGAAAATTGTCAATCCTCCATTTGTTGATGTTTCGGAATCGCAGTTACAATTGCGTGTTTCCACGCATGAAGAACTTCTCCTCAACATAGAGAGACATTGAACAAGTCAGAGAGAGAAATAGCAAGGGTGTGACAGCACTTTTTGTACATAATTGGTGGGATTCCATCATATGGTTCCGTAACGGAGGGCTTCAGTCTTCTAAGTATCTTTGTTAAGTGATAGGGGTCAAAATAGAATCCATCTAGATTGAGGTTTGCCCTGATGCGCGCAGTAGGAAAAAATAAACGTTCATCTTGATTGCCTATACAGGAGGGTATACCAATATTATCCACGAAAACGCTACAGAAATGCTTTGCAAGCGCATCGGCTTTCTCCTTATCGTTACAGAATCGCGTTTCATATGAGTCCACAAGGATAGGGAAGGAGCCGTGAGCTTTGATTTTTGCCTAATGTATCGATGAAACGGTCTAGACCTTACTCGGGATCCTAGCCGTTTGTGGAGATTTGTAAGGATTTTTTTTTGAGATGGCGATTGTGATCAGTGCAAACTTTAATGTATAATGCATTCATAGCAGGGTTCGATAGAGCAGGAGAGAGACGCTCTCTTTGACGAAACAAATTGTATATGTGTTGAGGATAAATCATCGAATTTGCTTTAGGAGACTTCATAGGTACAAACATACCGAGTGCGTGGTAGATAACCCTGCAGAATCTACATACAAGTCGTTTACGAAAGCGTAGTTACTGAATTGAGATGAACATTCCACATTCGTAAAGTTCGGGCAGGGAGGATAGGTTATATTGATGGTTTCATGTAGTATATTGAAGTTAATGATGGCGTGGTCAGAAGTAGCAAGTGGTGGCGTGATGAAGACATTACAGACATTCTCTCTGGTAGATAGAACGATGTCCAATACATTATTGCCGACAGTAGGTTGGAATACATGTTGAGAAAACCCAGCTTGTAGGAAAAGTTCAAGGAAATTGGAGCTGGATGAGTTCAGGGGGAGCAGGGAGCTCCAGTCAATATGAATGTTAAAGTCTCCTACAACTATAGTATTGAGACGATCAGTAACAAGCTCATTTAACAACCATATAAGCGCTTCATTGTCAGCTACAGTTGAATTGGGAGGACGATAGGCAACAGCAATTCTTGTATCAGATCCTGAACAAACTGAGAGTAAGTTAATACAAAGAACGTCAGCTACCAGGGAATACGTTAATGGAAATCTCTCTACTGTTAGGTTGCACTTCGCAAGGAGGCATACTCCCCCGCCTACACGCCCACCACGATCACAATGATATAAGAAGTAAGGCAGCCCACCAACAATTTCAGAATCTAGGATGTTCGGATTGAGCCAGCTTTCATTTACAATAACCAAATCAGGATTCATCGTACCTAGAAGAAGTTGAAAATGTTCGATTTTGTTTACAAGACTTCGTGCATTTAGGGACACACAGCTCAGAAATTCCGGATCTAAGGTTCTGAAACGATTGGTTGGCTTCGAAGTAATATACTTTGTGTGCTTTGTGTTGCCACCCCCGCTGTTTCTTGAAAAGGGAGTTCAGATACCCTTTTCAATTCACCCTTATACACAACCCATTGCCGAGCCCCGACCTCACTATTATATCATTATTCTATTATACTATTAACATATTATATATTATACTATTAATTGTACAGGTAAACAAATGAATAGTTGCTAAAAAAAATAAAATACACCTCCTAATCCTTAAGGCCGTTTCTTAAAACCTACTGTCGCCTTCATTCTTTCGTCCCTCTCGAAATTAAAGAGCAATTAACTGCAGCTAAAATGTCCGTGGTTATCACCCCAGAACCAGACGCGTAATACCACCACCTTGCTGCGTTCATTGCTGATGCGCTGGAATTAGTATATTTGTTGGATTATTGATAGAGTATAATATAAAACTCCCACGAGTTGTGTAGGCAAAATTTTAGAAACAAGTTTTTTTCAGCCAGCGTCGCTAAGCCGAAACGAAAAAGCAAAAGAGGCCGTCAACGCTTTAGATCCATATTTCGAGCATGGAGAAAAGGCGATGGGAAGAAATCGTAAATGGCCTTTCTTACGTCATCTGCATTATGGATGAGGAAATGAAGTGTAGTGTCTAAGTAGTGTCTAAGGTTCAAGAGGGTTGAAGGTCAGCATTGAGGTATCGCTCTAATGTGATTTATGAGTTCCTCAGATTGGGCCAGTAATAATTCTTCTATCCCTTTCTGAGGAGGCCATAAATCAGGCCAGAGCGGTACCTCTATGGTCAAAAATCAGTATTCAACATGACCCATTATCAGGATTTGGTGGAGAGAGAAAGAGCGTAATTCTACCTAATACTTTAATTTTTTCGAATTTAGGCAAAGTAAAGAAGATGGCGTAACAGTGTTTGAAGTATGTGATGCTCCAAAGCGGCCAGCAATTGCAACTCAGGCAGAATACAAACTTAAGTGGAAGGTAGCATTACATCCTATTGAGCGGTATCAAACAATATGTTTACAGTCATAAGTAGCTCGTTTGATTCCTATTTTATATTTATTCTGCACTCGACTACAGTAAAAAAAATTGAAAATTTTCGCTGGATGTGTCGGCTTCTGTCCTGCAATTTTCAATGAAACACGTCCTAAGCCCACCGCAAATAAAAGTATGAGCCGATGAACAACAATGGCAGCCTGGAGGTCGCTTGAGGATTGGAAAGAAAAACAGATAGTGAAAAGAATAATGCAGGTGCTAGGTTTAGAAATGGCAGGAACGTTGAAAATGTTAACTGCAGAACTAAGATTTAACATTTGCGATTTAAAACCTGCGATTTAAGATTTATTTTAAGTTCTTATCGCGTGCACCGATCATTTTGTAATAGCACACATTATGTGACAAGATGTGTCATGATCGGCTTCATACACTATATGCACACGAGGTGTTACGATCGGCGGCCTCAGAGACAAATAGGATTCCCTGGTAGCAGAGATCCTAATTGCCCCATGAGGCAGCGGAGTTACGAAGACGGATAACAACCCATGAAGAAAGGGGTCTGCTTACCTGGCCCTGTTCGGCGGTATTGTCTCGCTTACCGTAGTTATAATCCAAAGCTGGACCCTTCCCACGTCCAGCTCGTCCATCCTCCTCAACCTTTGCCTGTAATGTCCGCTAGTCGACGAATTAGCGCAAATGAACAACGGAATAAACATACATACACAACAATGAATCAACAGCCCAAACAACCCCAAGTCCATCACGTAATACGACAGAACTAGAACACTACAACGCAAGGACTGACCCATCTCTTTCCGTCCTACAGCACACAAGATCTACGAGGCAGATTTTTTACCACCACGAGCAAAACATTCCCCCACATCCCCATACAATAGTATATGGGAAACAAATACATAGAAGTCAGTCGGGTCGGTTGTTGGCTAGGTTATGAGGTCGCGAGGGAGAGGAGGGGTGCTCACTGATCCTCGCGGCCCTCTCATGGTGCTTCTCCTGTTATGAATAGCGTATTGAGTATGAACTATGATGAACTTGCTAAGCCGTTGATCAGTATTTTTAGCGGCTTCGTTTCGGTTGTTTCGGCAGCTTTGCTTTATTTGGAGCCTAGAAAAATCGGAAATATTCACGGCACTACTCGCGCGAACACCATTCATATTACAAAGTACTTCCAGCTACAGTTGAACGGTTGTCCTCTACCGTAACTACCTGTTAGGCCCCGTTTATACTTCCGACCACGAGCGATGCGACGCCATGTACAGTGGCCAAATTGATCGATCGCGTCGCTCAATCAATGTGGCCACAATGCGTAGCGTCGCGTCGCGCGGCGTCGAAGTGTAAACGGGCCTTAGTCCAGCCATCCTTTACTGCTCCTATTACTGGCCCTGTCCTTGTTCACTCTTAGGAGAATTCTTTGTAATTTGGTGTGGAATTTAGGTAAGTAACGCAGAAATATTTCTGACTTTTTTCAGGTTCTAAAGACGGCAAAGTTGCCGAAACAGACGGAATAATGCCGTCAAATATATAGGAAAACAGCTTATCATGATTTTGCCGTAGTTCAAGAACGTCATGCCAAGATTTATGGAAAGTCTAACCTAAGCAGTATTGGACGGGAACAAGGCCCCACGATGGCCAACTGGAATGCGTGAGAGTCTGGAGCAAAAGAACACGCGCCTCGTCGCGGGAGCGGATGACTATCAATGCGGAGCGCGAAAGTCGAGGGACGGTTAGGAGGGGCTGCGATCGGTTTACTGACGTCGGCGAATTTCCCGCGTTCCTAGGCCGGACGAGGCGGTCTCATGGGACGTCAGGATAGATCATTGGGAAGAGGAGCTATAGCGTCTGCGACACAATGGGTGGCAACAAGTTCGTGAAATTTGCTCACCAACTTCGTCGCCTCGAGCAATGCCAGCGCCGCAGCAAGCGCAGCGAGTTTCTCTGACATACCGCTCCTACGTCGATTGTGATGCAAAACTTGGCGTAAATACAGTCGGGGGGGGGGGGGACTCCATGTAGTACGGCCCTGCACAACGTTTTGTGATATACAAACTAAAAATTTTGTGCTGCACTGGTGTATTCTACACCTATGGTGACTGAGATAGGCTATTGCTTATGTAAATGGACATGCACGTGCCTTCCCACCAATAGAATCAGGTGTAAATCTTTATGTAAAATAAAATACTTAAAATCTCATAGTTCTTCAATAACCTCAAACACAACGCCACAACAATCGTAATCAAAGGACAATAACATCCACAAACAGTGACAATAGATGCGAAGCAAAACATTAAACATGCTTTGTTCAGCATCTATCTTCATATAAAACTTTTAAAATTTTACCCCGAGGTTCATTAGTGAAGAATGTAACTAATTAACTTAGTTGTTAGTACATTATGGGGTAATATTTTGTTGTGTTTTTATTTACCTACTAACAACTAAATTTTACAAATAAAATGAAAGTAAACACACAATACAATTGTATTAGAAAAATCAACAATCACAAATCTAACTAATTCTCAATTTTTTTCATTTTAGTTTTTATTTTAATTTATAACTTTAATTAGGTTCATTTATTATTTGTGACCTTTCTATTATTTATTTGTTTTTTATATGAATTATTGCAGCATAAACATGTAAGTTTCCAAAGCTGTATATTACTGTAAATTATGAAATTTGAATTGTTCATATATTTATTTACTTTTTTAAAATATGTTTATTTATTTTATTAAAAAACATACAAACTAATCTTGTATATTAATATCAAACTTACAATCATTGAAGAAATAAAATGAGAACTACTACCTTTGAGTTGAAGTCTATCAATATTATTATCAGTCACAATATAATTCCACTCTCATTCCAATTTATGTTTGTTATTGATCTACCAGACATTCAGCGGCCTAGCAGCGGCCAAAGGTCTGGTTAGGGGCTTCGCCACCAAACCCCGAAAATAGAACAACCCCAATCTTCCTCCATTCTCCTTTAGGGCTCCTTACTTTTATTAAGTAAAAAACGGTTTTACTATATAGATTGGTGCAGTGAGATATGGTAGTGCAGAAGTCTCACTGTTCCCATAAAGCCCATCGACCCTCTATAGCATGTACCTGATCTATTGTCCGTAGGGCCCGTTCTCTACGTAGCAGATCATGAGGGTCCCAATCGAATATGCTTAATCTACAGAACCATAATTAATTTAATCGGTATTGGTCGACAGCTCGACACCGTTTACTGTCCGAAGGCAATAATACTCCTCCAAATCCCATTGTCACTCTCCCTACCTCTTCCACACCTCCCCCCCCCCCCTCCCGCTAATAATTCCTTACCAATGTGCTGGGGCAAAGAAAAGGAGTGAGTGTCAAGCACGCACATGTGACACTGAGTTCGATTCAGGTGTCACCACTTTGCCGCCACATCTATGATACTTCTGCACCCCGACGCACGTGCCACGACTTCTGAAACCGGTTCAGAAACCCGACGCGCATTGGACGATATTGAGGGAAAATGCTGGTTCCCCTTATCATCCTCGAGTGGTCCCCTTTTGCTGATCCGCTCTTCACTGTTCCCCCTCCTACTGGTCGCACTTACTCGGAATCCTTTCGCAAGTTGGACGTTTTTTCGGCACGCCTTCTGAATTCGTGCGCACGTTGGGCGATGTCTGCTACAAGTCTTCTAAATCCTGATGCACGTTGAACGACGTCTTCAGCACGTCTTCTGAATCCCTACGCATATTGAGCACCTCTAACAAGGGAGGTCAATGAACATTCCGCGGCAATTTTAAAAGTGACCTATTGAGTGTTGTAGGGAATTGTACATAGTAGTTTTCAAATTTCCTGCGGACATCAGGGCAGGTCAAGAATTGCAAAAAACCGTTTCACTTCAGTGCGGGCCGATAAGGTAATACTGACGCCTGGAACTGCCATGTCGTGGTTAGAATGTAACCTGCAAAAGGTTTAGGGCTGGCACAGCAGCGTAACTACAGCGATTCCACAATTTGCTTATTAGCGGTACAGTGACCGAGGTGGAACGTTGAGGTGCGTCGCTCACCACCAACGGCGCAGCGACCAGATGGCCGAGTGGCTATGGGGCGGGCTTGCGGGAAGAGTGTCGGGGGATCGGATTCCGAGGTGCTGCTCCTGCACTGCTGATCTTGTTCCGTCCATTTCTGTCGATATAAAGTGTATCTTGACCACGGTAGTGTACCATACTGATATTATAACTTTATTTTATCCTGAATGATACGATATAAACACAAAAATAAACACTCAAAGCAACAGCGTTCATAGTACATAATTCGATTGGCCATCGAGGAGGAGCAGGCGACTTTTCTTTGCCTACAAAATAGATAACTTCAGAACTCCAAAGATCGAGGAAAAACATTATTTTATTTTTATTTATTTTTTTTATTTTTTATTATTTATGTTTTTATTTTATCAAATAATTGACTATATTTATGTTCAATTTTTTCGATCACTCTTCGACCTCTGGAGAGAAAGTATAACAGTACCAATCTGTCTTCTTCATCCTCAGCCAACAATATTGCTAGTGATCTCACGGCCGTCACATACAGCATCCTCCTCACTGTTACAAGGAGACGTCATACCACCCACATCATTGTCATCATCCGGCTAACAGGCTACAGCCTGCGCTTCGTTGAAGTCAAGCTAACATCACGAACGAGAGAACAGGCGACTTTTCTTCGCAGTTCCTTGGTAGCATTCAAGGGCCTCTCCCAACTACAAAATGGATAATATTCTTTATCTTGACCGCCTCCGTTAGGCACTGACAGTGGGCCTGTTAGCACTACTTCATGACTCCAAAAGTCGAAGAGAAATTGAAAAAAAATGAATAAAAAGCTTTACCTTTATTTTTCATTTATTAATTTATTTATTATTTCATTTATTATGTATTATTTACATATAGTTAGGAGTACCAAGGATGTAGTTCGCCAGCAATCTCCCATGGTTAAGCTCAAGAAAACCCGGCTGGCATACACCGCCGCGTCGAAAGCATCCCTTGGCTTTAGTCCCCCTTCCCCGTGACTGACAACGTGGCGAACGAATTAAGCGAATTATATATAGTAAGATATTATAAGTGTTATTATTTCTGTATCTGTACCTTGTAATAGAACTAAGTAAGTTAGGAATGAAGTAATATTATCGTGATCATAATTATGTAATAAATATTTAATCCTATTCAAACATTTTAATATATTCTTATAATTATATCTACTGGATAGCTGCTTTTGTCTAGGTCTATTTATCAACCTTACAATGTTTTCAACCAATATCGTTGAAGGCTGCGTCTTAATCTAATTAATCTTAATAGTTTCCGTGAATATGACCGATTTTTCAACTTTTATAGAGATATTTGAGTCAAAATGGGAATCTAATAAATACAATTTAAAACTGTTTGTTTGAATAATTTTGTTATTAACTTATTGCTAATAATTTTAGTATTGAGATCGAGATAACTGCAATGGCAATCTAACTCATGTGTTGTTTCTGGAGAGAATTTTCGCATGCTTTACTTACAAGGAGGTCAATGAACGTCCCGTTGCAATTTTTAAAGTGACCTATTAAGGGTACTAGGGAGTTGTCTGAGAAGCACCATAGTCGTTTTCAAATTTCCCGCGGACATATGGGTAGGTCAAAAATTTCAACAAACCGTATCACTTCAGTGCGGGCCAATAAAACAAAACAGACGTCTGGAACTGCTATGTCGTGATTTAACGAGTTTAACCTGCAAAAGGTTTGGGGCTGCAACAGGAACGGAATTACAGCAATCTCACACTTTGCTTGTCAGCGATACAGTAACCAAAGCGGAACATTGAAGTGCGCCGCTCACGAACCAGGTGGCAGCGACTGGATGGCCGAGGGGGTGTGGGGGAGCGGTCTTGCAGTAAGAGGGTCATGGGTCGGATCCGGGGGTTGGGATTGTGCATTGCTGAGCTTGTTCATTGCTCTTTTGCTGATGTAAAGTGTATATTGAGCAGGTAACTACTGACGTTATACCTCATTACCGTTACCTTATTTTGACGAAATAACGGAAAGGGCGAAATAGTGATCATGACCCCGCCATCTTTACTCACGAGACCCACAGTAACCTACCCTGGTCGGCCGAATCTTCAAAGATGAATACCAAATTGGTGCTCAGCACCCAGAGTAACAGTAATGGGCGATGTTTGGGCAAAAAAAATGTTTTTCGACCTCTCCTCGACTTTCGGAATAACGATAGTACAACAGTGCCAGTTATTCTGTACGTACTACGTTCCTCCTACCCCCTCCCACTCTATCAGTATGGAAAAGTGGCCGAGAAAAATTAGGCTACAGCATTGCCAAACTACGTGATCGAAAATGAAACATTTTAAAAGAGATGGTTAAATTAGTAAAATTTGCAAGAAAAGCGTTCTTTATAGAAACCCAAAAACTGGTCAGCATATTTAGGAGAACGAAAACCTGACTTTTTCATATTCGACAAGTGGTCAAAAAAGAGAAAATGAAAACGCTGTCTGGCCGGTGTCAGAACGCATTCTACCTTTACAAAGACGGAAGGCAACACGCCAACTCCGTCCCGGTTTCGAATCCTATACATTTTCCCTGTAAGTCTGCATCGCTATACACACGCCCAGTCGCTGCCCAGCCTGCAGTGAATGATTCGCTTGAGTGTACCCTCGAGCCTCCTTGGGGAAACCTAACAATTTGTAACATATAACTACAAGTAAAGCTTTTGCAGGTACATTTCTGAGCACTACAAGGTCACTCAAGTCTGTAGCACTATCGCTATTTCAAAAGTCGGGGAAGGTCGAAATTTTTTTTCGCCCAAACATCGCCTAGCACTGTTATTTTGGATCCTGAGCAGGAATATGATACCCGTTTTTTCGGTCGATCACGGTAGGTTACTGTGGGTGTAGCGTGTAAGAATGGCGGGGTCATGATCACTGATTTCGCACTTTCCTCCCCTATAGAAACTATTTAAGCTGCCGACCACGAATCCGCAATTCTTTTTCTAATTTATCTATTTTTCGTGAGCTACTTCTCCTGAAAGTAGCAGATTGCAAATCAAGCGTGATCACATAGCTAAAGAAAATTGTTCCACGTACTGACGTTGATAACCTTGCTCGCTCACGAAGACGGGGATCACGCGATCACGAGAAAACGTTTATCAGAACTGTGATCAGCGCCTCAATTAGCCTACAAGACGAAGAATGGGCGAAAATTGCGGCGAATTAATTTCTTTCGATCTCCAGAGTCGTGAGAGCACAAATCTCTACACCATCGATTAGCAGAGAGTGGTTGGGGAAAATAGGCAGCATCGTTGTTAAATCGTATCAAACGGGTTAAGGTTATAACTTCAGTAGGGTACACTGCAGTATTCATGATACACTTTACATCAGCAAAAGAGCAATGAGGAAGCCCAGCTATGCAGAATCCCAACCACCGGATCCGACTAATGACCCTCTTCCTGCAAGTCCAACCCCCACACCCACTCGGCCATCCAGCCGCTGCCACCTACCTCGTGAGCGGCTCACCGCTGCCACCTACCTCGTGAGCGGCTCACCTCAATGTTCCGCTTTGGTTACTGTATCGCTGACAAGCAAAGTGTGAGATCGCTGTAATTCCGCTCCTGTTGCAACCCCAACCTTTTGCAGGTTAAATTCTAACCACCACATGGTAGTTCTAAACCCCAGTTTGGCTTTATCGGCCCGCACTGAAGTGACGTGGTTTTTTGCAATTTTTGACCTATCCAAATGTCCGCAGGAAAATGGAAAAGCACTATGTGCTTCTCAGACAACCCCTTACAACCCTCAATAGGTCACTTTGAATCTTGCCACGATACGTTCATTGACCTCCCTTGTAAGTAATTCTTGTGTTAATTCATTATTTTTATTATGAATTTTAAGAACACCATCCAGGTATCTAAAGGGTTATGCTTACGTGACGATTTGGCTTTGGTGTTACTAACTTTTTGCAAAATTTGTATTCAAATATCGATAATGTAAGATTAGCAAGTAATGAACTACAATTACTTCCTTGAAGTACTCCTCCAATTTGTTTGTAAATTGTTCCTGCAAAAATTGTAAAACTTTTTTGAACTAAATATTCAGTGAAGAGCATTAAATCTTTTGCTGTATAGTATCTGTGTTTATTTAAAGGATAAAAGGATAAAGGACGGCGTTGCTCAATCCCTTCTGGGATGCGCCAGCGCATTCTACTTCTACGGGATGTCGTGGAGGCGACATGAATGCGTATTTGGCCATACAATGATTTGCGGTGGCCAGCCGATGAACAAGTCAGCGCTTTATCCTTCCCAGACAAGTCTGGTACCAATTCACCGACCCCGGAGGGATGGAAGGCTTGGTTGGCCTGGGCGGGAAATCCGAACCAGGAACCTGGTATCGGGTGCACACTACAGTCGCGCCTCCTCCGACTGCGCCACACGCGCCCCTGTGTTTATTTAGAGTATTATTATTAGTATAATAAATATTATTGTGTCCATTACATGCAATATATTTTTTACCCGCATTATGAAAGCATATTTTTATTAATTCTTCAATATTTTTTTATATAATATTATGCTAAAGACTCGCAAACATATTAGTATGTCATTAGTAGACCAATAGCCAATGAAGTTTTTGTTTCTCGATGTTATTATGTTAATATAATTATTGAAATGTTTTAAAAATATATTAACTGTAGTCATCTTTTTTGAAAGAGGTTTTATGGAGCCGTCATATGCTTTTGCAATAAATCTAAATTTTGACTGGAATGTGTAATTTGGTAAGCAATATGTCAAAGAAACTTCTGTGTTCCTTCAAATTTAATTTTATTATTTAAACAAAATGTTTTATCCCTACCCCTTCCCTATCATTATCCCTACACATTCACATTATCCTTATCCTGCCCCTCAGCTTACTTGCGAACAAAATTTGAACCTTAACAAACTTCTACGCGATCCTATGCTGAAAACAAAATATGTTCGGTGAAATAAATGTTTATTGTCAGAACAAACACTTCAAAAAGTTTTTCACAATAAGAATAATTGCTCAACTCTTTAATTAAATTTCCTTTTTTCGATTCTTACCCAGCTCTCTTCGAGTAACCATTTCGTCTGGTTGAGTGGAACTTATAGCTCATAAATAGCTGAGCGGAAACTGAATAAAAGATTCGCGCAGAAAGAAGAGCAGTTGACGCTATGAAAATGGCAGCACGCCTTCGCAGAAAGCAGTTGTTGCTGCAGCTGCTGCACCTTCCTACACTACTCGGTCGTGGCACCAGTGGAACTCCTGGAAAAACGGCTCGTGCTGCTCCTGACCTTGGAGCAACCCACATAAACACGGAATCAGCTCATGCTGCTCTTTCTGACTAGAGAAGAACTTCGCTTCATAAAATTTGTGACTTCATTCTGTAATACTCACGGGAATAAGTCCTGCAGCACTTCGCGAACTATTTTGTTTCCTTAAGCCAAATGAAGGAGAGAAGACCAAATGAAGAAGAAATGACCACAACGTCACTTCCGCTATAAACAATAACTTTGTTGGCCCCTGTGTCACAACAACATTTCCAACTCGTCTCTTCCTTTTCTGGGAGAGCTAATATATGCATAAGAGAGGGAGTCATTCGCTCATCAGCTTTCTCACAACCAAAACCATTTTCTACCGTTAGACTCCATGATCATAATCACAAGAACGATAGAGCAAATTTCAATCTTGGTTCAAAATAAAAGCGGTGATTGGTTCAAGTAAACGCTAGAGAGGCTAAATTGCAGTGACACTGTTGCAAAAGCTGAACACTCGCCCTTCTTTCCTTAAAATCATTTTCTCGCTTCTTTTTCACATGACGCAATACTAAAGACCTACCACCTGATTCGCTCACTATTAGCCAAAGATCCCACTACCTAGACTAAACAATGTCATTATTTTGTTCCTATTCAGATAAAATTCAGTTATAACCTTCAGATAAGAATTCTAAGCAGGATTCATAACCAATAAGGATAAAGGATAGACTTTACTCAATCCCTTTTGAGATGTACCATTCATTCTGTATGAGTGTCCCATAATTTTCTGGACTATTTGAAGCATGAGTGTTCACAACTTTTTTAAACAAGATCCAAACGGGATGTTCTCTTTGGCACAACAAGGCGATTCGAATGTATTTTGCAATAGCATATCGATTACCTCTGTCGGCCTACTGCCCGCACTTTGGCAATTTCTTGAAAATGAAATTGCCGACTGCTAAATCGCGACCTTCTTCTTCATCACTTTCGTTCTGGATTATCTTCGTACGCTACTCACAAAGCTATCGTTGCTCTGTTAGGACCAGATGTCTGCAGCAAGTCAGCGTGTGAAAATTGGTTCAATCGTTTTCCGTAGGGGACGTACAGCAATTTGCTGCTCAACAAGGATGTTGCTTTCATTTTGGTTCACGAGTCGATAGTCGTGCACTACTCGCTTTTACTAGATTGCAGCAGTCTTGTTCATTGAAGATATGCTGGAAATGGAGCGTAAGCTGCTTGAGAAGTAACCGAGATTCGGAACTAATCGTGTGCTAATGCATAACACGCAACCGCATCGAGCCAAGCGAACGCAAGAGGCGAGAGAAAGGAGTCCATCGAAATTGATGCACATCATGCATATTCACCAGATATCATCAGCTCTTGTGGCTGATGATATCTGGTGAATATGCATGATGTGGTTAGAGGACTTGCTTCTTTTCCATCAACGAACGATGCTCGCAATGTCAAGGTTCAGTACGCAGCAGGCCAGCTTCTTTATGGGAGAATGCAATCAACTCTCTGCCCAATCGCTGGAGAAAGGTTGTGGCCATAGATGGAGAATATATCGATTGACTACCCTCTGCCATTCTCTTGTTGCAATAAATTTTAATAAAAATGGTATGATAGCTCAGAAAATTATGGGACACCCCAATACTTCTACGAGATGAAGCAGAGGCGTATTTGGTCATGCAATGACATGCGCTGGCTAGAAAACAAACAACTCACCGCTTTATCCTTCATAGAAAGGTCTGGTACCAATTCATCAGACGTGGAGGATAGAATACTAATACTAACCGAAAACCTCGGGTGCAGAAAACAGCCGGTATCTCCTCCAACTGTGCTACACGCGCCCATAGTGCAGGATACTCTGAGCTTTTCTTGAAAATTCTATTTCCCGTACTTTTTGTAAGGATAGCAATAACAATTTGCTCTACACTAGCCCATGCATCGTGACATTGACATTCTTCAGACTAGAGAAAAAGAGTAGGTGGTTCTATTTTTGAACAACTTGGGTACAAGGATGTCCCACATGTTGTCAATCAGGTTAAAATCTAGAGAAGAATTGAGCCTCTCTAGAAGTTAGACTACACTAGCATTAAGCGAATCTGTGGTCGACCATGATACGTGTGTGTAGGCATCATCCTGCTAAAAAAAACATGGCTATGCCTATATAATCATATTTATTTATTTATTTATTTATTTATTTATTCAAGGCATGGAGAACTGTCTAGCATACAGATTACAATCAAACATGAAAAATAACGAAACAACATAAAACGGGACGAATGTAGCCATCAGCCATGCAAGAAACTATCCACAGCGAGGGCGGTCGAATGATCTAACCTATGTGAGAGATCACCACCTATCACCATCACCATCACCATCACCACCTCACCACCTATATATAAAAGAGTTTGTCCGTGGAGTGATCTAACCTAAGTGATGTACGCCAAATCATCCACAGCGAGAGCGGTCGAGTGATCTAACCGAAGTGAGGTACATCGCATCTACAGCGAGGGCAGTCGAATCATCTAACCTATGTGAGATATCACCACCTATCACCAACATTCGACTCCGTCGAGACTGAAGCGGTCCTCGAAGCCCTGCTCACTCAGGGCGTTCCTGCTCAGTACATCAGTCCTTAGAGAGCTGTACAGTGGATTCACGACCAAGATCTCTCCATTCCACAACGACGTCGTCATCGTCGTGAGGAGAGGGGTTCGGTAAGGGAATCCCATATCCCCGTAGCTCTTCAGCGTCACCCTAGAAAACGTAATGCGCGAACTAGAATGGGAAGACATGGGAGTGAAGGTCGACGGCCGGCAGCTGCACCATCTGCGCTTCTCCGGAGACATCGTACTCATAACACCGAGCATCAGTCAGGCGGAGCGAATGCTGGCCGACTTCGATCGTTTATGTGGGAACGTTGGACTGCAGCTGAATCTTACGAAGACGATGTTCATGAGGAACGGACAAGTTTCTGATGCCCCATTCTCGCTCAACGAGACGAACATCTTCGAATGCCAGCTATGTGTATCTGGGTCGCGAAGTCAACATGGCCAACGACCTAGCACCAGAGCTGAGCAGAAGGAAACGAGCGGTTAGGGGAGCTTTCAAGAGCGTCGAAGAAGTCGTGAAGAAGACGAAGAAGGTCCGACTTCTTGCCCACCTATTCGACTTCACTGTTCTTCCTGTCCTAACATACGCCTCAGAGACCTGGGCTATACGAAAGCAGGATGAACACGCGATCAGCGTCGCTCAGCGTGGAATCGAGAGGACGATACTCGGAGTGACACGAGTCACGCAAGTGAGAGAAGACCACCAGAGTTCAGAGTTTCGACCATGTTAGAAGATCAGAGACGCTGTCACATGAGCCGAGTCGTCGAAAGTTAGGTGGGTCGGCCACGCAATGCGATTCGCAGACACCAGCTGGACGAGAGCCATCACCGACTGGGTTCCGCGGGATGCCAAGAGAACACCAGGACGCCCACCAACCCGTTGGTCGGACTTCTTCGTGAAAGCCCTGAACGACCGATATGACGCTCTTCGTGTCCCTCGAGGGAGGAGGATCCATTGGACCACTCTGGCACGCGACTGGGACGAACGGAGACTCTGCTAGCGCCCGCTCGAGCAAGACGATGATCAATGGGAAGACAGGTGATACAGGTGATACAGGTGATCACCATCACCACATATATCACCACCTATATATAAAAGAGTTTGTCCGTGGAGTGATCTAACCGAAGTGAGGTACGCATCATCCACAGCGAGAGCGGTCAAATGATCTAACCGAAGTGAGGTACGCCGCATCATCCACAGCGAGGGCGGTCGAATGATCTAACCGAAGTGAGGTACGCCGCATCATCCACAGCGAGGGCGGTCGAATGATCTAACCTAAGTTAGGTACGCCGCATCATCCACAGCGAGAGCGGTCGAGTGATCTAACCGAAGTGAGGTACGCCGCATCATCCACAGCGAGGGCGGTGGAATGATCTAACCTAAGTTAGGTACGCCGTATCAACCACCGCGAGGGCGGTCGAATGATCTAACCTAATCGTGAGTGAGATACCACCACCTATCACCATCACAACCTATATATAAAAGAGTTTGTCTGTGGAGTGATCTATCACCACCTATGTATAAAAGAGTTTGTCTGTGGAGTGATCTAACCGAAGTGAGGTACGCATCATCCACAGCGAGAGCGGTCGAATGATCTAACCGAAGTGAGGTACGCCGCATCATCCACAGCGAGGGCGGTCGAATGATCTAACCGAAGTGAGGTACGCCGCATCATCCACAGCGAGGGCGGTCGAGTGATCTAACCGAAGTGAGGTACGCATCATCCACAGCGAGAGCGGTCGAATGATCTAACCGAAGTGAGGTACGCCGCATCATCCACAGCGGGGGCGGTCGAGTGATCTAACGTGAGTGAGCTGCGCCGCATCATCAACAGCGAAAGCGGTCGAGTGATCTAACCTGAATAAGGTGCTCCTCATCATTTACAGCGCGGGCAAAATTTGCTATTTAACGTGTGATGTTGCTGCAGCAGGGAAATCGCAGCCCTTTACTGCTTCAACAACAGCACCTACGCGCGTTTTTGAGCGTTCAGATTCAGAAGCCGACTTCGTGCCATTAGCATGAGAAGACTACTAAAGAGGTAAGTGTAGAAGGGAGACTTTGAGGGTAGAGAAACTACAGCGATCAGGAGGCAGCGACCAGATGAGCATCGAGATAGTCGATGTGGGGAACAAGGAAGCAGGCCAGGAGGTGGCACCAAGAAGAGTTTAGGCAATATGTAGTGATCATTAGGGAGTTAGCAATTAGAAGAGGAGGGACAGTAAGGAGGATCAGCAAGGGGATCCATCACCATTAAGAGAGACCGGATTTCGGGGATGTGACACCGACGTCACACAATGGGCATTCGCTCGCCGTCGTCGTGTCGTGAGCGTAGGAGGCCTACTTAATTGGGGTAGAGTAGTACGGAAGATCCCGACGGGGAGGGGAGAGGAATCTACCTGGAAGAAGGGACCTGGAGATGGAACCAGGATGGGGAACCAACAAGAAGGGAGCCGTAAGTGAATTCATACGGAGAACAAGGAATCTGCCATATGCATAGCCTCTTCATGCCCGACACAGCGGCGACTGCGCGCGCTTTTGAGCTTCTTGATCCAGAAAACGGGCCCACTACGTCGCGCAGCAAGCATCCTGATTCTGAATACGTGTAACCGATCGTGCCGTGAGCATAGGAGGATCACTAAGGGGGTGGTGGAGAAGGGCGGTAAGGAGGACCTCTATGGTGGACCGATAGAGCGACCAGTAAGGAAAGGGAGAACCTGGAGGAGAGGCCAGGACAGGGAAACCAGCAAGAAGAGACCAGTAGGGGTCAATAGTGAAAACAAAGAAGTGGCCAGTAGTTGGGACCAGGAAGGTGGGGGACTAAAGGGGAGGAGGGAAAACCAGTAAAAGCGGACCAGCAATTAGATCCAGTAAAAAGAATCGAGAGGGGGAAACCTGGCTTCGGAAGACATGTCAACGACAACTTGAAACGGTGGCTGTTGCGGAGGAACAACCTGAGGAACAGAAGCTCTGCGCAGCACAAACAAACCAATGACATTATGACCGGTGAGAAAAGAATGTCTATGATGAATGTATCGAAGTGGTGGAGGGCTTGATGCCGATAAAGTACGCACCAAGTCCTAGATGCTAGTGAATTTTATGTTTTATAGAAACTAGAAACTTTTCATAGGTCACAGTGATGCTACAAAGTCGCGCGAAGCGCGCAAGTACGAGACACGCCGTTAGACTTGTCGGAGAACTTGTTACTACAAATAAGGCATCTAGCAGCATACTTTAATATTTAACATCTGACAAATCTTCCACAGGGCTAGTTGGATAGTCTCTCTAGATCTTTATAGTCGCCCAGCAACAGGTCAAAAGGATTTCCCTGAGGATTGCATAGGTAAGAAGCCTGATCTGTGTCGTAAGTCAAGATTTAGCCACTGAGGTTCGGAGGTTCAACTTTCCTGTCATGGTTCTTGTCAAGGTACCATCAAAGAACTTTTTTGGGTCGACGAAAACCTTATTTGCAGGAATTTTGTACGTCGTGATAAAGTCAACAATTTTTTTTAATTCTCAGGAAGGAAAGACCAAAGAGCGCAGTCCGTTAAGCGCCAAATCCAACCAAATATGGCAGCAAGTGATCTCTGAGCAGATAGTCGTGTCTGTTCATCTTTCATGTAGCGAACTCTCGACTTTATCCAGAAAACGAAGCTCAAGAGACTTCCACAGTTAAAGTTGCTCTTAGGGAGTACTCTATCTTCTCTCCTTAGTCGCTGCAGTAGAGAACACACTATAGCTCTGCCCTTTTCGAATTTCGAATATTCGATTATTCGACTACTTAAAAAAGGTCCAATATTCGAATTATTCGTTTAATCGAGTATTCGAAAAAGGCCAATATTTGAACATTCCATTATTCGACCACTCGAAAAACGCCCAATATTCGAATTATTCCTTTACCCGAATATAAGAAGGTGGTGATCCGATCCCGTGTAGAACTTGCAGATGATAGGGGTCACCAGGCAACACTTCCTGCTGAGGATTTTGTGGTCGACCTCGTTGTGGAAGCATTCCGAGGTCTACCACAGGAGGGAAATTTCTAAATCTGCAAGTTTCCCTGGATTGCATTGGTCGGCATGCCGAACTCTGACGGACTTTCACCTTGCTCGTTCCACTCCAAACAGTAGATCTTCGCGGCCTGATCAAATCGTTGACGTCTGGGAAAGACTTTTCAGCGGCCTCGAACGGCCAGTCTACAGACTGCAAGGCCTATGGTATACTCCCGCGTCGCTCCAGCGACGGGCGCGGGGCAACTGTCAACGGCGCGCCCTCGCTGCAGTGGCGTACGGCGCAGTGGGGCGCGGTTGCCGGTTGACGCGCCATCGCTCCCGCGATGCATCGCAGAGGGGTGTTATACCTCCGCGTCGCGGGAGTGAAACATACTCCCGTGCGACGGCCGTCGCAGCCCGTCGCTCGTCGCAGTGCACTGCGCTGCGACGAGCGACGGGCAGCGATGGTCGCGGAGGAGGGAGCGCTGTCGTGCCCTATTCTATGCACTTCAGCTCACTTATTTCGACACTTCATTGGTTCGTGACCATGACTCACCATGGCTCATGACTCATTTTGGGTTGTCTCGACGGCTTGAACGACTCGTTTTTGAGGAGGTGTTTTTTGAGGCCGATTTTTCTCACTTTTGTGCCGAAACCCTCCTGGCTAAACATCACTTTTCGGAAATTGGGCCACAACTGGGACGTTTCCGTGCTAGGCACGTCACGAGAACCCTCTCGTGTCGTGTTGAGCACAGAAACGTGGGTTTCACTGCCTGCGGGTGGAATGAAAAACGAAAGAAATGCATGAGTGGCGGAAACCCCCCCCTAGCTAAATATGACATCGACGAAATACCGTTGAAAACCACAATCCTACAAGGGTTTACGGATCAGATGGCGATAAAACAGGAAAAACGCGAAATCACGAACGTAACGATCGACAAAACAAAGAATACAAGAAAAAGATGCACTGAATCAGCTGATTCGCTAAAATTCTGCAGAAGTCTCCGTCTGCAGAACTGCGTGAACTATGTCAGCCTCAGCGATGGCGATGGCTTGCGACGCGCATCGCGAGCCGTCGCGTCGCTGTGCACTTCCGCGTCGCAGCAGCGGACGGGAGTATACCATAGGCCTAAGCTTTCGACCGGGCCGACACAGATACAATCCGCGCAGGCGCAAGTTCATCCACGCACATTCTGCATAAACATGCCACCTCGCATACAGGGAAAAATCCGACACAGGAGTCCATCCCTTGCATCTCCCACCTGCGTATCTGGGCACTACACGGTTCATTCTCCTATCCACCACCCAGGGACGCGCCATCCCAGCGGCGCTGTGGCAAGCAGCCCGTGATAGTTCTTAACAATAGAGCCCGAAGGCTTTCGTCGATCCGTTGAAGGCTTAGCATTTACGTATTTTAAATTGAAACAACAAATGACGGCCCATGAATTTATTTGCTGAATCGTACGCAATCTGAGCGTCGACTCCGATTGCACGCACACAATGCACTTTAAGCGACGAGCGAAACTCTAACATAATTTTTTTTAACATAGTGCTTCACTGGTTTTCGGAGAGGAGTGTCACTAACTTGTTTAGAGCTTGATAAAGAATATTCGAACTTTCGATATTCGAAGCCTTCGAGTATTCGAATAAACGAATAATTCGAGTATTGGACTTTTTTCGAATAGTCGAATAATCGAATATTCGAAATTCGAAAACGGCAAAGGCAGAGTGTGGACACTACTGCAGCGACTTAAGGAGAGAAGAGTGAGTACTCTCTAAGCGCAACTTTGGCGGAGGACGTCTCTTGAGCTTCGTTCTTTGGATAAAGTCGAGACTTCGAAACATGTAAGACGAACAGCCACGACTAGCTGCTCAGAGATCATTCGCTGCTATATTTGACTTAATTTGGCGCTCAACGGACTGCGCTCTTTGGCCTTTCCTTCCTGAGAATTAGGAAAAAATTGTTGACTTTGTCATGCTGTACAAATTTCTTGCAAGTAAAGTTTCCGTAGGGCGCGTGGAGCGCAGTCGGAGGAGTCGCCGGCTGTCGCCTGCACCCGATACCAGGTTCCTGGTTCGGATTTCCCGCCCAGGCCAACCAAGCCTTCTATCCCTCCGGGGTCGGTGAATTGGTACCAGACTTGTCTGGGAAGGATAAAGCACTGACCTTTACATCGGCTGGCCACCGCAAGTCATTGTATGACCAAATACGTATTCAACACGCCTCCACGACATCACGTACAAGTAGAATGTGTGGCTCATCCCAAAGGATTGAATAACGCCGTCCTTTATCTTTTTCCTTTTTTAAAGTTTCCGTCAGCGATTGATGGTATCCTGACAACAACCACAAGAGAAATGTTGAACCTCCAAACCTCAGTGGCTAAATCTCGAATCACACTCATTTCAGACTTCTTAATCAATCCAATCCTCAAGGAATTCAACCTGCTGCTGGGCTAGTATGAAGATCTACAGTACTGGCTCTGCCGCTTCGTCCAACCAGCACAAGCGGAGCAAAAGGGCGCCAAGGAGCGCCGTGGGGGGGGGGGTATGAGTAGGCTCCTTCCATCAGCCTTCAGAAGTTGAGGGCGCGGCACCCTCAACTTCTGAAAGCTGATGGAAGCAGCCTACCCATGCGTTTGGAAAAGCATGGTCTACTGGATGGGGCTAACTGCTGGCATGGAGCGCGATGTGAAAGATGCATATATGCCTGGCAGAATCAATCGAGTGGGCGTCGAGTTCGTATCGATGACGAGCCTGCGCGGCTCCGCGATCGATGACGTCATCTTTTCCCTCAGCTGTGCCAGAGCCTAGTACCCAGGTATCGAAATGCTTTTCCAATGCGTTCCAATCCTTCGTGGGTCTGCCATTGTCACAGCGATTTCCAGGCTTCCACTGAGGCTCCAGGATACTGCCAAATTGAAAGCGCGGGCGTGCTTGGAGCATAATGACTCTAACATGTTTGTATCTTTCCGGCTACAACTCGGTTTTGTAGGCAGCACAAAGTTCTTGAAGTTGGCTAAAGCACAAAGGTGTAGCTTGTAAAGAAACTAAGTTACAGTGGTGCGAAACTGCAGGTTAAGGTAGTGTAACCCAATTTTTCCGATTTCGGTCGACCATTGCGGTAAAACTTGGCGAGCTAACGGCATGAAATTCGTGGGCGAGCAGAGCATTGAAGGCGCTTTACACTGACATGCTCACAGAACTCCAGCTTCCTAAATTACCTTAGGCCATCTGCCATTTTAGAGCATCGGACGGCGGCGATGAGCTTTCCTCCGCCCTTACTCGCCCACATTTGAGTCTTCGACACTCGCGATGGCACCGTTTTCTTCAGCTCGAGAAGCTCTATGAAACGGTATCGATCTAGACCAATTTTGGGAACATCGATTTTTTGACGATTTCGCGTCCATGACAAGGCGCAGCGGAGAGGCGATGCCGTCACCGAAAATCAATATTCTCGAATTTGGCCAAGCTGAGTATCGCACGGTAGCGCTTTTGATGCTGAATTAAATGGTGTTACTTGGAATACCGAGTGCTGTAATCTGAGCGAGTAAGGGCGCAGAGAACGATAGTTGATGTGCCAAATCGCACACGCGAGCGTGTTTGGAGCGCGATAACTCTGTCAAGTTACAGTTACAGTGGTGCGAAACTGCAGGTTAACCTTGCGCAATCTAATCTTTCCGATTTCTGTCGACCACTGCGGTAAGACGCGGAGAGCTAACGGCCTAAAAGTGCGTAAGCTAGCGGAATAGTAAAGGTTCTTCACACTGACGTGCTCACAGCCACCCGCTGCCTACACCGTCTTAACCCCAGTTGCCATTAGGGCTGCGGACTTGACGGTTGAAGTTTCCTACACTCTTACTCACCCATATTTCAGTTTTCGACACTCCCAATGGCACCGTTCTGTTCAAAAGAAAAATCTATATTAAATGGTATCAATCTCGAGCAATTTTGGAAATATCGACTTTTTGACAAATTCGCATCGAGGACGAGGGCTGAGCCTGTGCGGCCGATGACGTCATCGAAAATCCAGTTTTTCGAAATTGGCCAAATTTTTTCGTTCAAACTTCGTCCAAAGTCATCTAGGAGGTTATTTGGGGCGCTGATTATGAATTCGGCGTCCGTTTGTGAAGTTTGTGAAAATTTCGCCAATTTCACTAGGTTACTTCCCGTTGAGAGTGGTCAAGTCAAGGTCACCGACCACCCTCATTTATCGGTATGGGCGGTCTCCTGCCGTAGTCGTTCAAATGAACTTCAGCATCGTGTTCGGAACCTCGAGTAACCCCCATCCATTATACGAAGTTGGAGCAAAACCACTGATCCTGACCCGATCACCCTCAGTTTTCCAGAAGAAAATCCGAAGCCTACCGAAATCGGCGGAGTATATAAAAACGGACGTCGGATTCGTAACCAGTGCTCCAAATAATCCCCAAGATGACTTTGAACGAAAATTGGGCCAATTTCCCAAATGTCGATTTCCGATGACGTCATCGTCCGCGAAGGCTCGCCCAGGAGCGCTCTCGTACTTGATGCGAAATTCTCAAAAAATCGATTTCTCCGAAATTGATCGAGATTGACATCATTCGATAGAGATTTCCTGGTAAACAGAACGGTATTATTGCAAGTGTCGAAAACTCAAATTTGTGCGCATAAAGGCGGAAGAAATTTCGAGCTGCCATTCTGAAACGCACTTCACTCAAATTTCACCGCCGCTCTGAAACGGCAGCTGTGGATAAGGCAGTTTAGGTAACTGGAAAGTTATGAGCAGGTCCTCGCAAAGCGCCTTTAGTGCTCTGCTCGCCCACGGATTTGCATGTCGTTAGCTCGCCTCGTCTTTCCGCAGTGATCGACCAAAATCGGAAAAAATTGGGTCGCACAACCTTAATCTGCATTGGCCGCTTCGCTCTCTTGCGCTGAGTCGATTGATTCTGCCGTGCCTATATGCGTTGTTCACAGCGCGCGCCATGCCGGCATTTAGTACCAAACAGTAGGCCATGCTCGTCCAAACGCGTGGATAGGCTTCTTCCATCAGCCCATCAGCGTATCTTCACTCTGCGAGCGGTCGCGCCGACTCGATTGATTCTGCCGGGCTCATATGCATTGTTCAAAGCGCTCGCCATGCTGGCAGTTAGTCCCAACCAGTAGGCCACGCTCTTCCAAACTCATGGATAGCGTCGTTCCATCAGCCTAACGTCTAGAAGTTGGGGGTGTGGCGCCCTAACGCGACTTGCCTCTAACGCAATGCGTGGCGAGCGGAAACTTTCCCGGCGCCCTTTTGCGCCGCTCTTCATCTTTCGCGCCGCTTGTGCTGGTTGGACAAAGCGGCACAGCCGGTGCTGTGGTGAGATTATCCGATCAGGCCTGTGGAAGATTCGTCAGATGTTAAATATTAAGGTATGCTGCTAAATGCGTTATATCACATATATTTGTAATAATAGTTTCTTGCATGGCTGATGGTTACATTTATCCCGTTTTATGTTGTTCCTTTATTTTTCGTGTTTGCTTGCAATCTCTGTGCTAGACAGTTGTCTATGCCTTGAATAAACAACACCAAACAACTGAAGAACCTTCCGCCAGCGCTCATCAACACCCTGGCGCGGTGCTTTACACGCTACCTCTCGAAGTGGAGGACTCCATCTCAGTGAAAGACCAGCAAGACCGTCGTTCTGTACAAGAAGAAAGACGTGCACTACATTGGCAACCATCGCCCGATCTGCCTGCTGTCCGTAGTCTACAAGCTGTTCATCATGAATAAGATTAGCAGAACGCTGGACGAAGGACTGCCATGCGTACAAGCAGGATTTCGGAGAGGATTCAGGTTCTCACCAACCAACCATTCACCAGAGGGGCTCGGTAAAGGGATATCATGTCCCCAAAGCTCTCATGCGCCACCCTCGAAAACGTCATGCGCAAGCTAGAATGGGAAGACATGGGAGTGCAGGTCGACGGCCGGCAACTGTACCATCTTCGCTTCGCTGACGACATCGTTTTCGTTAGTCAGGCGCAGCGAATGTTGACCATTTTCAATCGTGTATATGGGAACTGCAGCGGAATCTTATAAAGACGCTGTTCATGAAGAAGGACAAGTTTGTGGTGCTCCATTCTCGCTCAGCGGACGGAACGAGCATCTACGAATGCTCAAACTACGTGTAGCTGGGTTGCCTAACGCCGGAGCAACTGGAAACGAGCGGCTTGAGGAGCACTCAACAGCGTCGAAGAAGAATGAAGAAGGCGAAGAAGGTCCGACTCCGAGCCAGTTATTCGACTCCACCGTTACTCTTCCGCTGACATACGCCTCAGAGACCTAGGACCGTACGGAGCAGGATGAATGCACGACCAGTGCAGCGCAACCTGGAATCAATGCTCGAAGTGGCACGACTCCCGCAAATGAAAGGAGGCCTCCGGAGTTCTGTGCTTCGTCGACGTTCGACGGTCAGAGACGCTGTAGCATGGGCCAATCATCGAAAATTACATGGGCCAGCCACGTAATGGCGTAGTAAGCCTTTCCAAACATGCGCTGGTCGGGAACCGTCACCGACCAACTGGATTACGCGGTATGTCAAGAGTACACCAGGAGCCGGATTCATGAACGCGACCGGAGGTAAATTCTACCCCCACTTACCTCGACGGCCATTTACCCGCCACTTTCCCCGAACTTACCTCCGTTTTCTGATTCATGACGGCCAAGGCGAGGGTTTTGCTCCGCGGCCAATTTCTGACCCAACGTGCCTTCGCTGGCCCGCTGGCATCAGCTAACCAAGCAGTCACACTTGCTGCTGGGACGTCGCTGGCACAGACACTAGCAGCATCATATTTAAGGGAAATGAAATGTGAAATATGGGATTGGGCGAGGGGGGAGGGAGGGAGAGGGGTGGAAACTAGTAGCATAGCAGGAAGTAGAGAAACAAAGGTAAATGTGGGCCTACATGACTAATAATGGGTGCCATGCACCACAGTAGCCTCCATAGACAACATATGCCAAGGAAGGCCAAGGTGGCGGACGGGCAAGGTCCACCCACGCAAATCGTAAATTACGATTTGCGTGGTGGACCCACAATGCCACTTAAGGAAGCAATTCACTTAAAAATAAGTGGCATTGTGGGCCGCCATGGTCCAGTGCCCAAAAAATCATGGCATGCAAGCCTAACAGAGGAAGACAAAGGTAAAACAACTCACCGAAGTGCGGCGGAAGACGTGCGCATGGCGACGGCAACTAGGCGCCCCTGCCAGGCATTGAATTTGCGGCTGGCGGCCAGCTCAGAGCGAGGCATGCATAGGGTGAGAAGTTGGCCGCGGAGCAAAACCCTCGCCTTGGAGGTAAACGTTCCCCAACGCGCTGACGGGGTAGCATTTGCCTCGACACTTACCTCGAATTTTTCCCGCCGTGCGTTCATGAATCGCGCGTAAGTGGGGAGTGGAGGAAAATTTTGCACTTACCCGCCGGTAAATCGTTCATGAATCCGGGCTCAGAACACCCACCAACGCGTTGGTCAGACTTCTTAGTGAAAGCCCTAAACGAACGGTATGACGCTCTTGGTGTTCCTCGAGCGAGGAGGATCCTTTGAAGCATTCTGGCACACATTAGGAAAGAATGAAGACGCTGCTGCCGTCCGCTCGGGTCCAAGCGACAGCAGGCACCTTCTCCGACGACGCTACATGTGCACACCCGAAAACGTAGCGGTTTAAAGCTGTATGGTGCAGTAAAAATTTAGGCAAAATTAAAAATCAGACGGTTCTCTGGAATAAAGGTTCTCCAGTCAAGAAGCTGGACCTTCAGAGTACTGAAGACGATTAGGGCTTATTGACCACTGTTTTCATGTTTCAACCCCATCCCGCCCATTTGCTTGAGGTGAGGCGCAACTCAACTCCTTTGAGGTGTATCTCAAATTGGGACCAACACCTTCTACTGACCGGAATGCTCTACGGCATTACACGCCTGGGGCTATAGTTTTGATCACAACGAAACGTCGCTATGAGAGCTTGAAAACTCCAGCCACTTGAGGCTTAAAGAAACTGAATTGAATCATTCTAACAAAACCTTCAGCAGAGCTGGTTCCATGCTGATATCTCGATATATGGGTTAGCTCTGATGAGTCCCACGAGATGCGGATGCTGCGCTTGATCAAACAGCGCCGCTGGTGTAGTGGCGTAGAGCATTCCCGCCACCCGGTCAGCAGGGGGTGCGGGTTCGAGTCCCGCCTGGCGCTAGAGTTTTGATCGCAACAAAACACTTGTCATTAGTTCATTACTAAATCAATATCCAACTTGCTTTGCATATAATGTGATACAATGTTCAATGCTGTTATATAATGTTCAATCCTTTTCTTTATCTGAGGAATATACTATGTTTTACCTATGACTAATAATTCTGTTTCTGCGAAGACCTATAGAGTTATATCGAAAGAGCAATTCCAGCGGTATGTCGCGTCCGTCCTACGTGACTTCTTCTGGAAGGCGGGGCGAGTTCTTGCTTCTCCTCGACGTCGCGGGCTACAGTGAGCCTCCGTTGTCTTTTGGGCTTCTGGTCAGGGTTGGTCTTCCGCTGGGTTGGTCTCCTGGCTTCCTCCTCCCTATCATCCCCTTTCATAGGGTTATACCCGCTTCTACTATTACTTACTCATATACTCCTGCTATGGGCGTGTGTAGCGCAGTCGGAGGAGGCGCGACTGTCGCGTGCACCCGATACCAGGTTCCTGGTTCGGATTTCCCGCCCAGGCCAACCAAGCCTTCCATCCCTCCGGGGTCGGTGAATTGGTACTAGACTTGTCTGGGAAGGATAGAGCGCTAACTTGTTCATCGGCTGGCCACCGCAAGTCATTGTATGGCCAAATACGCATTCATGTCGCCTCCACGACATCCCGTAGAAGTAGAATGCGCTGGCGCATGCCAGAAGGGATTGAGTAACGCCGTCCTTTATCCTTATACTCTTGCTGTTGTAGTAGTTTCACCTTTTATCGCTTATACTATCTAAGTATTTCCCATTATCGTCGCGTATATTTAGATCTTATGGCAATAAACTTGTAAAAGAAAACCCACTGAACCACCACATGGTATATTACTCCAGTATCAAACTGACCAATCCACTGTCGAAACGGCCGGCAAATCAACCATGTGTGGGATCCAAGTTGTGTTGAAAAAAGGAAGGTGCAACCGTGGTTCGAGAAATTTCGTTGTATAGATTTCAACCTTGAAGGTGCACAACGAAGTGGAAAGTTACAGCAATCCAGGTCATCGTGGAGGCCAATCCAACGCAGACAGTCCGGATTGCGGAAGGTCTAGGAGTCAGCAAAACTGATGCTACAGATGGTTTGAAACGCCTCGGAAAGGTGAAAAAGCTCGGAAAGTGGATGGTCCACGGCTTCAGTGATCGCCAAAAATTGTCACGTTTCGAAATCTGTTCTGGTTTGCTTCTTCGGTATCAAAACGACGCGTTTTTGGATCGAGTCGTCACATGCGATGAAAAGTGGGTTCTGTACCACAATCGAAGAGGGTCAGGAGAGTGGGTTGATGGTGACGAACCTCCAGGCACTTCCCAAAGTTGAAATCCCACCAGAAAAAGAACAACAGCGCGGTGGTCGGCGGCTTGCGCGATTCACCACAACCTTCTGGAACCAGCCCGAACCTGTTCACAGCAGAGTCCTTCTGTGACGAAATCGACGAGATGTACCGAAAATTGCGTGAACTGCAGCCGGCACTGGGCAAACGATGAGAATTTATTGCATAGCTAGGAAAAGGTCAGCCATGAGGGCAGATCTTACTTCGTTCTAGTGATTCCCCCAAACAAATATTTATTATTTGCGATGAACTTGTGAATATAACTGTTTTCCATCTAGCATATTTTTAAACTGCAAACTCTTAACAAAGATCGATCGATAGATAGCAACCGGTCGACCTACATCGCTATGCAATTAGGCGTCACCTGTCGGCTATTCACCACTGCAGCGATTCTGCGTGTTGAAAATTTTGCTGTTCAACATTGTGAGACGTTGTGGAAATTCCGTTTTCGAAATCCTAACTAACCGAAAAATCTACGATCCTTCTCAAAAACAGCGTTACACAAATTCTCTTTGGGCATTCAAATAACACTCTCGAATACTCGAATAGTTTTGACTTCCTGAGAAATTTTGAATATACGAATCGTTTCGAATACCGAAGGCATTCATGCATTCGAAATTGAATATGTTGGAAAATAGGATTTTTCAGAATAACCGTGTTCGAGTACATTCAAAAGTCGTGATTTCTTCTACTCGAATTCGAATATATTCGATAAACGCGATTTTCTGAATATTCGAATTCGATTATTCAAATTCGAATGAAAATCATTCGAATACCCATTTGAGTGGGCCATTCGAGCATAAGTATATCTCCAACGAAATAGGTGAAAAGGCGTTCCGCACGTAATCGTTTTGAAGTGACCTAGAAGCGTACAATGGCTCAAGCAGATTGTGTCCTCTTCAAATGTTTTGTAAACTCTTCGTTGTTGCTCATGAGCAGCACTTTACAAGACACAAATATTCCTTTGAAAAAAGTTCTTATTCCAGCGAACAAGGAAATTAGACGTTTCCATAAGCCGTTTGATCCCACTAAGTGTAAGTTCTCAACCTCATTTTTACGATGCACCAGAGGGTTTACAAGAAGCCTGTCGATAAAAACCTCAGGCCTAACTAATAAGGGATCCGTTATGTATTCGCTCCACTTCTTCTTCTGGGCTGTCGTCGATCACGTCTATCATGCAGCCTGATTTTCTATTTGAAATCGAATATTCGAAAATCGCATTTTCCAACGTATTCGAATTCGAGTACTTAAAAATCGCGTTTTTCGAATGTATTCGGAAAAATCAGATTTTTCGAACATATTTGAATTCGAATACTCGAAAAATATCAGTGTTTAAAACTATTCGAATGCTCGAAATTTTTGCGAGAGCATAAGCATAGTTCAAGGCCCAAGGAAGCGAGTATTTCATGAGGGCGATGTCAATAGGAGGTTAGTGATGGACTTTGGATTCACGCAGGACTACCTCTGTTGCAACGCTTTAAATTTAATCTACAGACATCCTTCTGAGTGATATTAAATGTACCTTAAACAACTAGCATTGCAGCCTTAAGATAAAGTCGTAAGTGATCGGGATGGCCTAAGTGGAAAGAAGTCGAAGCCAAATTTTGCTAGGCAAGAAATGTAATACGAAGACCTCCATGTCAGAAGCACTGAATCAAACAAAAAAGTGTTATACATAGTCCATGACGCATGACGCAATTCCTGCATAAACGCATCCAACACCTTCCTTAAGCTTAAGTAATCTAGGAACTTTCTTTTGCTATGAAACCCATGATTTTATATGATTTTATTATTCTTTTTGTGATAGAATGCACGTGCTATTTTCTATTTTCTGACCAAACCCAAGCATTTTTCCAGAAATCAGAAAGCAGAAAAATGCCTAAAATGGAAAAATCAACAAAAAAGAAGAAAACAGAAAAACGAAATTCATCCCGTCCTTGATTTTCATGCAGAGGTTTTCATTGTTGAAGGACACGATGGTGACATTGAGTCTCTGCATGTGGTTCTTTGGCTACTGCGGATAAATCAAGGGGTGGAGGTGTAATTTTGCTCCAGGGTGTAGCTTCAGTCGTACGCGCTGGTGGTTGCTTGGCGCTACTGCTTGATGGCCTTTAAGTGATCGGCTCCTTTAGAACTGTTGCACAAATGATGGACGAGGTTATTCTTCAACGATGTTGTCCATGACGAAATTTTCTCCAAAGTCAGCTAGAGTTGTAGGGTAACCAGGTGATGAACAGTCTGGAACTCTCCGCTTATTGTGAAGCTGTTAGCCAGATTGTTATGGGAGCTTTATTCGGCTTACGATTCGGCGTAGCCGCCTTCTTAAAAGACAAAAGTTTTTGTAAATTACTCGTCCAAGGATCACTTCAAGCTACAGTAGTCTCGGGAGTTAGTGAGAGAATGAAACAAATAAGGCGTAAGGCAACCCGACTGACCTTATGAAAACAGCCGAAAGGCTGGTTGGTCGCCCTCGGATGGAGAACGACTGGGTGAATGAGCTCTCCCTTCGGGTCAGCCCCTCAGTGGCCCTCCGGGTGGCGCTCTCCAGGATCAAGCCTACAGAAGTCGGCAAGTGGGGCCAGCTCCTGGGTTACGGCCACCCGTTCCTCTATCCAATTGATCGCGGGGTTCTTGAACGTAATCCACAACGCCTCCAGAGTTTTGCGCGCCGCGATGTCGAACTCACGTTCTAGGTTCATCACCGCTATCGCAATCACTGCGCCACTATGACTCCTCAGTCTGTGTTCTCTCAAAGGCGTGGAAACCTTGCACTTGTTCAATCCATCCACGTGCTCCTTCAATCCCTCTGACCCAAAGAGGCCGGCCCGTCTCAACGATGTATTTCTCGTTGCACTGACTGCAAGTTATGACGTACACCGTTCCCGAGACTATACAATCTCTTCCTACGGTGCGGACAAACCATGCAGAAAGGACATAGAGACGGTTTCTAACAAGCTCCGCTTCAAGGTTGGCAGGGTATCTCGATGAACCTTACGAGGTCGTCAAGGCCTTGCGAACACAGTTCCGCTGTGTGGGTTTTTGTTGCCTCTGACACAAAATTATTTAATAGTCCGTTTATTCCTAATTCTACAACTAAAAGCGGGCTAGCAGAGTGGAGGAACTCGACAAGACTGAGACCGCGAGGGCGATCCTTCTACAGTGCAAAGGAGAGGTCGTGTGCTTTTTGTTTTCAACGAAGAAGACAATGTTGGTGGTCTGTCAATGCACTATTTCTTGCCCGTCTGAAGTCTCGCGGGTGAGAAACTCGTGAAAAAGTAGCGGCCGGCAGCTGGTGCTTGCAGCAACATCTGCACTTGGGTGATGAGTGCATCTTTTATAAGGGGTACTGAAAATGGAACCTTGTTACGTTCTTGAACGCTACGTATTCGAGCTGTTGGTGGTCGACGACCTCTTTTACCATTAGACATGTTGTCGGGCACACACCCATTGAGCAATGCTTGAAGCCATTTCCATCGAACAAGACTTCAAGTCGTCATTGCAAGACACTAATGCAGCTGTGCGGAACATACTATGAACAATGGGCCTTTTAATAGTGCGAGGATGAGCAGACTGAAAGTGCACTGATATTCTTTTTACTAGTTTTCCGGTACCACTTAGTTTGGATGGTGATTTAACAGAGAAGGACTTCAGCGTTCAGGAACGGCAGCCGGTGATTTGCCAGCTTCTCCCTTGTGTGCGTAATGTGCTCCGCTTGATGATTGAGAAAATAGAAACAGGTGTCCACATTTTAAACGACATGCCAAAATTCAGCAACAGGAGGACATGGAACATCTCCTCTTATTGTTTTATGCCCGTCTCTCCTCGATGAAAGTGCAGTCTATCGAAAAAAGAGGTAGCCCGATTCAACACAAAACCTGGAGATAACAGAGGTGTCGGTCAGGCGATTCATGCATAAAAATGTGGTGCGTCTATCCCGTCCGGGGAAGGGGAGGAGAGGGGGTCTGTGGAACAACTAACCTCCATGAATGGACTTGGTTGACACCATCACTTTAGACAGCTTCTCGCCTTGTCGATTCCACTCCAAACCGTGGATCCAGATGTGAATAGCAACCTTCGTGGGTTCGATCTCAGCGTCGAAGTCGCCGACGTCGCTTTGCGGAAGTTGCCATCATCCTTATAAAACTTTTCTTGCCCCGCCTATGTGGTTTAGGCATCTTTTTCATCGTAGCCGGATGCAGGAGCGTATGCGGTGGGCGCAACGAAGGCAGGTACGGATCTAGATAGATCCCGTCTCGGAAGTGTTAACTGATTGTCAGAGGCATGTGAATGAATGTTCTTGGGTAAGTACGTGTTCACGGTGACAGCAGTACCGTGCACCGCATACTGTCGTATGCTCCAAGGAGCAGTTCGTGGTCGTCTAGTGGAAGGTGCTCTTCTCGTTCTATCAGTTCGATAATGTTGTACATAACATTATTGGTTCAAATATTCAGTTTCCTATGACACTTTTTGCTTTTGATGCAATAGGGGAAGACATGTAAAGTGTTCACGCAGTGCCCGATCGTGAACGCTCACACGGAAGCCCAGTATGAGCTGGAACGACACAGCAGATCCATGGAGTCCTTTTCCCGCTCTCCTCCTGCGCCCCTGAACATATATGGGCCCATTAGATTTGAAATTCATTGCCTTCTCCACCACCTGCGAACGGGTCACGTGGTCTTGCGAAAAGCGGTCGAAGATCTGTGCGTGCAACAACAGTGTTCAAAGACTGAACATTTTTTAACAGAGAGGCCCGTGGAAAACCTTGGGGTGGGCGATGGTATGACAATCGCCTTCTGGAATAAGAATGTAGGGGAGCAGTAATGTGAATATTTGTAAGAGGAGTGTGTGACCGTCAGGTGTTTCTTCGGTGGAGCCCGGTGAGCGCTTTATCGAGGTCCTGCAGCATATGTGCCTTGATAATGCGCACATATAGCGAGCCGTTGGAACGCCCATTCACAGCGAAAACGTGGCAATCGGCTGCCCGCAGAAACTGGAACTAACTGGAGCTGTGGGATAACTGTACGCGCCTTTTGTAGGCAAAATGAGCGATTGTTAGAGCCACTCACGCCCTCCATTCTTGCGCTTCATCCCACTGCCTAAGTAACCAATGTAATGGATGCGGCTCCCCAATATTGGAGCATTCATCTATCCTCTCCGTATAGTTAGAACAAAAGTACATTAGTTTCGTTTCCTAGCCCAATCACCACCACCTTTGAACTGTGCATAATTATGTAAGTTACCTATGTAAATTACCCGTTCTTGTGCATTTCCAGTAACCTTGTGAAAACAGAATCAAAAAATCGCGTATAAGACCATTTTGTCTTCATGGTTATCTCATCCTCAAAGTTCGAGCTCCTCTACTGTGCAGACACCAACACTAGTATTAACGTGCGTGATCTCTTCTGCAGAGGTACATCTTCATTGTTCAGGTGTTGATGACTTCCCTGACCTGGGTTGAAGACCTGCGGCTTTGATTGCACTTCGAATTTAAAGAGATTTTAAATACTGCAAAAAGTCAAAGATAGAATTCTAGTTGGCTTTGCACTGTAAATTACTCCAGTTTCTTTAAATCGAAAAACCTCTAAAATCCCGACAAATAAATCTTTTGGTTCTCCTACAGACGATAGCTCAATATGTATCTTATAAGATCTATTCTAGCACGGGGCACATCTGCCGCTGAAGCCTCAAAAAATTGATGACGTAAGTACTTCGTTAAACCTTATTAGCTCCTTCATGATGTTCTGTTCTAATTTTGCCTATGCTTCTTACAGGAATTCGATGAAATTCAAAAAACGAAAGAATTTCAAATTGCGAGAAGGGTGAAAAAGATACACCTAAAGAGCAGTAAGTCTCATCAAAAGATATGGGTCTATATTTAGATTATGATCCAGCTACGAAGTAGCAACATACTCGAAACTATGGTCTCAAGAGAAAATCTCCCGGAAGTGCAAAAGTTCTTCAAAGAGGACATGGACAATCCCACGCCAAAGGTTTGATCATTGAAGCTGTAATGGGAGTGAGCTTCATAAAACGGATGCTAAATCATGCAATAAATTGCGTGCAGCAACACTTCAAGGGCTTTGCATTGCCTTTCCTTCTCGTGCGGTTTTAATAAGCATTATTGTGAAAATAAGTTTTGAAACATTACTGAATTTCGATCTTAAAACTGGCCATTACCAGAGCTGTAAATCTTTGAGTAGCTCAGCGAAAACTGAAGTGCCAGCCTAGTAAAAACTCTGATTTAACTTTCAAAAGTGTTCATCGAACTAGATGTCTTCACATATTGAATACGTTACAGGTTGTTGAAATCATCGACAATGCGATGGAGGTGTGTTACAACGAGGTGATGTATCATCAAGAGCGATACGACTTCTTCATCGATGCTGACATGCGACAATTCCTGCTGAACAAGGATAAAGTAAGTACTATCAAGCACCACAGGGTGACACTCCCATCTGGAGACAGAAACACTTAGGCCAAGCAGTGCCTGCTGGATGTTCTCCTCATCTGCCCCGAATTTATGCCGCTTATGTGGGGAGGAGAAAGTGTTGGACTGCCGACGGATGGTAAATGTTTTTCGACCTAGCCTTCTTCAGCATAAGAACCCCATTCCTGCCTAAAAATCCAGCTCCAACATCTGTCGGCGAGCCTGCCTACAATACCGCTCCTAATTCGTGTACAATCGACGATTTGCGTCAGATTTCTCCATTACAAGCCGCCGCAATAGCATAAGCTCGTCCACAGCGATCCTTCTGAAGTAAAACTTACACCAAGCAATTCCTTCCTTCAGCGCGAATCCATTGGAACATGAAAAAGTTAATCTTGCTAAAAGGTGGCCTAGTTGTAAACAGCTTTCACTCCGAAGTCCACGCTGGTGTTTCCTCCGAAATTTTGAAAAATGCATTTCTATCATCAAATTCGTCTTTTGCATGCTGTGGCCGTTAGAATGATAGCAAGTTTCACAAAAGTGACTGACACTGGACCTGTTCTGCAGCTAATACGAGAAAGGTTTTCTTCACATTTTGGCTTTCATTTTGCCGCCAACGATCTCTCTCATATAATACTGACCTAAGTATTGCATGGAAGAACGTGCTTTCTCCCACCTTTGTTAAAAGCATCCTCACAATTTCAACAAATGCAATCGAGGATTTGTGACAGATCTTTCCGTTGCAAGCCGCCGCAACCGCATAACTTCGTTCACAGCGATCCTTCTAAAATAAAGCTTACACCAAGCAATTCCTTCCTTTAGTGCAAATCCATTGGAAAGTGAAAAAGTTAGTCTTGTTAAAAGGTGGCCAAGTTGTGGTCGGTGCTTCCTCCGAAATTTTGAAAATTGTATTTCTATTATCAAATATATTTTACATGCAGTGACCGTTAGAATGGTAGCAAGTTTCTACATGTTTTCTACGTTGACTGCTTCAAGGCGCTGGTCGTAGAAAAATTCACTTTCCTCTTAGTCTCTGTCTTCAGGCCTCTCAATTTACACAAAAAAAAATCCCGATTTTCCATTGTTTTCGGCGTTTACTCAGCAGCTTTAGCCTCATCTGGAAAACGGTTGTGCCGCCGATGTTAAGCAGAACGAGAGCTTTCGATCGATGTAGCATTATAGGGAATTGAGAGAATCGATATTTTGCCGCTTTCATCTCTGCTGAGTTCTGAGATCGCAGCGACTTGACCCGAACCAGCGCGCTCCGGCCGACGCTCGCGCCTGGGTGTGAGCCCCAGTGGTACTGCACCCTATCTAGCGAGCAAAAAGACAGCGCTGAGCTACCTTTTTCGGGAATCTTCTTTTTCCGGGAATCTGTAACACTACCTCCTTAAGTAGGCTGCAAATATAAGACTTTTAAGATTTTGTAAAAATTTGTTCAAGATTAGGCAGCAACTGTAACTCACCACTTTAAAAAGCATTCTAATCGGCTACTCTTCTATTAGGTCGAACCGAAAGTTTCGCTTTCGACATCTAATTTAGATGGTCATACAATACCGCTCAAATTCCTTGCAAAAAAGACGCTTTGCGACGGATTAATCCGTCACAAAGCGTCGCCTTGCCATAACTTCCTTTAAATTCGCTCCTGTGGATTCCAGTTAGCATCATTCGAATCCCCTCTTCACTGCGCATTCGATGCTCCCAAGTTGTGTTTAGTTCGTCAACCTCTTACCTAGTTATGACGCATTTTCTTCTGGAGGGCTCTTAATTGATTTACGACCTCTCCAAAACTGCCATTGGCGCCCACTTCGGAGACTCCACCAACCGATTTCAGCGAAATCCGGAATTCTCCATTTTCCTCAAAAGATCTGAATTCAGCTTGTTGTGACTATCATAGTGACACTAAACACTGCTTAGTTTGGTTGATTTTGATCTCAACGCATATATAGTCCAATTGCTCGCAAGGTCTACTTTCAGGACGTCCTTTCTCACCAACCACCCCCTCCTTTGCAAGCATTTATCTACGTTAATTTAGCTGAGAAAAGCTCCTTTCACGTCTGGTAAAACAGCTCCAAGAGCTAAAAAGCGGCCGCTTTGATATGTCTTCAAAAACGCTGTTTTTCGTTCATTGTACAGGATTCTCTTATTTTGAATTCGTTGTAGTGCGCATAAAAAAACAGTGAAGGTGATCCAACTTCACTCAGTGGGCGGTAGTATAGTCGGTATTCCAAAACTAGCAGCAAATAATACTGGCTTTTTTTGGGGTGGTAATTTTGTGGCCTTTACTGCAACCCAAATTTCGTATTTTATCTCGTTTTCTTCAGATTAACCTTCGGGTTGTTCTTGAAAGAGAAAATGGTTTGGTTAGCCGTTTTGGCCGCGTCATCAGCTCTTCGGCAATACAATATGGCTCAAATAGGACATGGTTGAAATTTTACCATTTCTGTACGCAGTCGGTTCTGGGAGTGGGACTTGGACTCGGCCCGAGCCCTGTGCTCGGCGTCCGAGTCGCGGGTGACCTCTGCTCGGTTCGCACCTCGGTGCGATACCCACTGGCAGTGCACTACCCCATTAGAGCAATAAAACCGACACCGATCGCTCTTCTGAGATCTGTTTCATGTTAGCCGTAGTGTCCTCGGTTTTTAATGATTTAATTGTGCTCACTCATTCTAAAGTTTCTGAAACACTCGCATGTCGTTGTTGCTGGTTGAAATTCAAACATCTCCCAATAAATACCAGTTTTTCAGCCTAAGTAAAAAAAACCTTGCATGCCTTTCTATCCCTGATGTCGACTTCGTGGTCGACCCAGTATTCAACTTATTAGAGTAAGAAATTAGAAAAACATGAGATTGAGTAGCAATCACTTTATGCGAAGTCTAAGGAGTGTGCTAGGTGCGAAAGTTCTCTCATGCCCTATTCAGGTAGTTTTTGGGTTCCGGAGAACCGATTTCCAAACAAACTCGAACATCACTGCAATACTGACCCTTCTCATACCACCTTAACAAACTTTTCACTGATTTTGCAGCAGCCTGCAGGTATTCTACGGCTCGTGGGTTTCCCAAGCTGTCGCAATGCTTCATGCGACAAATAGACAAATAGGAAATTTTCAAAATTAGAGATCTGTTTTGTTCATCTTAGTCTTTCTATTTCACAGAATTTTGTCCAAAAATTTCCCTTCATATATTACAATTTATATTTAGAACCGACGCTGTAGCGCAGTCGGAGGGGGTGCCGGCTGTCGCGTACAGCCGATACCAGGTTGTTGGTTCGGACTTCCCGCAAAATCCAACCAAGCCCTCCATCCCTCCGGGCGGTGACTTGGTACCAGACTTGCCTGGGAAGGATAGGCACTGACTTGTTCATCGGCTGGCCACCGCTCATTGCAAATGCCAAATGCGCATTCAAACCACCTCGACAATATCCCGTAGAAGTAGGAGACGTGGCGCATCCCAAAAGAGATTGGGTAGCGTCTTCCTTTATTCTTTACCCTTTATATACTATTTTCACGTCGAACTGGACACTTTCCAAATCAAATTGGACAATCTTCTAAGCTGGCCTATAAACTTTGAAATCAAATTGAACGTCTTCCAAATCAAGATGAGGTTCTTACAAGTTAAGCTAAAGGCACTCCAAAATAGTTAGAATAATTTTTTGCTCAAGGGAAACTTAGAATAACTTTTTGTGAATTTTTTTACTTCAGCTGCCGACTGAGTGAAATAATTTTATAAAATTTTTATATTCTGAGAAAAAATAATGAATTAAATTTTATGTTAAGGTGCAGCAATGTAGCAATCATGTCGTGTATTAAAAGACTGGGTCGCGCCATGCACTTAAAAAGTTCAACGCATCGTTTGTTTGATGTAATGTGTAAATGGCGCTTACATGCAGTAAGAAAGTTAGGATGCGTGTGTTTTTTACAATTGTTTGTGCTGTACCGCTTGCAGGTGTGAAACTGCATGCAAACAAAAGTTTTGCTATCAATCGAATAAAAATCAAGAAGTTTCGGACGGAGGCATGGCGCGATCTGTTTTTGGCAATATAGAATGGATGCCTTCCTGCTCTTCTAAACAAGCTTTGAATCATTGTTCTTCGTCAAAAAAATTTTTTGATAAAATTTCAAACTATGTATTCTCTTATTGGGAAGAAAATTAAAACTTCAAAGTAAGACATACTTAAATTTACCTTGAACAAAAAATACTCCAACACTTTTTAAGAGTCCCTAGTTTAATATAGAAGAAGCCTATTTTGATTCGGAGAGTTCGCTCTGATTTGAAAAGTCTTAGTTAGCTTGGAAGAGTGTCCAATTTGACGTGAAAATAGTATATTGAGAACAGCAAATTTGTCGATGGACACTCAATCCAATGCAAATTTTCAAAAACACGCTAAAAATTTTGCTAAATTTCTGAAAGTTTCCGTTAATTCGTTAAACCAGGTTTTAGCGGAAGATGTCGTTAGTTTGTTAAAAATGTCAAATCATTAACCTTTCACTGTACACTCCTGGGACAGATCTCAGAAGAGCGATCGGTGTCGGTTTTATTGCTCTAATGGGGTAGTGTACTGCCAGTGGGTATCGCACCGAGGTGCGAACCGAGCAGAGGTCACCCGCGACTCGGACGCCGAGCACAGGGCTCGGGCCGAGTCCAAGTCCCACTCCCAGAACCGACTGCGTGCAGAAATGGTAAAATTTCAACCATGTCCTATTTGAGCCATATTGTATTGCCGGAGAGCTGATGACGCGGTCAAAACGGCTAACCAAACCATTTTCTCATTCAAGAACAACCCGAAGGTTAATCTGAAGAAAACGAGATAAAATACGAAATTTGGGTTGCAGTAAAGGCCACAAAATTACCACCCCAAAAAAAGCCAGTATTATTTGCTGCTAGTTTTGGAATACCGACTATACTACCGCCCACTGAGTGAAGTTGGATCACCTTCACTGTTTTTTTATGCGCACTACAACGAATTCAAAATAAGAGAATCCTGTACAATGAACGAAAAACAGCGTTTTTGAAGACATATCAAAGCGGCCGCTTTTTAGCTCTTGGAGCTGTTTTACCAGACGTGAAAGGAGCTTTTCTCAGCTAAATTAACGTAGATAAATGCTTGCAAAGGAGGGGGTGGTTGGTGAGAAAGGACGTCCTGAAAGTGGACCTTGCGAGCAATTGGACTATATATGCGTTGAGATCAAAATCAACCAAACTAAGCAGTGTTTAGTGTCACTATGATAGTCACAACAAGCTGAATTCAGATCTTTTGAGGAAAATGGAGAATTCCGGATTTCGCTGAAATCGGTTGGTGGAGTCTCCGAAGTGGGCGCCAATGGCAGTTTTGGAGAGGTCGTAAATCAATTAAGAGCCCTCCAGAAGAAAATGCGTCATAACTAGGTAAGAGGTTGACGAACTAAACACAACTTGGGAGCATCGAATGCGCAGTGAAGAGGGGATTCGAATGATGCTAACTGGAATCCACAGGAGCGAATTTAAAGGAAGTTATGGCAAGGCGACGCTTTGTGACGGATTAATCCGTCGCAAAGCGTCTTTTTTGCAAGGAATTTGAGCGGTATTGTGGCCTCCTTGAACGTAAACCGTTTAAGGAGTGTATTTAGGAGCTGCCATATTTGCTATAGCTCTGCCATGATTCTCATTGGTTACTTTTAACTGCAAACATTTGAGCAGTTAGAGCTGTCTCAATATATACCTAAGTGAATTTTTCTATAACCAGTATCTTGAAGTCGCCTACGTAGAGAACATGTGGAAGCAAACTTAGCTCCACTACTATACTCCCTAAGGATTTACAGTTTGTTGAATGTACAGAAATCACTTATTGAACAGAGAAAGGCAAGGATTTAAAACTATAAAACATGAACATTAGTTGAAGTTGTAAGGATGTTTTCAACAAAAGTGGGAAAAAGCACCTTCTTCCATGCAATACTTAAGTCAGTTTTAGGTGAGATAGACCGCTGGCGGCAAAATGAAGGCCAAAATGTAAAGAAAACGTTCCTCGTATTAGCTGCAGAACAGGTCCAATGTCAGTCATTTTTGTGAGACTTGCTATCATTCTACCAGTCACCGCATGCAAAAGAAGAATTTGATGGTAGAAATACAATTTTTAGTATTCCCGAGGAAACACCAGCGTGGACTTCGGAGGGTTCGTAAATGAATTAACGACCACCCCAAGGAAAGCTGCCTACAATAGGACACCTTTTACCAAGATTAACTTTTTCACTTTCCAGTGGATTTGCGATGGGAATCGTTTGGAGTAAGTTTTATTTTAAGAGGATCGCTATGAACGAAGTTATGCGGTTGCGCCGGTTTGCGACGAAAAAAACTGTCACAAGCCGTTGATTGTAAACGAATTAGGAGCGGTATTGTAGTTTCATGATGTCTTGTCGACCATACGCTTGTATGTATAATATAGTGCGTTTCAAAAGTATGTATCCACTCTAAAACTATATCTAGTTTCGCGTTTATTTTTGCAGAACTGCTCCGCGAGATTCGTCGTAGTGGAGAATAAGTAACCACTTGCTTTCAGTATTTTTTCCCGTGTCACAAGAGAATCAGACTTTTTTGAAGAAAATTGGCGTTCAAAAAGTATGTGTCCACTTGTGAAAACCAAACTTTACTGAATTCAAAAGTCGATCGAACCGCCATTATTTTTTAAAACATCATGCATCGTATTATTTATGCTACTGACAAGGTTCTGGATGATTTTGTCTTCGCTGGTGTCCTATGTAATCAAAATTGCCACCACGTCATTGAACTGTCACTTATTCGCGTGGACTCGTCGAACCACGATCACCCACATGTTCTCCATTACGCTGCTGTCAGGAGAACAATCCGGCCAATCCGTTACTTGAATGTTGTGACGGTGGAGCTAATCTTTGATCGACCTGGACACATGAACTGTAGCGCTGCCCTGCTGCAGAACATGTTTCTGATGTCTTCGTTCTGTCTCTCAAGAAAGGCCGAAGGATAGACTACACTACACCTTGGCACTCTAGACTGACCATACGACAAACGGGACACAACGGAAGACTAAGCTTCAGCTTCATTCCGCTGCTGCAGAAGCCGATCACTGCCACTAATGAACCGCCTCCAAGTTTCGACGACGAGGACTTCTCGCAGGTCTTTCCAGTAATGTCGGCATCCATCGGGGACCATTCAGATTGAATTGCTTTCATCTTTAACAACAGGAAAAATTTAATATGGACGGTCACAATGGATACCGACATTACTAGAGAGACCTGCGAGAAGCTTCCGTCGTCGCAACTTTGGAGGCGGTTCATTAGTGACAGTGACCGGCTTCTGCAGCAGCGGAATGCTGAAGCTTAGTCTTCCGTTGTGTCCCGTTGCGTCGCATGGTCAGTCTGGAGTGTCAAGGTGTAGTGGAGTCTATCCTTCGGCCGTTCTTGAGAGGGAGAAGACATCAGACACATGTTCTGCAGTAGGGCAGCGCTGGAGTCTATGTGTCTAGCTCGACCAAAGATTGGCTCCACCGTCACAACATTTAAGCAACAGACCGGCCGGCCGGTTCTCCTGACAGCAACCCAAAGGAGGACATATGGGTGCCCGTGGTTCTACGAGTCCACGCGAATAACCGACAGTTCAATGACGTGGTGGCAATTTTGATTACATGGGGCACCAGCGAAGACAAAATTATACAGAACCTTGTCAGTAGCATGAATAATACGATGCGTGTTGTTATAAAAAATAATGGTGGTTCCATCGACTTAGGAATTTAATAAAAAGTTTGTTTCTCATAAGTGGATGCATACCTTTAAAACGCAAATTTTCAACCAATTTTCTTCAAAAAAGTCTAATTCTCGTGTGACACGGAAAAAATTCTTGAAAGCGAGAGGTTACCTATTCTCGACTACGGTTAAACTAGTGGAGCTAGTGCGGGCCTGCAGAAACGACCGCAAAAAGAGATATGGGCAAGTTATAGAGTGGATACATACTTTTGAAGCACATTGCAGTTTAACCACCCCAATTTGTATTACTTTGCCTTCCTGAGCTTATATAACGCGGAGAAGGGTATTTATACCTCCTTTGAGTCTAATTACTCTTGAAAAAGTTAATGTCTTTATGAAACAAAATATCCAAGCATTATGTGGAAAACTAGGTTGTATTTTCCAGATGAAGTCAAGTTACCCGCCCAACTCGGGTCAAGTGTAAGTTGATACATTTTTTCTGCACTCAAAATGTGACCTGCTGAACTGCTATGATTTCACTTGTCACATATTAAATCATCTTAAAAAAAACTTGTGCCACGGCAAGGCTTCAGGAGCATCTGGGAGCTGGGAGTAGGTGTAATATCAGGTGGAGGCTAGCCGAAGCTAGCTTCACGAAACCTATTTCGTGCGATCCCCACTGTACTGCTAGATTTCATAGCGATTACAATTACCATGGAATGATAGTGAAACTAAGCCTACAGAAAGCCAATGGCCATGAAATATTCGAAATTGCAAGACGCCGCGAAAGTCATTTCGTTTTTCTAGAGCAACTCATAATTCATTAATATCTACGTTAATAGCAGGTGCAGAAATAGGAGAAAATGAGGACTGTGACACATTAATCTCCACATTCTCACTATTCGTTAAGATCACTTCTTTAGGGTGAGGCATCGCCCTGGCAGAGAGTAGTAAAGAAGGCCAGTGGTGAGAAGATTGAGAAGAAGCTTTCCAAAATATCCTCCTCAGAAGGCATCACACGTTCCAACGAATCCACCCATGACCTTGACAGGAAAAAGAAGTCCCTCAGATCAGATTCGAGGTCGGACGAGAGAATATCATCGGATGAGCTGAGCGGGGATATCACAACGAGGAAAAGGAAAAGCTCAGACAGCTTAGACAAATCCGATGAACGCCTTATCGCTACCAAAAGAGTAACCGCCAAATCTACTGAGGTGAGGAACACCTGTTCAATCTATATGCGGCTTCCATTGTTTACCAGGAATAACAACCACTATTTACGCCTAGGCAAGATTCATACGCGCCATTTATCCATGGCCAATGTTTGTTGTTATCGAATGCAACAAGAAGAACAATATAGAAATATGATTTTTATTTTAAAACGATCATGCACGTCTAGAGATAGAAGTGTGCACATAGCAAGCAATTTGTGCACAAAATTTATTGCGGATCTAGGCAAAGCGGGTGGACAGGCATCTACACAAAGAGTTTTACCTCGAGACGACCGGGCGCTCTATGTTGTCCAGACAAACGACTGCCTCTGGCCCTTTTGTTTAGTATAGATTGCTCCTCTCGACTTCTCGACAGTAATTGCACGGATGATTCATTACATATTTTATGCTGCTTATATTGAGGTAACCCCTATTTGTTCAAATGTGTGAACTCATAGTTAGAGGAAGAACGTATTACCAATTATTAAATGAATTATAAATGCCTATGAATCTGTCACCAGATTCGTTTCTTAAAGGAGTACTCTCACAAGGGAAAGGTCTAAAAAACGTCTAGACGGGGAAGCGAGTGATATAAAAGTGATATAAAAGAATAATTCTCAGATAGCATGAAGATGTGTTTACCTTTTTCAAGTTCGTAGAACCAGACGAGGAGGAGCTGAGAAAAGTTACTATTAGATGCGCAACTAAGAAGGTTTTTTAAGAGTAAAAAGAAAATAAATTTCTGAATTGTTTTCAAGTAAGTTTTATTAACTATAATCACCATTATTAAAAACAACGTTATTCCAATTTATAAGCAGCGTTGTAGTAAAGGTCACAGAATAACAGTTTATTAGAACAGCAACTGTAGAACAATAGCAATAGTGAGTACGAAGCCAGAAGAAGCGGTCTCCTATGTCACACTCCATAGAAACACGTCGGGTTTATACATGCCTCATAGTTTCCCTATTCCAATAATCATGGCACGAGTAGGTGGTACATCGTAGTTGGAACATAATAAGCTGCATAAGCAGAACAGCTTGCTTGATGTGATTGTCCTCAGCTTAGTGATACTGCAACATCGCGCTAAGCGCGCAAGTGCGAGGCGCGTCGATAAGCGTGATGGAGCACTTGTTATACATATATACATCTTCACGCCAAGTTGGACATTTCTGAGCCAGCTTGATGCTTCTGAAATCAAAGTGAAGGTCTTTAGTTTCTTAATTAAGCCGGTAGGTATGGGTGAGAGTAAGGGTCCTTTATCTTCCACGTCCGATTCTCGATGAATCTTGGCATCTTTGATGTTGTAATCGACGAGTGTTTTCTTCAACGACCAAGATTGGTATAACTCTTTATTGCGGCTTACGTTTCGGCGTCGTCGCCTTGTTCAAAGCCTGGAAAAGTCTAAGTCATTTGAGAAACTACCCTCTCATATGTCATTTCATTCCGCAGGAACCCTTTCAAATAACTAAAGACTACAAAACGATACCGCAAGAAGTGAAAAACATGGCTAACCTTAGGTGTGGACAAAATGCGTCCACTCTCACCCTAGCTAGACGACGGAATATCTCACAGAATGGATATGCTCCCACAGGCAGGGCTAATGGGCAGAGACGACAGCCAAACCGTTGGAGGATTGCAGCGAGAACGGTCAGAAGTGACATTTTATGTGCCATTCATTACTTCGAACACTCTGACTGCAGCCATACGTGGCTGCGTTAGAAGCGCTGGGCTGCAAGACGATGTGAGGAGGGTAGTGGCAGTACCCCTTAGCAATCTTAAAAGGCAGCTAGCCCGAAACCGCTTGAATGACCTATGCACAACACCAACACTATGGTGACCGTCTAACGTCTGGTGTGGTGTACCTAATCACATGTACGGAGTGTGGAGAGGAGTATGTTGGGGAAGCAGATTGGCGTAAGAATGAAGGAGCATTTGGACGGATTGCGCTGGTCCCATATCTCTACACCTTTAGCACAGCACAGGATGCGGCGGCACGCGAACACGTGTGGAAGTCAGGATCCCTCGCGCATCAAGATAAGATTTCGGCTCGCCGAACTCTCGAAGCGCTGCACATTGTGGCGAGGTCCCCCAAGTCAACAGGAACAGTGCTTGGCTGTGACCTTGCGCCGTACGTCGCCCTCTTCGGGTTTTGACCTCTGGGTCATGGCCGGTTAGGTCCCTAAGGCAGGCGATCCCAAGGGCTCTAAGTTCATTCACCCATCTTTCACCCAGCTAGGGTGACAGTGGACGCCCTTTGTCCACATCTAAGATTAGCTATGTTTTCAACTTCTTACGTTATCGTTTTTGCAGTCTCTTAGCCTTCTGAATGGGTTCCTGCAGAATAAAATGGCATTTGAGAGGATTTCTCAAACGACTTCGACTTTTACGGGCTCTGAACAAGGTGACGACGCCGAAACGTAAGCCGCAATGAAAACTTGTACACCAATCTTGACTACGCTGCACAACCTACTCGTCTATTGCCATGATCTACTGGAATAGGGAAACTATGAGGCGTGTATAAACCCGACGTGTTTCTATGGAGTGTAACATAGGAGACCGCTGCTCCTGGCTTCGTATTCACTGTTGCTGTTATTCTGTTACTTTTCTAATAAACTGTTATTCTGCGACCGTGCACTACAACACTGCTTGTAAATTGGAATAACGATGTTGTTAATAATCGTGATTATAGTTAATAAATGTACTTAAAAGCAATTCAGAATTTTGTTTTCTTTTAACTCTTAAACGTGTTTCTATGGAGTGTGACGTAACAGACCGCTTCTTCTGTTTTCGCCAAAAAGCAGCTCATTTTTGTAGTAAATGAAGGGTAGAGATTCTGCTATATGACTCACTTTTCTCGTTCAGACATATTCTTCAGACCCTTCCCTTGTCAGGACTAAATGTGCTGGCGGTAATATACTTACCATTAGATGTGCCTTCTTTGAGATCAAAAATCTTTACGCCTCTGAACTACATCGATATAATGAGTGAGTGTGTAATGAGTTGATTGAGAAACCCGTCCAAGAGTCGAGAATAAGAATGTAACTATGAATTGATGACATCATCGAAAAAGGAGAGCGTCTCATGAGCTTTGCGTCTGTATATGACTGGACGCGCCAACCTCCACAGCACCGATGTCGTCGGCACGCAAGTATCCCTCCAGAGCACTACTCCCGCGACTACCTAATCGGTGCGCAACTGAAAGTTCATTTGATTTTGTCAAACACTTTTTTCTGAAAAAAGGAAAAAAGCCTTCTACGTGGAGCTGGAGATGTTCTATCAGGGAGAAGTGGTGCGAACAAGGTGAAAGGCTGCCCGAGTTTCATGTCAACCAAGACCAATACTCCCCCCCCCCCCCCTATGATGGACTTGGGCATCCCCGGTGGCAAGCTTCACAAGGAAATCGACGACATCATCTTTATCCGAAAGTATCCGTTGTCCCGAAGTTCTTCAGGGGTCGTCCACCTCCTTCGCGAGAGGTTCCACTTTTTCCGTTGAGGAGAGAAGGCTGCAAAGTTCAAGAAGAGGAGTCTCAGAACTAAGAGAACTGGGATTTCTACACCTCTCTTTTCGGCTTTTGAGAAGATACCATCATGGACAACATTGTCAAAGAACACGATCGCTTCGTGCAACAGTGCTAGTGCCTGCGATATTGCTAAGGGATGCCGAGAGCTTGAAGACCACCAGGAGACGCCTGTCTCCGGGAGCACTCGAGCTGATACGCCAGCGTGGAACAGCACTAGCGTTAGGCAACACCTACGTCCGAGCTTGCAAAGCTATGTACAATAGAACGGCGATAAAGGAGGATCCTAAGGAGAGAAGGGCGGAAGTGTTGGCTAAAGCCGCAAAGGCAAGGTTGAGCATGCGCAATGCCGCCCGGAAGTTCGACAACTGCAAGACCAAGATGATCGCTCTCCGACATCCTGGTGGAACGGCCACGTTCTAGAAGAACCATGGAGAAGATCACCTTCGACTTCTACTCCGATCTCTCGAGAGCCACTTCCATCTACCTCATGCCATCTTCCGCAGAGCAGATGTGTCGCTTCTCTGTTCTCCCTTCCGAGACCTGACACGCCATCCTGTCGTTGAAGAAACATGCAGCACCCGGTCCCGACAGGATCAGACCCGAAAACCTGAAGAATCGAAGAAGGGAAATGTACACGACGTTGCCGACTATCTCCCGATCTGTCTGCTATCCGTAGTCTACAAGCTGTTCACTCAAGTCATCCTGAATAGGATTAGCAGAACGCTGGACGAAGGACAACCATGCGAAAATGCAGGATTTCGGAGAGGATTCAGCACGATCGACCATACACGCACCATTACGAAGCTCATCGAAGTATCTCGAGAGTACAAGTTGCCGCTGTGTCTTACATTCATCGACCTGAAGAAGACATTCGACTCCGGCGAATCTGTGGCGGTCATTGAAGTTCTGCTTACTCAGGGCATTCCTACTCTGTACATCAGAGTACTTCGAGAGCTGTACAGTGAATTCACGACCATCATTTCATCATTCTACAACGACGTCGTCATCGACGTAAAGAGAGGGTTTGGCAAGGGAATACCATATCCCTGTCCTCGAAAACGTCATGCGCGAACTAGAATGGGAAGAGATATGGGAGTGGCCGGCAACTGCACCACCTTCACTTCGCTGACGACATCGTGCTCATAACGCCAAGCATCACTCAGACGGGGCCAATGCTGGTCGACGTCGACTGTATATATCGGAGCGTTGGACAGCAGCTGAATCTTACGAAGACATGTTCATGAGGAACGGTCAAGTTTTTGAAGCACCATTCTCACTCAACGTAACGAACATCTCCGAGCGCTCCAGCTACGTGTGTCTGGGTCGCGAAGTCACTATGGCCAACGACCTAGCGCCGGAGCAGGGCAGGAGGAAGCGAAGGGGTTGTGGAGCTTGCAAGAGCGTCGAAGAATTTGCGAAGAAGACGAAGAACGTCCGACTCCGTGCCCACCTATTCGACTCCACCGTTCTTCCTGTCCTAACATACGCCTCAGAGACCTGGGCTATACGAAAGCAGGATGAACACGCGATCAGCGTCGCTCAGCGTGGAATCGAGAGGACGATACTCGGAGTGACACGAGTCACGCAAGTGAGAGAAGACCACTGGAGTTCCGAGTTTCGACCATGTTAGAAGATCAGAGACGCTGTCGCATGAGCCAAGTCGTCGAAAGTTAGGTGGGTCGGCCACGTAATGCGATTCGCAGACACCAGCTGGACGAGAGCCATCACCGACTGGGTTCCGCGGGATGCCAAGAGAACACCAGGACGCCCACCAACCCGTTGGTCGGACTTCTTCGTGAAAGCCCTGAACGACCGATATGACGCTCTTCGTGTCCCCCGAGCGAGGAGGATCCATTGGAGCATTATGGCACGCGACAGAGACGAATGGAGACGCGCTCTCGAGCGCGCTCGAGCAGGTCGATGATCAACGGAATAACAGGTGATACAGTTGGGTGTGACGTGTGGCAAAACATAGATTCTCTACGACAATCGACGACATTCAGATCAATTGTTGGACCACACCTACGCTTCGAAAGTTTGGAGGTCAGCAGCCATTTTGGCCCACTATGGCTCCCTGGCTCCGGGCCATTATGTCGGAGAAAAAAATGCACCAAAAATCGCGTCGAACATACCCGACCTTGATCAACAGAAGGGGTGTGATCATAGTCCATGCCGACGCCATAGCCCACTTTTGATTATCAACAATAAAAAAGGCGATTCAGTTGAGATGCGAAACTCTCGACCTTTCCCCATACTCGCCAGACCATTCTCCTACAGACCATCTAAATGCTTTCGAAACTATGACAATGCTAAGAGGCAGTCGATGACTCTGTCGCCTCTAGAACACCAAAGTTCTACAATCCTAGAATATCTAAACTAGCTTCTCTATTACAGGGATGTGTAGATCCTCTTGGTGGTTGCTTCGTTTGAAAAGCCTTCCTTTGGAGAGCGTTAAAATAATTTAAAGTATTTGCTTCAAAGCGGCCGTTTTTTGCACCGCCTTAATAACGCTACTAAAAAAAACTGTGTTGTGTTACCTTAGTGAGGATTACCGTCATTTGGTCATTTTTGATCGCACAATCGCGAATTCATTTACAAGGTGTCACAGGGTTCGATGCGTCCCTTCTACCTTTTTAAGGCAGACTAAACCACAGAACTAGTGTTTCGAAGAGACGATTATTTATTATACGAATCAATGATTATTCTATGAAAACCTGTGCCACAAGGCAGATACCTTCTTTCAGAAAGAAAAGTCACGCCATGGTGTTTATACTAAACGGAAAGAAGAGAGAATGACGAGCGCTCCTAGCTATGAAGGGAGAGGTAATGCAGCTCGAAGAATAAAGGTAAATATTATAAGCCTTAGGGGACGTTCAGAGCAGCATCGCACTGCGACGCGACGTAATGACAGTCTCCCATGTCGATCAAGCGACGTCGCGTCGCCTCGTCGCGAGGTGTTCATACCTGTTCTCTAGCGCACGCCTTATCGCACGCAATTGTCAGCATCGCCACTCGATTATGATATCTCTGTTCATTGCTGAGCGATTTGCTTATTCCTCGATGATTAGCTACTACGCTATTGCTTCGAATGGTGTTCATAGCAACAGCCCGCGATGATCGCGTCGCACCAACAGTGGGCTTCGCGTAGCTACGCGAACGCTCTGAACGTCTCCTAATGGTTGGATCTGACTGCTGTAGTTTCCATAACTATAAAAACCACGATAGCGTGGCTTTTCCTTAAAACGTGAACGTTCCTTAAAACCTCAACGTAAATAGACAGAAATCATTCAACGCTAAGTGAACCATAGATGGAAGGAAAATCCACTTTCTGCTCCAGCTTCCTGGCGTTACTTATTGAGTAGTCTTCCACTTGTTTTCCCGAATGCTCGTCAAATGTGCCGTCTATAATTCTTTAACCATAAGTCTATGACCCCCGTTATCACTATCACTACCACCATCACCACCTAAATATATTAGGTTGGCCCATAAGTCCTTCCCCCGTTTTTTCAACACATCATTGCGGATTTTGCCGACGGTCTCTTGTAAAGCGCTATATAACATTCAAAAGAAAACGATTTACTCTATCCGGGCCTGCATTGAATTTCTTTTTTCATCCTGAATATTCGGACATTTCGGACATTGCTGGTGAATTACGAGATGCCGACAAAAAATAAGTAGTAAAAACATCTTACCGTAGCAAACTCAAAAAACAAGTTCAGATATGTAAATCTCTATGGAAATCCGATACTACAGCACCGGACGCGTCTTTTGAATAGACGCCGAAAAAACCGCGCTTTTGCTGTTTTGCGTCTTTTTGTTATAACTTGCCAAAATATCATCCATTTGAAAAACCAAGAGTTCATTTGAGCTCAGGAGATCGAGCTCTATCGTTTGGTGTATACATTTCATATAAAAGATCAAAGATGGCCAAAATTGAAAATTTGCGCTCCGTTGAGAAGGCCGGCCGTGGACGAGATGTCGGCCGCAAGGCGTCGAAAACCGCTGCATGCTCACAATTCCTCTAATTTAAGGTTTTTTGAGAAGCCGTTGGTACCGTTCGGTTCGTCTCTTCGAGATCTACACAACCTTGTATATAACTTCGCCAAACACTGCATTTTCGCAGTGGGTGGTCAAAGATGACTGGAGCAGACTTTTTGGCACTGGAGAAGCTTATCGTCCAGGGCTTGCATATTCTCGGAGCATCTCAAGCATGGCGTAAAGTGTTCCGTCGTGCCAGGAATTCTCTGAGAGTGCGCCGTTCACAATGCATATAGGATCGAACTTATCGATCGAGGGGGGGGGGGGACAGTTTGTAGAGTGAGCATTTAGGGAGTTTTATGAGAAATTCTCAGCCGCCCTACTCAGGAATTGCTGTAATCTGTTCCGGCGAGACTTTGGAGTGCGCTGCGCACAATGTATGTAGGATCGAACCTATCAATCGACTGGGCGAGACAGCTCGCAAATTGCACCGCGGGGTGTTCTGAGCGCAATAACTCTGTCAAGTTCGAGCCTTTCCGGCTGCAAGTTGTGGATTTTGTAGGCAGTAGAAAGATCAAAAAGCCCGCTGAAAAATAGCGACCTAGCTTAAGACTGCACAGAGTTACAGCGGTGCGAATATGCAGGCAAACCTTGTGTGGCACGATTTTTTCCGAGTTCATTCGACTACTAAGGAAGACGAGGCGAGCCAATGGCATCCAAATGCACGGCCGAGCACAAGACTGAAAGCACTTTACGATGACATGCTCGTAGCTGTGGCGAGAACTGTTATCTGGGCGAGTAAGGGCACGGAGAACATAGACCGTTGTTGTGCTAAATTGCTCGCGCGGGCGTGTTCGAAGCGCGATAACTCTGTCAGCTTCCAATCTTTCTGACTGGAACATGTGGATTCCGTAGGCAGTAATATGCTCTAGTGAACTTCCAAAGCACAAAAAATTATCTTTCGAATTGGCAAGGTTACGGCGGTGCAAAAATGCAGGTTGAGCATGTGTGACACGACTTTCAGTCTACGGTCGACCGCTGCGGGTACATGGGGGAAGCTAACGGCATGAAAACTCGCGGACGAGCAAAGCACCTAAGGCAATTTACGATGACGTGCTCCTAACTCTCCAGATGCCTAAACTGCTTCAGCACAATCTGCTATTTTGGAGCGGCGGAGGGCGTCGGCGAATTTCCTTCCGCCCTTACTTTCCCACATTTGACTTCTCGACGCTCCCAATGGTTCCGTTCTGTTCAGCTCGAGAAGCTCTATCGAACGGTGTCGATCTCGATCAATTCGGGGAATATCGATTTTTCGGGGGCAGACATAACTCCGACGCCGCGCGAACCCCCTCTCGTGTCGCGCGCGGTGCGCGACGAAATTGGACGAGTTTCGCGTTGGATGCTTCCGACAGGCACGGCTAGTAACGTTTCCGACAGGTACGGCTGGTAACGCTTCTGACAGGGACATGGGGCACGCCTTTGCCTCACTTCAACGTTTCTTGAAGATGGTATACGAATATGGTTTCAGTGGGGCGATCAGCGGCAGTTTAAGCAGGAATCTTGATAATGTGGATGGTTTCTAGGGTCAGTATTTGCCATGTACAACTTCTTCGGCCAATTTTTACCCGTGATTATGGTCATGCTACGGAAAAAGGTAACCATCGCCTACGCTATTCTCAGACCAATTGTTTTACTGCAAACTGTTGCCTACCACATTCTGAGAGATCTTAAGTTCCTTGCTAGAAATGTTGCTGTCGGCGGTGGACTGGACGAGTTTTACTAATATTCATGTTTGCTTCTCTTCTCCATTTCGAGATGAGTTTCTTGCAGGTAATTGAGATCGTCATAGGATTCGCCCTAATTATGCTAGTATGCGTTGGATACAAGACTTAACTGTCTGCCATGCTTCTATTCGTTTGGTTCTTTGGCCTGAAACTGTGGCTAAATGCCGGGTGGAATGTTCCGGCTGACCGATTCTACCGCGATTTCATGAAGTACGACTTCATCCAAACAATATCTATTATTGGGGATTTGCTGCTAGTCATTGCGTACGGTCCCGGTGGAGTTTCTGTTCAAGACGACAAGAAGAGGTGGTAGAACACTAGAAATGGAGCAACATCGTTGCGTTTTGAAAGGCAGATGTCTTACAAGGAAATGTGATCGAGGAGGTTGGAGTTGGAACAAAATTGTTTATACAAGCATTTATTCATTTAACTGCGAGACAAACAATGGAAGGTGACGTTATTGAAACATGTCGAATCCTAACTGTAATGTGAAACAAACCAGGAAGGGTATAGATCGCGGGCGCTCATAGAACGGATCGTTGAGCCGTTTAGACCTCTATCTGACACTATACTCATATCCCTTCACCTACAATTCAAAAGTCTTATCGGAGCTAAAAGTGAACAACATAACTTGTGATACAAACGTTCTCCTATGGTTAGGGAAGTGAAACGCTACTAGGTAGCAGCAGTCCGTAACCGTCCAACAAGCAACAGCGTGGAGCGACCGGTTAACAAGAATTCCTCGACAATCGTATTTTACATCACATGTAGGAAACACAGGGAACGGGAAGAAGTGCAGCAGCTGTGTGAGGATTCGCCAGTCACAGCACTCGGATAACTGTTAGAACCGAAAAGAGGTGCTTAATTCTACCCGCCTTATTAGGCTAGAGCAAGAATAAATTGTCAAGAAATAAGCTGTAGAAATCAAGGTGCGAAACAAATAGATCGTGTGCACAGTGGGTGCAGAGATCAACAACTACGTTCACAGATCAAGCAGCCTGACCAAGCAGAACCTCTTACCTCGTTGGGATGAGGTATGGGAGGTTACCGATGTTTGGTGGGTGGTGTCTTATTACATCAATGCGCCGTCGAATGCGATAGAGGCGAGGCGACAGAATGAACATAGGCTAATACCGGCAGTACAGACGGATATCAACTAGAATGGAACGAGGAATACCCGCACGAAACGACACAAGACAGCATCATCAACCGAGGGACACTCTGCGAGCTTAAATGCTGAGAACATTTCGTGCTCCGCGGCTAACCATGCGTCACCGAGCGCACGTCCGCGTTTCAGCGCCGCGACGTCACGTTGGAGTTAGGTCCTGGAGCCTCGATTTTTTGACAATTTCACATCAAAGGCGAGGCGGCTAAGCCGGCCGCGGCAGAAGGACAATGACGTCATCGTAAATCGATATTTTTGAGCCGGGCTAAGTCTGATACCGTTCGATAGAGCTTTTGGTGGTGAATTGAATGGTGTTACTGCGAGCAGCAAGAACTGTATTCTGGGGCGGAAGAAACTTCACCGCTGCTCTCCGCAGCTCTAAAATGGCAGCTGGGACTAAGGCAGGTTAGGCAGCTGGAGAGCTATGGGCACTTCATCGTAAAGTACCTTAGCTAATGTGCTAGGCTACACATTCGTAGGCCTCTACCTGACGCGCGTTCCTACAGTGGTCGACCGAAATCTAAAAAAATCGTGTCACACATGCTCAACCTGCATGTTCGCACCCCCGTAACCTTGCCAATTCGTAAGATAATTTTATGTGCTATGGCGGTTCACTAGAGCATATTACTGCCTACGGAACCCCCACGTTCTAGTCGGGAACATTGGAAGCTGACAGAGTTATCGCGCTCCGAACACGCCCGCGCGTGCAATTTAGCACAACAACGGTCTATGTTCTCGGTGCCCTTACTCGCCCAGATAACAGTTCTCGCCACAGCTGCGAGCGTGTCATCGTAAAGTGCTTTCAGTCTTGTGCTCGGCCGTGCATTTGGATGCCATTGGCTCGCCTCGTCTTCCTTAGTAGTCGAATGAACTCGGAAAAAATCGTGCCACACAAGGTTTGCCTGCATTTTCGCACCGCTGTAACTTTGTCCAGTCTTAAGCTAGGTCGCTATTTTTCAGCACGCTTTTTGAACTTTCTACTGCCTACAAAACCCACGACTTGCAGCCGGAAAGACTCGAACTTGACAGAGTTATTGCGCTCAGAACACCCCGCGGTGCAATTTGCGAGCTGTCTCGCCCAGTCGATTGATAGGTTCGATCCTACATACATTGTGCGCAGCGCACTCCAAAGTCTCGCCGGAACAGATTACAGCAATTCCTGAGTAGGGCGGCTGAGAATTTCTCATAAAACTCTTCCTGGCGTGACGGAACACTTTACGCCATGCTTGAGATGCTCCGAGAATATGCAAGCCCTGGACGATAAGCTTCTCCAGTGCCAAAAAGTCTGCTCCAGTCATCTTTGACCACCCACTGCGAAAATGCAGTGTTTGGCGAAGTTATATACAAGGTTGTGTAGATCTCGAAGAGACGAACCGAACGGTACCAACGGCTTCTCAAAAAACCTTAAATTAGAGGAATTGTGAGCATGCAGCGGTTTTCGACGCCTTGCGGCCGACATCTCGTCCACGGCCGGCCTTCTCAACGGAGCGCAAATTTTCAATTTTGGCCATCTTTGATCTTTTATATGAAATGTATACACCAAACGATAGAGCTCGATCTCCTGAGCTCAAATGAACTCTTGGTTTTTCAAATGGATGATATTTTGGCAAGTTATAACAAAAAGACGCAAAACAGCAAAAGCGCGGTTTTTTCGGCGTCTATTCAAAAGACGCGTCCGGTGCTGTATAGTAAAAGGGCAAAAACGAGACGTAGCATGGGAACCAAACCCTCGACCTCACGAACATGAGCCATCCCCTCTACCACCGCCCCACCCAGTCCACGACAGCGGCGTCCTGCGCTGCCATACTAAGCTCGCTCTGTGGACCCTTAACCATTACACCCTTTTACTCGTTTGCCTCAAGGATTCGGCAAAAACAAACCATGTTATGTGACTATTTGAAGGGCGAATATTCTCCCTAAAGTACTCTTCTTGGTATTCCGGCGTACCGACAGTTCCTTTGTCAGAAATAATCCTGCAAAAGGTTTGGAGCTTTAATCATTGCTACATAGAACGCGGGATTTGATAAATTCCTCGTAGAAACGAGAAGGTACATTCACGGGAGGCATTCACCAGCAGAGCGGCAGCGACTGAATGTCCGAGAGGGTAGCGTGGTGGGCTTGCGAGAGGGTGGTCATGGGATCGATTCTGGGTGTGGGATCTATGCATCGCGAGTAGCGTTTCTGCATTTTTGTCAATGTAGAGTGCATTTTGGTCCCGGCAGAGTTTAGTGTTCGCTTTTCAACCTCTTTTTAACCTCTTGCGGGTGTGAGCCAAGCTAGCCTTCGTTGATTAGATATGGCCATTGAACCATGCTGGTCTTGTTAGGTCCATCTTTAGATATCCATGTGTGATCCCTTTCTGATGTTTTCTAATAGTTTCAGAAGTGTGTATCGTAGAAACCTTGTAGTGAGCATGATCGAATCTTACTTTGGTCCATCACCAAGATGTGCTGATCGCCTTTCCTATTTCTATTGAGAGCCTGTTTCTTGTGACTTTTACTAATTTTACTAACTGTGACGAAATTAGAATTTTTTATCCTTCTTCCGTAATTGGTCGCATTTCTTCCTTTTTTGCTGTCCATCACTCTTCCCTACATACTCTAGAGGGGGTCCTCTAAAGGTATGAATACATGTACTCTCACGTCTGCAGGGTAGAATTTTTTTTTCGCCATGGCTCGTCTTGGGGAGGGCATTTGGGAGACTGATCACGAATCTGGAATTCGCTTTTTGTTCCAGTAGATTACAGTAGGCTACGATGTGAGTAGGGTGCGGGTAAGCGAAATGGTGTAGACAGTTAGCCGCACTCACTCCCTGGCTCCATTCGCCTAGGGACGTTCTTGGGCGATGATAACAAATTTGGTATACGTTTTTGGTTCTTCCATTTTTTGAGGATCATTTTTAGCGCAAGATACGATCTTGGAAACGAAGTGCGGCCAGATAAAGAAACCAGCATGAAAACCAGCTTTTTCACAGTACTCCAACCTGCTGTAATATGCTGTTGTACCGAAAACAGATGCCAGATTCGTGACAAGCACCCCAAATAACACTCCACCCTTACTTTGTAGTGTCGAGACTACGACTGCCTGCATCGACAATGCCTCTCCTTGCATCCAGATATAGTAGCGAGGAGCGTTAAAATGACGCTACTACGGGAAACATTTCCAAAATTAATACAAGCCATTATAAAGGGATCATACATGGATAGAATAAAACGAACGCTTCCCCCACAAAATAAGCATGGTTCAATTGCCATATCTAATCGGCGAAGGTGTCATGACTTCCGTACAACGGAATCATGATACTTCAATCAATACTCGGCTCAAGAGCCGGCCTGCCGGCCGGCACGAGTGTAAAGCGGCCGGCCCCCAACAGGCCACTGCCGCCACACTGCCCGCCCCCCGGAAAACGTATATAAGCAGCCTCCTCCGGGCAGAAGGCGGTCTCGTCTCGTCTCGCAGCAGCTCTGCGGATCCAGCTCCAGCTCCAGCTCCAGCCTCAGCCGTCGCCACCGTCGCCTCCGCCGTCGCCCGCGGCCAGGAGCGAGGCAGAGGAGCGGGCGTCCCACAGGACGATCCCACTCCGGCCTGTCAGGGCCGCAAGAACTAGGCCGACTGGCCATCAAGACCCAAGAAAGACTACATCAAGAACTCAAGAAAGACTAAGACTACAAGAAGGAACTAATCAAGACTAAAACGCTCTATCATCTATTCTCTTCCTTAGCCGCACATGTACCACTTGCACAATAAATATGATCGGACAAAGAGACATGGCTTTGAACCACCAAAACCGTATTGGACCTTGATGCAGTCCAAACATGGTGCATCGGCCGATTCGAAACGAACTCAGGCCAAACGAACGGCAGTCGAAATATGCTTCGTAAATATAGTTGGCTCGAAACGAGCCCAGATCGAAGCAATCTCATGCACCAAGCAAACGACTCAGGCCGGTTAAAAACGGACCCTGGCCAAAAAACATCACGCCAATCGAGGCCATGCACCAAACACGGTGCATCGGCCGATCCGAAACGAACTCAGGTCAAACGAAACGCATGCACCAAACAACGAATTCAGGCCGAAACGATCCCACAAGCCAAAGATGCTCCGGACGACACGAAACGATTTCAGACAGAAGCAAACTCCGACACTAAGGATAAGGCATTACTGGTTCGAAAGAACCAAAAGAGGCTCAAAGACGATTCAGGCGAACTCAAGCACAACCAAAGGTCACTAAACGATCAGAACGAACTCTGGTACTAAACAAAATACATAATAAGACTAGTCAACCTAACGAAAAAACACCAAACAAGGCGCACTAACCAATTCCAGACGAAATTTGGCACCACAAAATGCAATGCCTCAGCAACAACTAAAATCACTTGTCCCAACTCCCACTTCAAAAATACCCATACTAATAATAGTAATACTAAGAATAATACTAATACTAATACTAGTAAAACTAGACCAAACCCGTTAACGCGTGCAAAACTAATACCGCTGCAACCTACCGTAACACACCAAGTGCGCCTCAGGGCCGCGACGCCGCATTCCTGACCGCCTCGGGAGTGTTACACCGCGTGACTCACGTCCGCGACGCCGCATTCCTGACCGCCTCGGGAGTGTTACAATGCGTGACTCACGTCCGCGACGCCGCATTCCTGACCGCCTCGGGAGTGTTACACTACGTGACTCAGCTCGCGCCGCTACATGCCAGGCCCTGCTGGGAATTTTACACCGTGTCCAGCTAACTGCGCCCCTCCAGAAGACACGGTAGCCCACATTCCGCACCTTTACAGCGGACTACTGTAACAGCCACATAGTGGTATTCCAAAAGACATGGGAATTTCCCAAAAAAACTAACAGATGTACAACAGTACGTCTCTACCAAAACTACACAAATAAGAGAACTAATATTCCACCTTGAAAACCAAAGGGACGCAATATGCAACTAACTAAAAACGAATTCAGGCACCGAAAACGGTGCACCTATCTGTTCGAAACGAGCGTAGGCACAGATACCGCCTCTCGATTCGAAATCCAACCAACTAATAAAAAGTCTCAACTACTAACAAAACTAGCTCTACGCCATGAGCAAAATTGAGCGACTTGATCCTCATGAATATGATTCTACACGGATGAGCTTCCAGCGAACTGATACTGGCCAGGTCAGTGCGCCGCAAGATCATCCATATACCAGCCGTACAGAATCCCTTGAGACGAGAAGAACGCGCGCTTCGACTCTCAAGTTTTCATGGCAATCAAGTTAAGGCGTCCAAGTATGGCGCTCAGAAAATAGCTAACTCCCGAAACAGCATTTTACTTGCTGTAAAACTATAAAACCCATTACGATTGTAAGACTACTAATAAGCAAATGAGTACTCAACCTTAATACTGTACTCTCACTCATAAAACTATAGTCGACATCTACAACAAAAGCACACAAACAGGCTAACAAGCCTATAGTGCAAAATGAATACAACTCGCGTGCACACAACCCAATAAAAACTTTTTCTCTCCTTTTCTTTTCCTATCTTTCTTCTGCATAACCGGTTACATACGCTTTGCCCACCACTTAGCGCTGAATCGGCATTCGTACCGTTTTGCACACTAGTGCTGGCAAATTTAGGTCACGTATGCCCATTTAGGAAACCCGTGAGTAGCGACAACCCCGACCCTGGACGTTGGGAAACTACTCACGGAAGACTCCGGCCTCCGGGGTGGTAATAGGCCCGAACAGGGAGTCCACCCTCGGAACACGGCCTCCGGGATGGCGATAACCCCGACCCTGGACGTTGGGAAACCCATCCACGGATGTGGGCCATTTAGGGTGTGAACAAACATTCCACCCAAATTCATAACATAATGGCCACGACAATGCGATAATACAATACAATATTACTGGTAGCGATAACCCCGACCAGGGAAACCTACCCACATATAATGTGTGATAATAATAGAACAGACAATTACTATGGCGCCTCATTCAGTTACACGGGTGGCGATAAGCTCAAACAGGGAGCCCACCCTCGAGGATGCGAATTAACCCGAAACGGCAAGTCGGAAAGTCCTTCCTCGAACGACATTATACGTGCCCATTTGGGGCCACCTGGGTGCGAACTAACCCGAATTGGCAGTTCGAAAAGTCCACCCAAGGATGATAACAGGATAACTATAATAATAAATCTTGCCAGCCATATTACTTGCTCACCGCAGTTTTATCAGCTTAAGCTTACCACACCATAACTCAGTATAAACGCCGGCCACAGACCTATAAGTGCAACAATGTATCTTACAACTTTACAACCTAAGAAACAAAACAAAAAATCTAACGGATCCGATTCACAAGGCCTGTACAGGGCCGCTAAATAATTTGAGCATACGAAGCACAATCAGAGCTCACACTCGAAACTAAGACTAGTCTTCATATTACCAGACCTCGAACAACGAAGTCTTCGTACGACAATATAACTGCCGAGCTTAACACAATGCTCGCACTCAACTCTAAAGCTACTGCTCGAGCCTCAGACTTCAAACAATGAAGTCTTCCTAACGACAACATTACTGAACTAAAACTAAGAAAAAGCCATTTCATGTCAAAACCATGGCACTTCACGGAAGAAAACCAATCCTTTCGTCAACTCACTACGAATACGACACGACCATCGGAACAAATCAAACAAAAAATATCTCGTCATAACAATGACATTCAAAGACTAATCGCAGAAGGCGATACTTATCCGGCCCCAGTCACTTTCACAAACATCAATTTTCGTACCTACCAAATACTACGAAGGAAACGACATCAATAACGCACTTAATCATTATTCTGGAATTCAAACTGAACAGTGTTGTCACGCTATTCAATGAAGCACTAACAATACTACTAAGCCAACAGGCTCCTTCGTACCTCAGCTAATACTTCCTCAATTACTGGACAAACATAAATGCGTTACAAACCGCACAAATCGGTTACGCACTCATACAAGCACTAGAGATCCGTCTAATAGCTCTTTACGGTCTTTCGCTACTGGTACAACCAGTACAGCCTCTTCCGCTCCGTTAGTAAACGCCACGATATCGTATACAAATTCTATATACTAAATTACTGAAAACTACATTTTAAAAGAAGAGGAACCTCTGAATAATAAATACTCTGGAAAAAAAGAGGAACACCTCTTTAACGACTACATCCAAACGAATTATACTAAAACTAATACTAATACTATATTACAACTAATAATACTAAAGAAAGTACTATAACTCACTTCCAATAACGACAGCAACGAAAACAACTCGTTTCTAAAACAACTAAACACCTGGTGACATAAGCTCATAAACGAATTTAACATTTCTCCCAAAAGTAAAGAGAAACACACTTTCTCCTTAAAAACTAAAAAAACACGAGTTCGGCAATACGCGCCCTTCAACTTCGACAACGCCATCCACTCCGCCTTCGTACAACTCCAACGTCGTTCAACGCCGTACAACACCGTCCAATCTCTAGAACGTCAACCATTCTCAACTCCTACACGCCAACTCCAACGCCGTTCGACGTCTCCACCTCAACAATGTCCGACATCGACTCCCCTCGCGTTCGCAGACCAAGAAGAGTGACACAATTATTTTGTAATGTAATTCGAAACTGTAATGTCATATTGTATTATTACGTGCTTCCATTTCATTGTATCCTATCTTTTCGTTGTACTTTATATTCTTCTCTCTCTCAAAACGTAACGAACTAATACTAAAAAAAACTAAAATCCCTCAAACTAGAGCCAACAAGGCACCAAATGGGCCAACACAATTTGGCCCAGAATTTTTTCTCTTGCTGTCGGGAGTGTCATGACTTCCGTACAACGGAATCATGATACTTCAATCAATACTCGGCTCAAGAGCCGGCCTGCCGGCCGGCACGAGTGTAAAGCGGCCGGCCCCCAACAGGCCACTGCCGCCACACTGCCCGCCCCCCGGTAAACGTATATAAGCAGCCTCCTCCGGGCAGAAGGCGGTCTCGTCTCGTCTCGCAGCAGCTCTCCGGATCCAGCTCCAGCTCCAGCTCCAGCCTCAGCCGTCGCCACCGTCGCCTCCGCCGCCGCCGCCGCCGTCGCCCGCGGCCAGGAGCGAGGCAGAGGAGCGGGCGTCCCACAGGACGATTCCACTCCGGCCTGTCAGGGCCGCAAGAACTAGGCCGACTGGCCATCAAGACCCAAGAAAGACTACATCAAGAACTCAAGAAAGACTAAGACTACAAGAAGGAACTAATCAAGACTAAAACGCTCTATCATCTATTCTCTTCTTTAGCCGCACATGTACCACTTGCACAATAAATATGATCGGACAAAGAGACATGGCTTTGAACCACCAAAACCGTATTGGACCTTGATGCAGTCCAAACAGAAGGCTAGCTTGGCTCACACCCCGCAAGAGGTTAAAAAGAGGTTGAAACGCGAACACTAAACTCTGCCGGGACTAAAAGGCACTCTACATTGATAAAAATGCAAAAAAACGCTACTAGCAATGCGTAGACCCCACACCCGGTACAGATCCCTTGACCATCCTCTCTCAAGCTCACCACGCTATCCATTCGGCCAACTGCTTGTTGGGGGTGCTGGTGAATGGCTCCCATAAATGTGCCTTCTCGCTTCTACTTGAAATTTATCAAATCCCGCGTTCTAGCACTGATTGACGTTCTAAAACCTTTGCAGGTTATTTCTGAGCACGACAAGGGTATTCCAGGCGTCAGTTTTGCGTTATCGGCCCGTACTGAAGCGGTACAGTTTTTTTGCCATTTTTGACCTACCCAGAGGTCCGTAGAAAATTAGGAAACCACTATGGTACTTCCCAGAGAATGCCCTACAGCCCTATGTATGTAGGTCGCTTTGAGCAACTCCACGATCACCTCTTTGACCTTCCTCGTGAGGTTTTCAAATGTTGCCTTCTGTGGGAGGAGAGAAGGTGCACAAATGGACGAAAGAGGTGTAGCCATTCAAGTATTCTGAATTTTAGAAGTTTCGGATAAAATCGTCTAAAGTCGGACAAACAGTAATCCTCGTCTAATATAGTAGTGACTGAAATACATGCGCTGTTGGTTTCTGATCGTAACCCTGGAAAGAGTTTATAGCAAACCAGCGTCGGTTGCGGGCTTCGCCCGCACCCGACTCTGGCCGGGCGGGGCACGCAGGGCTAGCCGGCTTCGCCGGCGTCGGGTATGGTGAGCCATGGGCTTCGCGGGCAACCGACGCTGAGTAAGGAAGCATCCCTAGCGTTGATAGCAAAAAAGTGCAGAAAAGAGTAACCGGCTGTCATTGTGCACAATGGAGAGAGATTCGGTATTTGAGGCCAGATTCGTCAACAGTTTACCTGCCGGTAACGGTGAAAAGTACCGCCAAACCCCCTGATATGAGATTCATCGGCATCAGGTCTGGCGTGCTTTTCACCATTATGGACCGGTAAACGGTTGATGAATTCGGCCCTGGAGTCGTAGCTTCCCTGGCAGTGGGGTAGTGATCACCGTAGGGCGGTAGACGTAGAGGGCAATTGAATGCAGGTTGATGAATCTAGCCCTGGAGTCGTATCTTCCCTGGTAGCGGGGTAATGGCCAAAGTAGGGCTGTAGACATAGAGGAAAATTGAACGCAAGGGATAGTGGGGTAGTGGTAAAAGTATGGCGGCAAACATAGAGGTAAATTGAAATAAAAAACGGCTTATGTGAGACAAAATAGCAAAAAAGGTGCAGAAGGGAGCAACCGGCTGCCATACTGCTCAGTGGAAAAGTATTCAATTTCTGTAGTAGCAGCAACCCTATTAGTCGTAAAAGGGGTAGTCGTAAAAGTGTGGCGGTAAAAATAGTGAAAAGTTGCACCAAACAGGAGAGCTGGGAAGGGACACTGAGGTATGACCACTAGACACGTATTGGGAAGAAACCTCTTTCGAAATCACCCTACGTCAGGCAGTCGATGGTGAACAACAGTATTGGACAACTGGCAACCGTAGCGCAAACCTGGGTGATTAAACCGGCTAGCTAGGCGGTATACGAATTGCGGGTGGCTAACATCGGACAAAAAACCCTTCCTCTTTTATATATAGGGGATGCGGACTCCAGGGCATTACTACTTCACGTGCAAGTCGTAATCGACAGCGAAGTGATGGCGACTGTGAATGCGGATGTGCGCTGTTGAAATAGGTCGCGGGCGATGCGGATGCGAAGCGATGCCCTGTTCACCTTGGAACAAGAAATCTTGCCAACCAAGCCTTCCATCTCTGCATTGTCGGAGAATTGGCACCAAACCTGTCTGGGAAGGACACAACACTGACTTGTCCATTGGCTGTCCACCGCAAGACATCCCGCAGAAGTAGAATGCGTAGCGCGTCCCACAAGGGACTGAGTAACGCCCCCTTTATCCTTTTATCCTTTATTGTTATTTTTTTACATTTGCTCTTATGTCTACTGTGGTTCTTTCTTGCACTAAGAATTGCCCTCACCCTGTTGTTTTTAACGTCACGTGATAACCATACGCGACGTTTCCAATGTAAGAAGATCTGGACAACTCGTCCATTCCCTTGGCTCACTCATCGCGAGGCCCTGCGAATTAACGCGATGTCGGGGCAGTGTCCTCACCAGCCGGTTAGCTGCTGCACGTTTGTTGTTGACTAAATGAAAAAATCAGGTAGACCGTATAGCTCCCGGTAACTTCATTAGTAGATGTCGCGAAGGCGCACAGCAGGGGTGTGGAACGGCCAGAGCACCGACCGTAATTGCGCAGGTTGCCACGGCCAGAGCTGAGCCGAACAGGCACAGATGAAGCCTATACGGCCGGGGCCATGAATAGCTGCCACATTTGCATTTGAACGGAACATTTCATTCATTCATTCATCCAACATTTCTTTTGAACCAACTTCAGAAGGAGCTCATTCACTGCAACTGGCCTTCCAGACCGTGGTTGGTCCTCCAAGTAAAAGTCCCCGTTCTTTAACTTCCAGAACCATACTTTCGCTGTGTCGTAGGAGACAGTGGTAGGACCCATCGTTTCACATATGTTATGCACCGCGACTCTTGCACTGTTTTGCTTCTTGAACTCGTAAAGCAGACGCAGTCGCACGTGGTTGCAGTCGAAAATGACTTCCTCTGCCATAGTCGAAACAGAATATGAAAACAATAATGCTAATATATAATGTATTTGACGGAACGCCAAAATGAGGGAAGGGAAACTTTTCTTACAATCTGTTACTGTTATTAAATTATAAGTTAAGAGCTTAGGAAAGGCAGTGGCATGGAAAAGAAAGGCGAGAAAGGGCAGTATGGATAATATTTTGTGTCGATTTATCGCTAGTACTTAATCTGTGAGATAGCGTTAGAGAAGCGCTACTTCCATGGACCATTTTTTTGTGCGCGTCGCACTGAATCTCGCATTTGATTGTCGGGTACTAATTATTCCCCAACTCTAACAACCAGCACCAGACCCACCTAAAAGCACTACTGTCACAAGTGTAATGAAATGTTTGAATACTTACCAGGGAAGCGTAAATGAAATTTGAAATTTCTTAAATCGTTAATCGTATTAGGGTGTCCAGAAAGTATATGCAAAAAATTTCGCAATGTACCAGATTGTTTCTAGAATGTTCTGAAGATTTCAGCATAAGTGCTATATAAAGACACTATCCTGCTGTATCTGCGTAGCATATCCAGCTCCGTCTTCCTTGCCTACTTCACTGTACGATGGCCGAAATGTCTACCCATATTAGACAAGTACTCCTTTATGAGCTTGAATCTGGGCACACCGCTGCAGAAGCCTATCGACACTTGTGTCGTGTATTCAGCTCTTAAGCTCCTTCTGTACGGTCTGTGTATAGCTGGTTCGAACGCTTCAGGAGCGGAAACAGGAGTCTCGAGTATGAGCCTCGCTCTGATCGACCGACAGCGATATCTTTGGATGAACTGAGGAAACTGGAGGAGCAACATCCATATGAAGGTGTGGGTTATTTTGCTGCTGCTCTAGGCTGTTCCCGATCTAGCGTGGACAATGGACTGCGATCTCTTGGAATGGTTGAAAGGCTCGGTCAGTGGCTCCCACACGAACTGACCGACGACAACCGGCGAAGACGTCTGGACATATGCACTCAGCTGCTCTCCCGGAGTCGCACCTTCAACTGACTGGACACCATCGTCACAGAAGACAAAAAATGGGTCCTCTACGTCAAGCACGCTCGTAAACGTGCGTGATGCCAACGCGATGAAGTGCCGAATTCGTTCGTGAAAGGTGAAATTCATGCGAGCAAAGTCATGCTGGGAGTCTGGTGGGGAGTTTATGGGATGTACCACTTCGAGCTTCTGCCGGACAGCACGACTATCACTGCCGAGGTCTACGCTACCCAACTGAAGGGACTGGCCGACAAGATGCGCAAGGTTGGCGGAGAGTAGTCGATGTTGATGGAAATTATTTGGTTGATTAAATGTTGATAAAGAATTGTGTTATTTTGAAAACATTGTCGTATTTCTGCAGATAATTTCTGGACACCCTAATAATTACGAAAGTAGATCGTAAATCGTAAGTCGTAAGACATTCCTTCTATATTTCTGGAGGTTTTTGTGTTATCGATAATTAAAGGCAATTCAACATTTATTACACTTTCTATTTTCAGCCCAAGTTAAAGAATCGAAATCAAATCGTTAAATGGATTCTATCTTTCACAAAATATATCATAAATGAAAGCTTATAGTGGCCAATGTAAAGCACAATCATAAAATTTTCACCATTCTAGAACGCAAAACAAACTGTAAAAGTCAATGTTAAGGTAAAAAATAATATAACAGCAGACGGCGAAAACAGTTCTTGCACAAGCAGACACTAAAGACATCGCGTGCTTGGCGACCGCATGGCGCAATCCTATCATGTGATACACCAAAAAAACTTTTCTTTTACTCTTTTCTGCATTTTGATGTGCGCCCAAAAACATTCTTGTAGCATGCGAAAAGGGCTGAAATAATTTAATCGTTTCCCGGTCAACTCCTTTAGTGCCATTCCTAAGTTTTTTAAGGCTTTTAGTTTTTTTTAAAGATAAAAGTGTCTTGTACACAGATGTCTCCAGTTTGATTCTGTAGAAGTCCACATTTGTTATGTATGCTTTGTCTGTATTCAAAAAAGTCCAATGTGAACTGCGAAGACTGCAATTTCAACTTTGCTTTGATTTAAAATCCCTCTTCCGAAACTTCTAAGAAAAAAATTCTATACAAATAGTCACGTCACAGAAAGGTAGTTAAACGTTTACTGGCTCATTCAAGCGTGGGTAGCAATAAGCAACAACGCACATGATTCCAGAAGCTCTGTTAATTGTAAGGAGCTTCTAGCCAGACGTTTCTCAACTTTACAGGCGATCACAGTTTCTGAAACGAAAGAGCCTCATTCAACAAAATCAGTCGAGCGACACCCGACAGTCGATTATCTAGGGCGCATGGTTGCACTGTTTGCTTCTCCTGAACTTCCGAATATTGCACTACTAAATGTCTCTCTCGCATGAGCTGGCTACTGTAAGCTTTGATTTTATTGCACTTTACATGCTAATTACTCCACACCATGTGTGGAGACTCTAAATGTGGGTCAATCGTTATATGTCAAGTTGAGTGACATCATGTAGACGATTGTTGTGAACTATAGACCATGTTTACGAAAATTTACGATTTACGACCCAAAATGTCGTAAATCGTAAATCGTAAAAAAATTGCCAAAAATCGTAAATCGTGAACCGTAACTACGCACAACCTTGACACTTATATTAGAAAAATCAACCCATTAGAATGCTATTTTTGAGAACGTGAAAAATCTTTTATCTAGGACATTTCTACAAAACCATGAAAGAGTGCTCAAAAACTAACCTTATGAAAATCCGAAAAGTTCGCGTAGGTTCGTTCCGTTATCGTTGCAGAAAGGTTAACGAGTACGATCGGTACAATCATAAGTCATCCACAACTTTTATGCTCTTCTATTTTTTCAACATCTATACGCACTCTGACTCATCCCAGTTCTGACCTCTCGGTAGACTGCCGAGCAATCGTACCTGTACCGTCCAGCCTAGGTCCACTAGCACTTTCACGCAGCCATGAGAACAGGTAGAATTTTTCAAAGAACAGCTAGGTGCAAATTCGTCCGCAGAGTGAGCGCGCACAGTGATTGGGTGGAGTGAACTGGTCCTCGAATGACGAGTTCCAACATCTTGCCTCTATTTCAACAACCACGCGTGCTGACTCAGTCATGGGTGGGAAATACCAGCGGCAGAACTCAGGGTTGACGAAAATCTGGATTTGAGAGAAAACTTCAAATATTCCGACGTTTTTGACCGCCACTTTGTTTCATGGCTGTGCGAGAGTGCTAAAGGACCTAGGCCGGACGATACAGTAATCGATTGCTAGGCAGTCTACCGAGATGTCAGAACTGGACACCGGACGAGTCACAATGCGTGTAGATGCTAAAAGAGATGGAAGAGCATAGAAGTTGTGGATGACGTATGATTGAACCGATTGTACTCCTTAGCCTTTCTCTGCAACGACAGTGGAACGAACCTACGCGGACTTTTCGAGTTTCCATAAGGTTAATTTTTGCTGAAGCAAGACTTTGATACCGGAAGGAGCAGCTATTCATTTTATTAATGCTAAGATTTTAACAAGAGATACGGGGCGGAGGCCTTACCAGGAGTCTATCTCAACGGCGGGTTGGAACGGCCCAAGTGTTGTATATGAGCAAAATCGTCTCTCTCTGGAAAACAACAAAATGTAAATATCTCGACCCCAATACAACACTGCGCAGAGTAAGGGACGACGGAAGTTGTGCTGTTGGAGGCGTTAGCCCTCTGCCTGCACGAGGGCGGGCTCAAGTTGGCTGGAAATAGTGATCATGGGGATTACGCCACCTCTCTACCCACTGCGCCATCAGCGCTCGCTTGTCATCGCGTTTCCAGCCAAATTGAGCCTGCCCTTTGTGCGCAGGCATAGGGTTAACGCCGCCAACGGCCCTGCTTCCGTCGTCCCTAACTCTGCGCAGAGTTGCATTGGGGTCGAGATATTCGAATTTTATTGTATCCCAGAGAGAGACGATTCTACGCATATACAACACTTGGGCAGTTCCGACCTACCGTTGAGATAATCTCCTGGTTAGGAAGACGTAGATTGGAACTAAAATTAAATTTAAATAAAATAGTCACCTTTACGTGTTTAGTGTTGCTAGAACATTGGCCAATTGTGGTGGTAGTGTGCTTAAAAAACCTAATCGAATTCTTCTTTGTAAAAGATGAAAAAGGAGCCGGTATTCGATGGATCTTCAGAGGCGATAAGATGTCAACAGACCAGTGTCAGACAAGGGGGTTATGTGAGGTCACTACGCTCGAAGAGCGGAGGCATGGCTTAGACCGCACTCCACGGTCAGGCAACAATCGCAGAAATACAGAAAATCGTAAACGTAATGCAAAAGTATGGAAAATAATAGTATTTGACTCAGAAGGTTAGGAAACAGCTTTTTTAAGCACCACTGAGCACCACATCATTGGGTAGATCATTCAGAGTAGATTCGAATTGTCGCAATTATTTTGTGAAACAAGTTCCTTGAAGGAAGTTATGGAAAAACGGCGGAAACGGCGGTTTTTCCGTCTATTCCGCCCAAAAACCAAAAGACAGGAGCGGTATTGTATGCGAGGGTGCCTGATGCGAGAACGGCAGCGGGGTACAGCTGTGCTAGTCTGAAACCAAATACGTAAAGTAAGGCCAGCGAAGATACACTGAATGTGGGTACGTTGACGGGCCGCTTGTGCGAATTAGTTAAATAACTGGAGCAAAAACGAATCGACTTATATGCGGTACAGGGTCGAGATGGTGCTGCAGAGAGGCGAGAGTTCGAGGCCATTTTCTGGGTCGCCCATGACCACTGTTACGTTTCAACGACCGCTTGGTTGACGTCGTTGTCGCTGAACTGCTTAACTCGAATGTATCACTTCATCTCTGCGTACGCAAATAGGCTGCTATGGGGCGAGCCAAGGACGAGTTTTGGACACTGCTCAATGAGAAGACCGTAGATCTGCCGCCAGAAAACGTCGCCATATTCAATGCTTATTTTAACGGCCATGTATGAGATTGTGAAAGATGGTTGCAGCTGTCACGGCGGTTCCGGTATAGGGAACGTAACACTGATATCAGTATGGTGAGCGACTCTTGAGTATGCGGGCTATCCTCACTATTGCGAACACAATGATTCGAAAGCGTGATTCCCATCTCGTGACTTTCTATAGCGGTAACATCAACACGCAGATTGAGTTTATCCTTGACAAGCATCACGATCGAAAGCTAGTCACATATGCGAAAATTATGTGACACAAGACCGTCCTCTGATCCGCATCTGCATCCGATCTACGACCCCTCAAGTTTCTCTCCTCCGAGGCTGAGCGCGGAGAGCGCTGCGGTCCAGCAAAAATCAGGTGGTGGCAAGTGATAAAGAAGCGGCTGTTGTTCCTTGTACATATTTGGCTGCTGACAATCACCACGTTGAGCAATCATGTAAACACTGCACGATCTAGCTAGGAACTATCTATGACGAGGTCTGGGCGGCGTAAAATCGAGAAGCAGGTACTGCTGTGGTCGGACAACGTCAAGGAATGCTTCAAGGGAAGAAAGGAGTAAACCATACTTTTTTCAGGGGAAAAACTGCCGAAAATTGGCGGGTGTACGAAGAAGCAGAAAAGGTGGCCAAAGAGGTTGTTGCCGTTGCAAAATCCGCTCATTATGGTGGCGTCAACGAGAATATCGAGATTGTTTATTCTCTTTGCATTAACGATGGGAATTGCCATCTGATGACAAACCAAAAAAGGATGGAACGTTTTCACTACTTCAAGCAAATCTCGACAGTTGAGATTACTTATCCACCTCTTCTTCCCGTTCCTCCGAACGGTCCCTTGTAGAAAATCACTGTGGACGAGACGAAAGCGGCTTTGAAGAAGATGAAGCCTGGTAAAGCAGCGGCGGACGGCGCTGCCGAGTGGCTAACAAAGTTCTTCACCCAGGTTGTTGCGGAGGATGAGGCATCTGTTAGTTGGCAGCACGATTCCAATCTGTAAAAAGAAGGGCAGTAGTGTAGACTGCCTGACTGCACAAGTTGCAGTCCAATTCCTTTGCTTTTACACAGTACGAAAATCTTTAAGCGAATTGTGAATGCACGTATCGCGAGATCGTACAGCTTCTCACCAGTCGAAGTGGCTTGTAGTCGGCTGTGCCACCATTAATGTCATTCATGTGTTCGTCTTCTGATAGGGAGGTATTGCGAAAAACAAAAACGGTTGCTGCATCCAGCTTTTCGACTTGGCGAAGCACTATATCGTTTTCCGCGTAAGGTCATACGTACGCCTTACGGCAGCACGCTGTTTTCGAAGAACTTACTGAGTGGGTGCTTTCTTAACTCTTGCTCTAGAATGTGATCGCCGGCTGGCATATGACTTTAAGGCAGATTCCTATCTACGTCGGAGTTTAACAAGGCGCTTTGCCTCTCCCGCGCCTTTTCATTGTTCCAAGGATGATTTTGCAAGAGCGAGATCAACAGTCTGCTCATGCAGATGGCATAATGCTTGCCGTTCAAGAGAAAATTTAAAAAATCGCACTTGAGCGGCAAGCGCAAGCTGGGCGACGTTCGGACTCAAGCTGAACGTCAGAAATGTGAGCACATGACGACATGCATAAGTGTGATTTGATCCATTGATACCATTGAGACTGCGCTCCTACGAGCGACAAACTGACGTTCGAGGTGAACTCGCGCCTAAGCTCAGCGTGGTCCGAATTGCGCTTAATGTCAGACCTTCTCCGCCACAGCAAGGTATAAGAGTATCTTAGACCAAAGATCTACAGAATCATCGTCCGACCAGTAGCGATGTATGGTGCTGAGTGCTCGCCTGCCACAAAGGCGGCTGGGAGCTGCCTCATCGTAATGGAGACGAAAATGCCGCGCTGGAGGCTGGTGTCGCGCGGCTGGGTCACATTCGCAATGTCTCTATACGTCAAAGGTTCGGGGTCGCTTCAATTGCTGATAGGTTTCCTGAAGCTCGCCTTCGGCGGTATGATCATGTTCTCCGCGCTAGAGCACTGTGGCCCGGAAAACGGCCTAAACGACGGGCGAAGAAACGTTGGCATGGCACGTTGCACATGGACATCAAGGAACTGTCCTGATCAGGCGCTTGATCGTGTGAGTGGCGTCTCCACCATTAGAGTGGACCCCGCAGCCAAGCAGGACAAATGCCGAGGAGGAGGAAGGAGAAGGGTCAAAGCAGCAAATTTAGCTTGTATCGCTGCAAGGAAACGGCCAAGTCCTTAGAAGTCACAGCCTGCGTAAATACGGCAGTCCCAAGAATACGATGTGATGGCTTCCTATAGTGTTTGAAGACCGCTGAAAGATATCACCAGGTATAACTTATCAGACCTAATAAAAGAGCCAAACCGAAAATTAAACTAGGGTCCAGATTCATCAACCGCTTACCGGCCGGTATCGGTATATCGTTTACCTTATCTGTATCTCTGCATCTCTTTGTACCCTTTACTACGTAGGCTGATATGGTGAATCCGCCGTAAGATGATACCGGCGGTATCGTTGATGAATCCGGCCCTGAGTGACTCCCTCGATCTGAAGCGTGTCTAGTTCGTCGAATTTTTTGAGCCTGTGTTTGAATTTCCTGGAGCTTCTGCATGATACTAAATCCAAGGAAAGTCGGTTTAACCGTCTTGTTGGTCGCATGGAGAATGAGCTGAATATGCAATCACTGTGCAATGCGCAGCGATTCGGGCAATCGCTGGAGCGACTCGGAAGCATGCCAGATACCAAAGACATTCTCTCCGGACCGGCCAATAACGTCATTGGTTTGTGCTGCGCAGTACTTCTGTCCCTCAGATTGCTCCTCCGCAACCGTTCTCATGCTCAACAGCTAGCGTTTCCAGATATCGTTGACATGCCTTCCAAAGCCAGGTACCTCCTCACTCGTTTCTTCTTACTGGATCTAATTGCTGATCCGTCTTTACTCGTCTTCCCTTCCCCATCTTCCTGGCCCCAGCTCTTGGCCCACTTCTTTGTTTCCACTATTGACCCCCTTCTTGCTGGTTTCTCCGTCCTGGCCCCTCCTCCAGGTTGTTCCTTTCCTTCCTGGTCGCTCTCCTGGTCCACCATAGAGGTTCCCCTTACTGCCCTTCTCCACCACCCCCTTAGTGGTTCTCCCATGCTCACAGCAGACGTCGGTGACACGTATTCACAATCAGGACGCTTGTTGCGCGACGTAATGGGAACATCTTCTGGATCCAGAAGCTCAGAAGAGCCGTCTTCCGAATTCAAAAGCTTAGAAGCGCGAGCAGTCGCCGCTGTGTCGAGCATGATGAGGCTATGCATATGGCAGATTCCTTGTTCTCCATATGAATTCCCTGACGGCTCCCTTCTTGTTGGTTCCCGGTCTCGCCTTCAGGTCCCAGGTAGATTCCTTCATCCCCCCCCCCTCGGGATCCTCCTTACTAATCTACCCCAATTAAGTAGCCCTCCCACGCTCACGACACGACGAGGGCGAGCGAACGCCCATTGAGCGACATCGGTCTCACTTCCTCTAAATCCGGTCTCCCTTACTGGTAATGGATCCCCTTGCTGATCCTTCTTACTGCCCCCCCCCCTCCTCGATTGGTAACTCCCTACTGGTCCCTCCTCATTGCCTGAACCTTTCTTGGTGCCACCTCCTGGCCTGCCTCATTGTTCCTGCTATCGACCCCGATACCTTCTCCAGGTCGCTCCCTCCTGGTCGCTCACGGTTCTCTTCCCTCGATGTCCCAGTTTCTACTCTTACCCCTTTAGTGGTCTTTTAATGCTAATGGCACAAAGTCGGCTTCTGAGTCTGGACGCTCAGAAACGCGCGTAGGTGCTGCTGAGTTAAGCAGTAAAGCGCTGTACATTCCCTGCTGCAGCAACGTCCCATGTATAATAGCAAATTTTGCCCGCGCTGTAGATGATGAGGCGTATCTCACTCAGGTTAGATCACTCGACCGCCCCGCTGTGGATGATGCGGCGTATCTCACTTAGGTTAGATCACTCAAACGTCATCGACCGCTAACTCAATCATATAGGAGTAGACAGATAGATATAGTGGACCGTGTCTCCTCTGCTGACTTCAGTGCGACAAACGGGACCCGTCTTCCGGATTCAGGCACTCAGAAACGCGCGCAGACGCCGTTGTCTCAAACTGAAGGAGGCTGCGCTTCCTCTGCTGCAGCAGCATCTCATGTTCAGTTCTAAATGCGATCCCTCGTCGTAGGACGACAGTGTCTCCTTTTCTGACTCCAGGCCGTTATAGTGCGACGAAGAGAACCCGTCTTCTGGATTCAGGCACTCAGAAACGCGCAGACGCCGTTATGTCAAGCAGGAGGAGGCTACGCGTCCTCTGCTGTAACAACATCCCATGTTGAACGGCAAACGTTGCCCACGCGAGGTACGCTGAGGCGTCGCAAGGGGTCCCATGAGATTGCGCGGGGTTCCACGATGCGTATCTCAGCGAGGTTTCTAACCTGAATGAAATACGCCTCATCATCGGCAGGGCGGGGAGCTAACTCAATTGTGGTAGATAGGCCTATGTTATACTTCGGCGACGCGTCGCCGACGCTGCGACACGTCAGCGACGGCCCGTCACCGACGTCGGCCGACGCTGACGTCACCAGCGACGTCGCCGACGTCGCCACAGACGCCGCCGACGTCGCCACAGACGCGTGGTCGACATCGGCGACGTCGTCAACAGATTCTGTGGCGGCGTCGGGGAGTCGTTGACAGGAGAGCATCGGAGCGCATTTTTAGCATCGGAGCGCGCTTTCAATGTCATCATTTGGCCACCAGTCTGCCGATTGCATACATTTTGTGCTTTTCTTAATCTTCAAAAGGATTTTTTATTCTTAATTCTTCTTAATGTTTCAAGACTTGATGATGATTTGTTGTTCTGTATGTACTCTTTAAGAAATGCAAATTTAGCAGACGCGATTGCATAATTGGGCGATAGAATATCTGAATAGAATAAAATGTGATTTGTCTAAGGTAGAGCATAATTGGAAATCTTGTAGGGTGCGAGGAAAAGAAGATTGTGAGCGCGAATATGTAACCTATTTAAGTATCAAGTGATGAAGAGCCAAGATGATTACGGCGCGATAGGTGCTAAACATCGTCAAAATGATGGCCGACATTGAGAGAAAGTAAGCAAACGAGGCGCCTTCTTGATGTGCGGTTATGAAACTCATGTCGATTCAAAGTAGGCATGAACTATATTTTGAAGCGAACTCTATTTCTTCTAGACTAACCCAATCCAAATGGTACTGGACCACTTAGGAGTCTGACGCGACCGTTGGTTTTTTCACACTATTGGCTGGATGCCGCAAGATGGGCGTTTTTGCACTTTCGATTTCGTAATTCGAGGTCCGCCGAGGATGTTGACAGTGCCGGGAACGAAGAACCCACCCACAAACAAAATACTCCCTCTGAGCGCATTTTCTCCCAGCCTTGAATGAGGCCGGCGACGGCCCGTCGCCGTGCACAGCGCGGCGACCGACCCACGGACGACGTCGGTGGCGACGTCTGTGGCGACGTCGGTGACGACGTCGGCGGCGGAAGTATAACACCCCCTGCGGAGCTCTCGGCGACGTCGTCGGCGACGCTGTGTTGGGCGGGCTGTCACGCAGTGCGTAGCTGCCCGCAAAGCACAGCGTAGCCGACGTCGGCCGACGCGTCGCCGAAGTATAACATAGGCCTTATACTTTATAGTGGTAGATACTTGCCACCAAAAGTAATTTTATGAGCCAGACACGACCTCAAATAGCCTCAGTGACAGTTGCTGTATGTAGAATTGTGGCACATCGCAAAAAAGCATATGACTAACGCCCTCCCTTATCCTATACCTTTTAGTTTTGTAATATATAGACATTTACTGTCAGGAATTTCACTTACTTTTTTTTGAACAAAAGCTTCTTTCAATTTAAAAATAAAATAATTTCAAAATTTTACAAGTAATGTTAGTCCACCAAAACAGTTGTGTTAAATGAAGATTATGCAAAGTCAGGTTCGATTATCCGTAAAATTGGCGTTGGAACCCAGCATTAATGTACACGGTAGAACTGTCGTTTTAATGAAACCGAAGACATACGCAGTTATAAGGAAACCAGAAACCAGCAAATTGGCACTACTATTTATTTAAATCATGTCTCACACTTCTGTTGGAATCTGGGAAAAAATTCTTTATGGGGAGAGTTTCATGAACTGTTATTGGGAATTTTTAGTAAAAAAGATGTGAAGGCTTTGCATGTGCATGTCTGTGGAGTACTGATGGAAGTGGTTCTCAAGCAAAACTGCATAGGTGGTTGATGACTAAATTATCCTTTTGTTTTAGTCTGCGGCGGACAAGACAGGAAAGACGGTGGGAAAGTTAAGAAAAATCGAATCCGTAGAGAAAGTAAGAAGCTCCAAGTCCCATGAAAAGCTGCGGAAAAGTAGGACGACAAAACAAGCAGACAACAAACATGGAGGATCAGACGAAAATGTTAAGAATCTCGTTTCATCCAAAAAAGTTGGCGGATCTGACGAAGAGATTAAAATGAGCAGCTCTGATGAGAAAGTTACAGTTGGCTCACGTGAGAAAATAAGGTCCGATGGTTCTAAGGAAGGCGACTCACGAGAAAAAATAAAGTTTGACGGGTCAAAAGAAGGTGGCTCGCTGGAAAGAATAAGATTTGAAGGTCTCAATGAGACAATGAAATCAAGCGGCTCAACCGAGAAGGCGAGGTCTGGTGGTTCTAATGAGAAGTGCACTGATGAGAATGTAGCAATTAAGAAGCTTATTCCCGCGAAATCTGTTGACTCCGGAGATAAATTGTGTGCGAGGACATCAAATTCGGTGGACACAAGGAAGAAATCCAGACAAGAAACATAGACTGATAGTGGTAATGTCTGCTCTTATTTATTAGCATGTAAGGGCATAAGAAACCACATTAGCATATTAAAGTAAAACACCACTTTTACTACGTAGTTTGCATCAATCAACGTGGAGCCTGAAAATGAGTTTATACGCCCAGTGATATTTAGTTTTGCGGTTAATGACGTTAATGTAGGTAAAGCAGCTAATTCGTATGCTGAGGTCAACAATGTAATCTAAAGAATTAACATCAAGGTTCACTGGGTCACACTGCGGAGCAGCTAATGTTTCCCTACCATGTTGACCAGAAGGGCGTTCAGACTATCCCGTTGTAGTACAACCAGCGGCTTCGCCAGCGGCTGACGCTGGACGTACGGCCACGCTAGACTTGCCGGCTTCGCCGGCTTCGGGTATAGCGGGCCACGTAAAGGACGTAGCCCAAACCTAGTTACGGATGCTTGCTAATCCAGGCTTCAGTCGGGGGGGGGGGGCGCTTCCTGCTTCGCCGGCAATCAACGCTGGGAAAGGAAGCATCCCTAGTGTCGAAGTCGATCACGTTGAAACGTGCGCCCACTACAGCTTGATTGGTGCTTTGCTGACTTCCTTGTATAGCACTCAGGAGAATGTCCTTAAGCACTCTTGCTTCGTCTAGGGCTGTGTTCACAACCTATTGCAGCTCGTCAGGGCTCAATGAATGTCTGACATTTCTTCTCTGTCGCCCTGCTTTAAGCCACGAGATGTGATGATATAGGAAAAAGGTGACTTTGGACAAAGATACTATCCTCTTGTCCATACAGTGCTAAGAAAACTGGTCGAACCACTACTGAAAATTGAGACCCACGACGTGGTTGATTACGATTCGGAACCCAGCTCAGGTTCCCAAAACTTTCTTCGCTGGCTTGCCCTACTCCACTGCTGAAAATTGGTAGGGTGTTCTCTGCTTTGCACCCCTTTGAAAGTCGGTGCGTAAACACCTTATATGTGATCGACATGCAGTGTCGACAGTTCGTGCTCCGTCACGAGTAAACATCCGCGGTGGCGGAGGCCTTCAGCGCGGTGGACGTAGCGGACGCGGCAGGCTTATCCGCGTCGAGCGCGGCGGGAGCGGTGGGCTTCTGCGCGGCGTAGGCAGTAGACATGGGATCCGAATCATGCATTTTCGGATACCCGGCCGGATTTATCCGGTTTCGGATTATCCGAAATCCGGCTCGGTCGGAAATTGCCCTCATCTGAATCATCCGAAGATCCGGGGTTCTGAAAAACGCAACGATTCAGATAAAATCGTATAAAAATCGGATAACTGGAGGTTATCGCGCCTTGCTGGCAAACTCTGCGCTATTGATAACCTGACTGTTTCGGGCAAACTTGCAATCATTTGGCGGGAATTCTCTCACAAGGGAAGGGTCTGATAGCGTATATCTGAACGAGGAGAGGGAGTCATCCTATTAAATAGGAATAATCGCCACCCCTCAATTAGCATAAAATGTGTTTCATTTTTGCCAAGTCGTTTAACCCAAGGAGTGGGGGTTCTTGATGTCACAATTGAACGGCGCATCGCGAATTTGGGTTCTTGTACATGGCGATGCCTCTGCCGGCAAGCAGCTGGGAGCGCAATGGGTAGTGACGATGCTTCATGGGAGGAAGGTCGGGGGTTCGATCCTCATGCGCTGCTGCATTCCTGCTTTTTAAATGATTGGTTGAGATTTGAGGGATTCTGACGTCTATACCATTTTCAGATGTTTTCTGCGCACTTTCCAGCTGCATGCTGTGGTACTCAACAGGATGATGCATAAATATTCAACACCAGTGATACACAGGTACAACGTGCATAAAGCAGCACTGGACACAATGGGCAGGGTATAAAAGCTGCAGGCTCCTCTCAGTCTGTTTCCATACATCGGCCAATGACCTCGGGTAAAACCATCCTGCTCGGATTTTCAAAGGAGACCATGATGTGACATCACATGTAGTTAAAACGAGAAAGTCTGTGGATCCCGGAAATTGACCTAAACGGCATCAATACACTCTTTCTCTCATCTTTGCCTGTCATCTGGAAATCAGAGGTCTGCTGGAGGTTCTCTAAAACCTAACACCAACAAAGTCTCCGATGCTCGAGTGGTGATCCACTTGCTCACGCTGAAGTGTGGTCCACCTTTAAATAAGCAGCCTTCATGGGAGTGACACCAACCTGACCGAACGGATGGCTAGCATACCCAAGGACTTCGAAGCACGTCAACTTGAAGTTAACGAAGACGAACGGCTGGAAGTGGTGGAAAACCAGAAGAGGTTGGGATCAGCAAAATGAACTGATAGACGTGGAAAGGCTGGCAAGCAGTGGGCATATGATAATGTTTTCGGCTGGAACTCTTCTTTCAGAGGAAAGGGAACGTCTTCAATTGGATTTCGCCTATGGAGCCGATCTCACTTGTCCATATATGGAAGCAAAGTGTGAGGAGCCAGTAGCCTTTATGCGCTGCTCGTATTGTGATCATGCTTATGTTCCATGCACTTTGTGTCTGTGTATCACTGATGTTAAACGTTCATACATCGTTATGTTGAACAGCTTTCCAATTGAGTTTTGGTTAAAGAAACAGGTCAGTTATAAACAAGTGGCAACAAAGTTGCTCTCACGGCGTACATCTGGAAACACTGCACAGTAAACACCTAAAATGGTGCAGATGTCAGAATCGCTCAAATCAAACAATAAGTTGAAATTCGAAGATGCAGCAGCGCAGAAAAGTCGAACCCTCTACCTCCCTTTCATGGAGCAACGTCGCTATCCAATGCGCTACGAGCCGCTTCCGGCCGGCGGCATGGCGGACGTACAAGACTCCCGAACTCGTGAAGCGCCGATTCCACTGTAACTTCAAAGATCCTTTCAAAGATCCTCTACTCCTTGGGCTTATCTTATGTTGTCACTTTGCATAACTGCAAAATATCATCTTTAGTTAAAAAAGTGAGGGGGAAAGGTGACACGTATCATCATTATCATCATTTTGCTATATATAATCGAGAGAGGCATGAGTCACTGTCCGACGACATGTTTGCACTCTTATTTGAAGCCAACATGCACTCTTATGTGAAGCCGGCCGCGCACGCCGCGCCGAAGCCCGCCGCGTCCGCTGCGCTGAAGCCCACTGCGTCTGCCGCACTGAAGCCCACCGCGTCGGCTGCGTCCGCTGCGCTGAAGGCCACCACGTCCACCGCGTACGCCGCGCTGTAGCCTACCGCATCCACCGCGTACGTTGCGCTGTAGCCTACCGCGTCCACTGCGTACTAGACATTGGATCCGACACCGATTTTCCGGATAATCGGATGATTCGGATAGGCCATTTTTTCAAACCCCGGATCTTCGGATGATTCAGATGAGGGCAATTTCGAAAACCCCGGATCTTCGGATGATTCAGATAACGCCATTTTCGGCCGAGCCGGATTTCGCATAACCGATCCGGATACAACCGGATAAGTGATATAAGGGGCACGCAACCTCTTAAAAACGGAACACATCAGTAACTCTGCGTTTATTTCCTTGACCAATTGAAGTCACGAGCGCGCAAAGCAGCTTGGATTAAGCGCCTCACCTTGAATTAAGTGTTTATATGCCCTCTTAGCAAGGCACATGAATGCCCAGTAACATTATATCTGGCCTAGCTTGTTTCACCAATGGAGTGGAACCCACCAGTGCTATGTAAAAGATGTCGTATTTGGCTGCCTTACGAGGGGGCCCTCCGCAGAGCTATGTTGCGCTTCCAGAACAAACAAAAAACAGCTTTAGGACCTCAAAGAGCCAATACCAACTCAATAGTGAGTTGGTAATGCACAGCGACATAATTGCCACTTCTTCTGAACCCGGACACTTGTGGCACGATCTGTGTGATTCGCCTTCTGAATCCACATGTCCCGAAGCTCGTTAGGCGATGTCGAGGAGAAGTCTTCTAAAGCGATAGCAGTGACACCCGTGTCTGGAAACGGGTGTCACTGCTATCGCTTTAGAAGACTTCTCCCCGACATCGCCTAACGAGCTTCGGGACATGTGGATTCAGAAGGCGAATCACACAGATCGTGCCACAAGTGTCCGGGTTCAGAAGAAGTGGCAATTATGTCTCAGAAATGGTGTCCGGGTTCAGAACACGTATCTTCCAGTAAAGGAGGGCGAGTGGAGGAAGTGGCCAGTTATGGGAAAACGAGTAGAGGAGGGGTCAGTAAAAGTGGAGCTGTAAGGAAGTATAAGGCCAGTAAAGGGAGACCAGTCAAATGCAAGCCACTAGCAAGGGAGGGCTCTGAAGAGTGGCTGATCGTTAAGAGCGAGTTTACATTGGAAGAACCCTTACACCTCATTTTGTTTAAAAATGTGATTTTTAATGACAAGTCGTTAAACAAAAGAAGTAGGGGTTTTGAAGTTAATATGGAATCGACGCCTAACGAGAGCACAGAAGACTTTTGTGTACCCGCGATGCCTCTGCCGGCAAGCGGCTCAAGGCGCAATGGATTGTCGCTTCGCTTCATGCGAGGGAGTCGCAGGTTCGGCTCTTCTGCGGTGCATTATTTTTGCATTTCACCTGACTGGTCGAGATTTGAGTGGTCTAGATCTCTAGACAATCTTACGGCGTTTTCTATGTCGATCTCTACGATGGTGGTATGAAGTGCTTTCAATGAAAGTAAGGATCTTGCAACTGTCTTGCGAAATGCCGATTTGAAGAGTGCGAAGAGTGCGACCATTCTTTTGTAGAATCCTCCCTTCCACGATGACAGTGGAGCGATGAACTTCCAAACGATCTCATGACTGGAAGCGAAGTCTGAAACCGTCTTCCAAGTGGAGGGATTGTAGATGACTTCCGTGATCGCTGTCTCTGCGGCACGAAACGTCGTGGAGTTGTCGCTTTAGATGATGTATGGTGTTCCTCTACGTGCTAAAAACCTGCGAAAGGACAACAAGAACTCCTGAACGGTGTAATTAAGGATGAGCTCTAGGTGAACTGCTCTTGTCGACATACATGTAATTAGGCAAACCCACGCTTTGATAACGGTGGTATGTGCACTTTGAAACTGTATAGGACCTAGATAGTCTATGCCTACAGCCTGAAATGGTCTTAAGCGAGTGATCCGTTCCGACGGAAGACTAGGCATGTTGGGTTACCTATACGGAAGTGCGTTGGTATCTTACACCTAACGCATGTGCGGAGTATTTTTGCCACTGACCTACGAATTGATGGGATAAAGTAGGTTTTGCGTAAGCTTGCAAAAACGGAGTATACACCCGAATGATATAGTGCATGATGGTGATGCAGCATAATTAAGTACATTAGTCTATGACCTGGCAAAAGTAGTATAGGCGCCGTTTCGCGTGGTCCTACACGCGCCGGACAACGGATAAGTCCGTCATCTGCTCTGCGTGCATTAAACCGTTCTAGATTTAGCCGCTGAAAAACATGTTCCTCCTCACGATAGTGCGTCTCTGCGGCGGCGACCTCTGTTGCCGTTATCAACCCCGAAGGGGAAATGGCTGCTAGGGCGAGTAATTTAGATGTTAGTGACCCTTGTGTGGCTAACGAAACCCGATTAAATAGGTGAATACGTATGAATCGTAAGGTGTAAACTACGATGTTAATGAACGTATTGGTACGTGCGAATGGTATGGCTGACTTATAAACGTTCTGATGGCTAAGACACACGTGCGCCTCCTCCTCTTCGTCGTACATGGAGTCGATCGGTGTTGCTGGGATATCCTTATCGACGTCGGGCCATTGAGAACAGGGTTTCGACAGGAATGTTGGACCTGTCCACCAAATATGTCCGGATGCTTCGTTCGTGGATAACCCACGATTCGCACAGTCAGCAGGGTTGTCCTGCGAAGCGACATAGTACCACTTAGTCTGGATGCCTTGATTTTCTAACGTCGACATTGTGTCGCGGATAGCTGACACACGGTTACGGACAAAGGTCTTATAGTTCTTCTGGGAATGGATCCAATGCAAGGTGATGAGCGAGTCTAAAAATAGGTGTACTGCTGCCACCTTAACGTCCAGCTGTTTTAGTAAGTATTGCGCTGAAGTGTGCTGATTAACGCTGCCATGAGTTCTGCTCGCGGAATCGTGATTGGCTTGGTGTCGTTGAGATGCGATTTTACCATGACCAAACTAGATGTTATTGCAGACTGCGTGCAGCAAGGCAAGTAAGCACAACAAGCGTATAAGCGCTGAAAAGCATCCCCGAAAACGCATAGCTCCAAGGCTGATGTTACTGCGAAGTTGGGCAAGATGTGCGTAGGAATGGCTGGTAATGAGCACAATTGCGACCACTTTTGGGTGTATTGAGAGTCCAACTGGTCATCCCAACCTTGATTTTTAGCCCACAGATCTTGGATGAAGACTTCGAACGGAGAAAGGAAGAATGTGAGTAGACCCAATAGATCGTACGTGGAAGCTAATGCGCGTAGTGCTGTGCGTTCTGATACTACCTGTACGTGTAGGGTTTTGAATGGAATGTTTAACGTGTCCCTACGTGCATTCCAACCAATGCCCAACAACGTGGCGTGGCTAGCGTTCAAGACGCATTCTCCGAACACGAAGAGAGAATCGTGTTCGGAGAGTGCGCAATTGACCACGTCCGAGTTGCACAGAAATTCACGGAGATTCATGTTCATTTGCCTGAAAAGATATTTAGCTGCGCGATTTTTTAATGGCCTGCTCGCAAGTGTCTGAACCGAGAAGAACGTTATCCACATAGGTGATTCGTTCTACTTCCTTTGCCAACTGGGTGGAATTGCGACGAAGTTATAACTGAATGGACGCTGAAAGCATGAACAGAGAGGCATTAACCCCGAATGGTATTCTTGTAAACAGGAATATGACATCTGCGATAAGCAAATAGCGATGAAGCCTTGACCAGAGTAGAAGTTCTGCGAGGTCCGGTAATAGAGTCGGTCCTTGATGGAGGCAGTCATTGAGGCTCAGAGCCTCTTTCTGCCTTGACGATGCGTCGAAAACGACACGTAACTTCGTGGTTGGCGATGACTCCTTGTACACGGCTTAGTGGGGTATATAGTAAACCCGATGGTCGTCGAACCGATGTTTCTGGACTCGTCGATAAAGCCTGCACGAAGATGTTCCTCGATCGTCTTGGCGTATTGCGACCAAGCTTCCGGTGTATGGCTAAGCTTCCTAAATTGACTTACAAGACGACAACTGCTTATTATCTCAAAGCTTAGGATGAGACTCTTTCCACGGGAATTGAACATACAAGTAACCATTGATAAGCTGAGAGGAGTTGTAAAATTTATCTAGAACTCGCTGATCCAGTTCCGTATCTGCGTCGGGGTGGTGATCATCAACTATGCCAAGGGAGTCGAGCAACCATAACCGTTCGATCGCTTTGTCGTCTTCCGGCGTATCTGCGACAGAGTTCGTATGTGGATATCGTCGTGGAGGCGATCCACGTGAAAATCCTGGATGCCTGAAACGATAGTACCAAACCTGGAATGGGTAAAGAACATACCCGATGGCAACTCTACAGGGGGATCTGATGTTACTACGTCCCAGTAGGCGTCTATGCCGACCAGTATGTCTGGAAGGACTGGTTCACAGGAATGGCATAACGGCATGTCGTATCCTTCTCGTCGGATGAATTCGATATCTGCGCCCGACAGATGGGGTGGACGCTGCGAAAGAGTAATAACGCCCTTAGTCGTGAGGGTTAGCCTGAGCTTCTCGTCGAACAAGTCGACAAGGCTCAACTGCGTAACTCCTGAAATCTCTGAAACTCTTTGATCTCCAAACGCTACGAAAGTGCGTTGTCGTTTATCCGCTATAGGCATCCCTAAGCGCGTTACTGCGTGCGTTGCGATAAAGCTGTTCTGCGCACCCGAATCTAGAAGTAAAATAGTCAATACAAAAAAGAAGTAATACTACATCCTCGAGGCGGTCGGAATCGCAAACATACGCTTTTGCCATTGCTAGCGTAAGGCTAGCGCACTGACCGGAGAAGTCTGCGCTTGGTGTTTTGTGCGCTAGATAGGACTGTTGGATTTGCTCGAACTCCTGATCCGTTTCCGAGACAGTGTACTGCGATGGTGAACGCGAAAATGGTCTCTTAGGGCGATCGTAGTAGCTTCTTCCCCTGGTGGACTTGAATGTGACGTTAGGGGATGGAGATCTGTACCGTCTTCTTGGCGAATGCGATCTTTTTCGCCTGTGAGATCCGTGCTCATATCTGTCGTACGAGCGTGAGCGATGACATCGATCGTATGACGAACTCCTGGAGCGTTTTCCGCTACTGGGTGGACTTCTGGAGGGATTGCGATCCCTGGACGTCGATCGATAACGGTACGACGACTGTGCCTGTCTTCACGCGATCTGGAATCGTCGCGCGAAGTAGATCTTCCGCTCCTGCGCTTTCGATTCTCGCACAGAAGCTCGTGGTGCTGAGTTCCACAGTACTGACATGGTCTGCGTTTGCATGTCGTTGCGGAGTGTCCTTGGCGCAAGCATCTGTAGCAGAGCGTAAATACGCGAACACGTCTACGTCGAACGAACAGTGGAATCTTAACATAGCACTGTGGTGTTTCACGCTCCGGTGAATCGCAGAAATGACAGATGTTGGTGTCGTGTCTACGCGGCGAAGGCGTTCTCATCCTTGCCCGCTGCGGCGTACTCGTTGAGCATGGTCGACTCTTCGTATTTCTCCTTCGATGCGATGACATTATCCAGATGGCGCATAACTGCGTCAAGATCGAAGTCTTCCCCTTCTGGAACTCAAAGTCGTGAAGCTTCGTCTAGATCTTCTAAGGAAATTTGCTCTTGACTAGGTCAAGGATGGGAAGAACCATCTTGAAGTCTTCGAATTTGCGGAGTCCTTGGAGAATTCCTGAGATGAGGAACCATGTCTCGCGAAGCTCTGATCCTGAGGGTCCGGATCTTGGCAGCTGTCTCAACTGTATGTGAATCCTGGTTCGTGTCCTAGCGGACGACCGTATCTACGCTTAAGCGCTTGGACCAGGTCGGAATAATTGCATTCGTTCGAATCTAAATCCTGCAAGACTATACGCACGTTGCCTTTAAGCAACCTTTGCAAATGCAAAAACTTATAGGTTGGTGCGATGCTAGAATTGTTGTGGATTGCTAACTCGAAAGCGCTCCAAAAACTGTGAAACTGCGTGATATCTCCCGAAAACGACTCAAGCGGAAGCTTGTCCAACTGCATAGGCGGTTGGGGTGGGGCTTGCGCTTGTACCTGCAAAACCCGTGCCGCATTGTCCTCGTTCGCTGGCGTCTGCGGAGCATATACGTTGTCGTCGAGAGCTTGCATGGCTTCCGAAAGGATGCCATTGTTAGAGGAAGCTGTCGACATCATGAGCAATTTGACAGGTGGCGGTGACTGTCGAACCCAATATCTGTAATGAACGATGTCTGGGAAGGTTCTTGTCGTGAGTCGGCCCTGGCCGGTAGCCTATTCACGACTCGAAACGATTGACGGTGAACGATCGTTGTCGGCCAACTATGGCTACCCACAAGGAACAGAGAACGTGCGAAGAAGTGTGAGAGTGTATGGGATCTAAGCAGTGATGTTGAAATGGAACGACGGGACGCGAAGGCTATCGTATAACACCTTCGTCATTCTGTACAAGTGGAGTTGTAGAGAATGACGAAGGTCTTACACGATATCCAAGCAGGGCTTGCGGACCGGAGTGCTCCAGCCCGGTTAGGAGTAGAAGTTGCGGACGGACCGCATCCACATCGGGCACCAAAACGATCTGAGCCGGTTCCCAGCTGCGTCGCCGGAGATTTATCCGTAAGCGTTGACACGTCCTTTACCGCCGACGTGCGTGGTGTCGACTCATCTGCCTTTACCAGATGAGTCGACACCACGCACGTCGGCGGCATGAACTGTTCAGACCCAGGATACGAAATGCGACCTATCCCAGTCCTGGGTGGCAATTGTAAGCGCGCTTTTATGACCGGTCTTACTGCTAGCTGCCAGCTAACGCATACTGGCGTTGACCTTGAGGCGAAATTCCTCACTGCCTGGGAGTTACACTCGCCCAGTATGCCAACCACTGGCTCATATCCGCAACAATGACTGTAACCGGAAGGGTTTCCTCCCGCTCCCCCTTCCCGTGGCGTGATCCAGCGACTCAGATCCAACGGGGCCTGTCCCCAAGGAGAGCTGCTGCCACTACAAGCTTCAAGGGTCAGATTCGGAGGCCACGAGGGTGGAAAAGGCAATACCATAGTCGTGCTTCCCTTCGTAGCCACTGCGAGAATATCGGCACGTTTCCACACCAGAAACTGTGCACACCCACTGCTTACCTAGGCCAAACGTACTGCGTCAGCGTGCTTAATGTCCGATCACTAAAGCCAGACGTGTGTTTCCACACGCCCTACTCCAGTCCGATGCACCCGTCGTGCCCCAGGCTGGCCGCCACCTGCATCGGTAACGGTGGTCCAGACCACGTGTGTGGCAGATCGGTGGGGACTTACAGCACGCTAATGCTCTTACCTCTCAGCCACGCGGTACCAACTACGTAGGGCCCTTCTGCTCCAGCCGAACCATTGGGACGAGACCGGCATGGACTTTAGCTCCCTGGCGCCTACGACTCTGCGCCGACTTCCCCGCACGGCTCTGCGCCTTCCCCTTTCTCGCATAGTATTGCGATCAATGAAGATGTCGGTATTCACCGGTCTTCCCGCAACTCCCGCTGACATAGGATAGATATACAGATTTACTATCTACACATTACTACTTCTTAAAACACACATATCTACCAGTCACGCAACCAATCCACCTAACTCACTAGGGGAATCCCCAACAGCAGCCCGCTAGGGTCCGGCGAGGTCCTTCCTGGGGCATGTGCCCACGAGGGGTGCTCCTCGCCTCGCACCTGCGGTTACCTCCTCCTGGCGTCTATGTCAGGGCAGATCCTCCTCTTCCACGGCCCCCTTGAAACTGCGGTGGAATCGGCTCGCTCCAGACTTCATGACGTCCAGCGGATGTTGCCGAGAGAGGACGGCGACCGGACACGACCGTCCGTGGAGGCGGCAGACGGGAGAAGTGAAGCCCGCGCGCGCGTTCATACTTCGTCGTAGCGAATCGAGGCAGCGTATTCGACAGGCGTGCGCGGCGGGACCAAGGAGGCACAGAGACTGCGTCCTTCAAGAGTCGTGGTGAAAGTCACGACAGTGGCCTTTAATTGCTTTGTCTTGACCCACTACCGTTGCCGATTCTCGCTTAATTATGCCCTCCTGCAGAAGTGAACCTACCCACTTTAATTTTAAAAAGTTCATTCCATCAAATAGTGACTGAAGTCTGGGGGCGTCTCGTTTGGAAGCAGATCCACGTAAGAGAGCGCGGAGACAGCGGCCGGATCGCGCTCTGCGAGCGTGGGCGACTGCGGGTGGTGGCAATAGCGCTTCCACGTTCGCGTCCTTCGTTCGCGCTTTCCCGGGTGGACGAACGGCCGCGCAGGGACACGTAGAGCTCCGAAGAGTAGGTCCACAAGTTCCCCACGGGTGACCGCCGTCGAGCCAGAGTGTCTGCGGGACAAGGCGAGCGGAGTGGAACCTGCTGTGGGGGGGGGGGGGGGTGACGCGGTATAGAAGAAAAGTCCTTGAGTGCTCCGGAGCAAAACGACGGCTGCTAGCTGTCAGAGCCCTTGACCGTTTCCATGTCCTGGTCTGCGGTCTCGCCGAGGAGCTTAGCTGCATCTGTTGTGTCGGTGACATCCATCTTGGAATTCCTCAATGGTGTCTGAGGAACCTCACTCGAGCGCATCGGTGGAGGTCTCCATGGACGAACCATTACTGGTGACACCATTACACGGTGTGGCCTTTGGGGTGTTAGCCTTGCCACTGGTTACTTTCGTGCAGGAAGACCTTGCGCTTGGGAATGTCGCTTCTCGACCTACCGCGGACGATTCTCCGGAGGGAGAGGTAGGTTTCGGTCGCTGCGCGGCACAAACAAAGGATACCTGACTCTGACTCCTAGTCAGGTTCACTGCTCGGGAGCGCGTCGACTGCCGGGGATCGCCAGTTTCCACAGCGAGAACTTTACGGAGGTCGACTGTACGGAATCGCCTGCAATCCAGATAAGTCAACAAGCGAAGGAATTCGCAAAAGCCGTTAGTTAGTCCAACGCAAGCCATGGAACGGAATTGGGTTGGAAGGAAAAGAGAAAACTACATGGACCATGGAGAAAAAAATGGCACCACGTAGAACAGGAGTAGCGCTTGCGTCCCAGTGGAGGACACGTGGTGACCAGTCCAATCGCATCGATGAAACGAGTGTTGTAAGGATGATTTGGAACTGCGTGATTCTCACATGAGTGGATTAACCCAGAATGATCATAATCGGGAACTGGCTGGTCGACTGCACCTGCTGCGGTCAGGGTCAGTTCTTTTGTTTCAACTCTCCAAGGAATCGTAAAGGATGGACCGCTCAACGTGAAAGTTTGCTTAAACTGCCCCTTTTCAACCTTTTTTGGCCTCGACTGCGGGCTAGACAAACTAATTATCACTAGATTAGGGTGATCTACTTCAACTACCCGGAGCTTAACGAGCTAAGGTTTGCAAAAGTTAGCCGATGTGAATATTTTGGGTGAGAAGCGGCGCAGATAAACCCGATCACCCACACGTAGGAAGAGGGGAGACAGAGTCTACTTACCGCACTGCTTCTTGAACCTTTGACGTTGGGCTACGGTGTACCGTGCTGAAAATCTCCATACGGCTTTTCTAGTTGTAGGCTAGAGTAAGCACCGCTGTCGATGTGCTGCTTTGAATCATTCTTAATTACTAGATCGATATTGATTATAGGGTCCCTGCCGACTACGCAAAGAACGGGGTGTTATTAGCGCTAGCGTGGACACTTGTGTTACACATGAAGGTGCAGGCTGCAGGACTTATGCCAATAAAGCTGGTTTTCGCTGATTCAGGTTCGTAACATCATGTCGAAATAGCGAAAATCTTCTGTCAAAAAGTATCGTCCGATCCGTAGGAGATGGATATCTGAGCAACCAGCTCTGCTTTAAAGTATGAAGCATTGTCTTAGATAAGCTGGACCATAACACCACATTTCACAATGCAGCCGGTCTTGATAGCTTGGGCCGCTGTGACGGCTGTGCAATCATGCAACGGAGAAGCGATGACACACTTCGAAAGTGACCTATAAGGGTCGACTGGTATTTCTTTTAGCTTTGGAAGTATGAACAAGCCCCAGGTCCATATACACTTTACCAAGTATGGCTCTGCGTACCACAGGGAACAGCCTTTCCCGATTGGCTGCCCGAACGCCCTTCCGTTGACACTAATCACAAGACTTCGTGAGCTTCAAAACATTTTCCGACACATGAGGTCAGTAATACTTCCGCGCTGTATTAGACAAAGTATTGTCCTAACTGAAGTGACCCCAGCTGATGAGCTGGAGTAGAGTACCAGAAATAGACCTGCGAACGACATTCCAGCAGTCGTCAGGCGACGTGTATTATAGACAACCGTTTCGCTGCATCGTGTAGGTCTTGGTAAAGGGGTTTTGAAGCCAGAGGGTTTTGTCCTTCTCGGGAACCTCTCACGCGAATCTGTGAGTTTCTAAAAAAGTTCTCATCCTGGAGCCTTCATCGTCGGCATGTGCTACGGATGTATCATAGCGTTTGACGGCTACTGGATGGGTCGCAATGATTAACTGGGAATTTGTCGGCGGGCTGTGTGCTTTAACACTGAGGCACGCTTATCCTGAACCTTTCTCTCCTAGGTATGAATACATTTTAACTTATATATTTAAAATTTCTAGGCAATCGAAATCATTCGAATATTTAAAAAAGCACAACTATAGTGCACACCCTCCCCCATCTTCGTAGACGCAATGCTGCAAATTCCCAATGGTGGAGTCGGGTGCACCGGTACGGTGGCGCGCGTAGACTACGGTGTGTATTTACGAGGGATCAGTTAGTCGTTGAGACCCTATGCTCGGTGCAGCAGTTGAGGGGAGCTGTAGGCCATGAAATTCGGATCCCGTTGATCGTTTTATATGTGACCCGTGAAGACTCCATGGAATTCGGATCCCGTTGCCGTTTTATATGTGACCCGTGAAGGCATCATGTCTTCGTGGTCACACCTATGGTGCTGCTGCATTTGTTTACATTCTCCGGCCGTCACCTTCTTAACCATATCAAGGTGTTGCAAGCAGTTAAAGGAAAAAGGATTGGTGCTCAATGTATCATTAGGATCATGCGTACAGATCCACGCTGGCTTGGCACAGACGGCCGGCAGCAAGCAAAACAGCAAAGCATAAAAAAATAGCAGGGGACGCAAGGAGCCAGAAATAGAGAAGAGACATGCTAATGAAATTGAGATAATTCTTTGTTCCTTTTAACCAAAGCAGCGATGCGAGCGTTGGAATTTTGCAAATCCTGATGGCGCTAACGAAACGAAACAGATGAAGCATTAGTTTGCAGATTAGAGATTTGAAGGATTGCTTTAATTGCAAACATTCATCAGAGGAGCACGAGGGGATTACGATAGCGATCGCTAGCAAACGCGCTAGGGTGAGGAAACACGCTTCAACCGACTTGTGCTGCGAGAATTCCTGCGTGGAGATGGAAAGACAGAATAATGGCCAGTACCGGTACAATTACAGTTGAAGCACTGAATAGGATCCTGTCGATTGGTCCCGTTTTAGCTCTTTCTGATCTTTGGATAGTCCTAAAATTTGATGGTGTTTTTCCTAAGTATTGGTTTTGTTGGCTGCGAACTCCTATGTGAAAGATTGCGGTTTTTTGATTGCTTCTATCCTACCCTATCTGGACCGAGTGAGGAACCGCCTTTTAGGCATCGAAGATCAATGCTTCGCTTGACCAATCCAAAGGCGGTTTCTCACTTTGAGAGCTGCTCGAACGTCTGGGCCTTCGTAACTGCCTGCTCATACGACGCCGTTTTAACGAGCATGACCGAAGGTTGCTGCGCAGTCTGGCGACGAGCACTTCGAGCATCCGTCCCTTTTGCTTGGCGTCGTCCTAGATTGCCGTAGCTGCTCGCAATGTTCTAAGCAGCGGGTTGAGAAAGGTGAGACAGGCCTCGCCAGGCTTCTGAAGGCATGCTGAAGGAGATTGTGCGCCACGCACTTCTGCTGCACACTCTCAAAAAGTTTCGTAGGTGCCCCACAATCGCGTTGAAGTTCCGTCGCTCCTCCTGTGTTAGTTCTTCAATCATCTAATGTGCGAAATTGTTTAAATAATTCAATAGGAAATTTACCTCATGTTACAGGGTGACAGGCTATAGGCCTACCCTGAATGCGTCTTCCAGTCGGCAAGGTCATGCCGAAAATTGCTTCTGAGTTTTCATCTAGTCCAGTAAACGGCTGAACATTTGAAGGAAGACCCTCCAAACCGCAGGTAGTCAGCACTGAAATAGCAACAGGACACGAAAACTTATCACCGTGAAGAATTCATTAAGTACCTCCACCAAGGTGGAATTCACGCGATTCACGTGCTCGTCCATGTGGGAGGTTTATAACCTGATAGCTTCCGACGTAACATCGCGAAGCTGCCTCTCATCGCGACCATGAACCGTTACATCATCCTCTATGTGCGTAAGCAACTGCGCTAATTACGTAGTTAAAATTTCAGGTAGGTTGACAGGTGTCATTACACTTAAAGCCAAGAAAGCGCCTTTGTCCGACGATACAGCCTGAGACCGTATAACGGGTCCCAACGTAATGCTGTCTCAGGATTCTAGAAGCGATACTATCGGCAGAGTGAGTGTGTAACAGAGATCGCCACCCCACGACGTAGAAAAGTGTACTCACATCCGGCAGCTGATTAGGCGAACCGAGGGTCGAAGTCAACGTGTAAGCAATCCTTCCAGGAGACAAAGATCTCTGAAATCTTTAAAGAGTGTACACGAGCGAAGACGAAAAGCGGTTCGACCACCAGAAGACGAAAGCCGCAGTGAGTCCGATTGAGATGGGATGTCTACGGGTAGCGGCGTTGTATGCAGAAATTGCTGTGGGCGGAGCTTAGTCCGAGTCCGTGAGAGCTCCGCTTCTCCTTACTATCCGGGGGGGGGGGGGGGGGAAGCAGACATTTTCCCTAGAGCGGAGATGGGGAAACAAACATTGACGTTAACACAATAGATAGCTCTGCTGTTATGTATCGCTCCTAGAATAAGCATGATGCTCCGCTGTCGGAATGAAGCTGATATCTTCATGAAGCTGATATCTTCATTTCGATAGCATGACAGAGAACTGGGTCTCATAACGTTTCTGTTATCGTAAAACGCATAAAAGAGCTTGGCATTTGCTGGAATTCAAAATATTGACCTTTGCTGACTAAATGCTGAAATCGGAAAGTGTTATGGGGCAGCCTTTAGATGGGTGCCTCCTCGGTTAAAGCAAAAAGCGACAGAAGACCCTGTGCCTACCATAGGAAGGTCGAGCTTTATCCATAAGCTCGGATTTCCTAATGAAGCCTGTTTACTAATCGCTGGAGCAACCGCCAGTTTTCTTAACTCCTACCTACTAAATTAAGATACTGTACCGGGAATAAACTGATTTAGTGGCTCCTATGTTCAAAGGGCAAATGCCTTTGCATTTTAAAGGTGATACCTAATGGTGTTGCTAACAAAATGCCTACGGACGCTGTTCGATTGACACTAGTTTTTTAGGTCTACCCTAAGCGCTCTCAGTCGGATCTGGCTTGCTGTTCACTCCAACTTTTATCCTCTAGGCTGTAAACTAGACAACACCCTACGATGCATATACACCATACTCGCCTTCTCTCGGCTGACCCATAACCCTACCTGTCAGCATACTGCTTGCTTATCACGTACATCGACTGCTTGAAGAAGGAACTGCTGCTCAACGTCACCCTACGAAGCCACAATCGAAAGTGAATCACATTCTACGAAGCGACCACGACAGCTCAAGCCCATTCTGCCACAAACCCAAGAAGCCACAAAACTACCCTCCGCCGGCGCTCCTCGCCAAGAACTTTCCACTTTCCACTTTTGCTTTCTTTGTTTTGGAACGAAGAGCTGGATAGACAACTTAAATTATCCGCCAGTCGCATGACCGGTATGCGCACAGTTGTCTTTGTGGGAGATGCCATTGTGCGCCAGCTCCACCACTCAAACTCCTAGCGCAGCGAAGCAGTTGATCAGACTCAGTTCGGCTGATGCAAAGCTCTAAAAAAAAGTCACTTCAATGGGGGTCTGGGGTAGAAGTTGTGTGGTGTCACATACGTCGTGTTGAGAGGGGTCAGAAGACGTGTCGCAAGTGTCACGCAAAGGGCGTCCGAGTTCCGAATATGTCATCGACATTGTGAAATCGAGCGTCCGAGTTTAGAAGAGGTGTCACTGACGTCGTTCAACAGGCGTCTAGGTTCAGGAGACATGTCACCAATGTCCTGAAAGGCCTGTCCGGATTCAGACGACGTGTCACCGATGTCGCGTTAGGGGTTCCGGATTCAAACACGTGTCAACGATGTCGCGCAAAGCACGTCCGGCCTGAGAAGACATGTTACCGACGTCGTTCATCAGGTGCATGGGTTCAGAAGAGGTGACACCGATGTCGCTAAAGGCTTGTCCGGATTCAGACGACGTATCGCCGATGTCGCGAAAAGCACGTTTGGGTTGAGAACGTATGTCACCGACGTTGTTCAACAGACGTCCGGGTTCAGATGAGGTGTCACCGATGTCGCGCGAGGGTTACGGATTCACACGACGTGTTACCAGTGAAGGTGGAACCAGTAATGGGGACCGGTGAAGGGTTGACCAAAAAAGGAAGGACCAGTGAAGGCGGGACCAGCAATGGGGACCGGTGATGGAGGGGGGAGTGGTCCAGGGAAGGGTCACCGATAGAAGGTTGACCCGTGAAAGGCCTATGTCATACCACTGCTCACCCAGAGCGAAGCCTAATGATAAGCTTCCATATCGATAGCGCAAAGCCATGAGTCGATAGCCTATCATTAGGTTTCGCTCAGGGTGAGCGATGCTATGACATAGGCCAAAGAGGGAACCAGGTGAGGGAAGGGGAGCCGGTGAGGAAGGTACCAGTAATGGGGACCGGTGAATGGGGGAAGGGTTCGAGTGAAGAGGGGACCGGAAAAGGGTTGATGAATCAAAGAGAGACCAGTGAGACTGGGAGCAGTAGTGGGGATCGGTGAAGGATAAAGGGACCAGTGAAGAGGGGACCAGTAACGGGAAGTCCAGTGAAAATGGGAGAGCAGTAGTAGGGACCGACGAAGTGGCAGGGGGACCAGTGAAGGGTGAACCGGAAAAGGGCTGACAATAACGGGGAACCAGTGATAAACGACCAGTTAAGGAGGGTCCAGTGAAGGTGGGGACCTGTTTTGCCCTATTATTTTTGAATAATACAGCATAGGGGCTTATCAAAACATTTACTGTGTAATGGCGACGTACGCAAACAACCGACCTCCTTAGATCTCGGAAAAGGACAAAAATAAACCTACTGACCCCTGTTTGAGGAGTACGTGTGATGAGCATGTCGAAAGTTCTAACCGCTGCAAAATCACCATTTAATTTCTTGCCTAAACTAAACTACCGTAATCCGGTCGGGGACCTGTAGGTCTTCGACCTCAACTGTAGGTTGAAATCAGTTCATCTAGCAGTGTGCAATTACTTTACCCATTTTTCACCTAAGGTTACCGTTCGCTGTGTCTGAAAGGAAGAAGAGCTTTCAAATCAGCAAAAAGTTTTATTTTTTGGACCACTATAATTATTATTTGCTTGTATTTTTTATAGAATACGCCAAAACTCTCAAACATTTTTCTGTTTTTCAGGTATTGCGATGAAGCCATCTCCCTGATATCTCAAGTAACATTCTTCAAAACAACAATTAACATCTTTTCAACGTCAATCGGCACTTGAAAAAAATTGTTTTAACGGCGAAGTAAAATTGTGAAAATGAACTTCATGTCCTTTCTTTAGAGAACAACAAGTACTTCATGAAAAAATGCTGGCAGAGAGTGCACCGATTATTTAGGAAGTAAAGAACATCTATTATAAAGATGGGCTGGTCATGACGCAGCTCAGCAATTCACGTCTGTGATCGCCTCCAAAGAGTTCTATAGACCAGGTTCGTTATCGATTAAACCCGCGGGTAGGCGGCGGTGAACAGGGATACGAATAAGATAAGGAGAGCGATAATGCCTAATCGTGAATAGCTCTATTCTCTTTAACCACATACCCGCGGGTTTAATCGTAGATGAATCCTGAACCGGAAAGGGAGGTCGATGATCATCTTTAAGCGCGTTTTCTACCCTTGCAACGTTCTTTAGCGCTTGCCTCACTTCGTTGCAGGGCACTGTTGCCGTCCCCCCTACGACGAAGTGAAGCAAGCGCTAAAGAACGCCTTTCCCGTCCAGCTCTGGATCATTGTGGAGGACAGCGGCATCAACGTCCACTGTAGAACGTAGCAATTATCGAAGGAAAGGAAGGATCTCCGCCCGGTCGTTTGCTTTCACTAATCCCTTCAGCGTTGTTCTCAGGCCCTCAGGCCGGCTTCGCGCAAATTATCTCCTCGGCGCCGCATCGAACTTCTATCGCATATCACTATTTGCAGACACCTGCTCCACGCAGCGTTTTCGCGCTACATGTTTGGTCGCAGGGCATCACTTTGCACCATGCATGTCTGCCTGTCTGAAGACGGTCCTGTAAATCATAACTTTTATGCGCTCTGGTGTCGTCGTATTATTACAGCACGCCGGTCAACGACCGCCACTTGGATCAAACCGTACTCACGCGTGAATTCGCTTTAGCCATCAGACCTGCTGATCCCAATTACTTGAAAACCGAGGTGAGTGCAAGCCCATTGTCAGCTCACGTTTGGTTATGAGGACAAGTCATGATAAGTTATGAGGACAAGTATTAGAGTAGCCGTTTTGAAGCAACTACTTTGGAAATTTTTGAATCTCGGGCTCTGGAGGCGACGAAGTGGTGGAAGGCATTTTCTGCATTGTCTTGGTTTTAGAAAGAATTCGACAGTCTGTAGGAGAATTGGTCTGGAGAGTATGGAGGAAGGTCGGGGGATATTCGCATCCTAACTACATCACCTTTTTGTTGTAGTTAATAGGGGCATTGGCCTTATCATGGACTAGGATTACGCCTTTCCTGTTGATCAATGAATTCGATGCGATTTTTGGTATATTTTTGCGAGTTGGGCGCGTGGAGCGCAGTCGAAGGAGGCGCTGGCTGTCGCCTGCTCCCGATACCAGGTTCCTGGTTCTCGGATTTCCCGCCCAGGCCAACTAAGCCTTCCATCCGTCCGGGGTCGATGAATTGGTACCAGACGTGTCTTGGAAGGATAAAGCGCTGACTTGTTCATCGGCTGGTCACCGCAAGTGATTGTATGGCCAAATACGCATTCAACTCCACGACATCCCGTAGAAGTAGAATGCGCGGCGCATCCCAAAGGGATTGAATAACGCCGCCCTTCATCTTTATCCTTTTGCGAGTTCGTCAGAGTACTTCTCCGACATAAAGGTTTCTCTCGGAGCCAGGAAGCTGTGGTGGATCAAAACGGCTGCTGACCTCCAAACAGTCACCATGTCCTTTTTTCGATTCATTGCTGGCTTGGGAAATGCGTTGGAGTTTCGTTGAAGTCCATCCATTGACCTGAACGTCATTGTTTGGGCCTCTTTAGTCTCTGACACAAAATTATTTAACAATCGGTTTATTCGTATTTGTGCAACTGTTTGTAAGAGCTGAGATCGCGATCTACATGAACGTCGCGTTAGTTCTGTTTTTAAGAAGAAGACACTGTAGAAGAACCGTGAATGCAGTATTTTCGCGGGTGAAAAAGTAGCAACAGCTGGTGCTTGCTGCTACACTCCCGGGCGCAAAACTTTTAAAAGTACATTGTAATAATTACTGATGCATAGAAATAAGCATACATAGCGATTATTAAATCAGATCAGCTGGTGAGTAGTGGATAAGTAAATGAGTGTGGCGGTTGGTACGAGGAGTAATTACGCGGATTATTATTCAATTGTTTTCTGCTTACTTTGGTTGCTCTTCGAATGAATGCCGAATGACCCACAAATACTAGGGGAAGCCACGATTGGTTCCACCACCGATTTAGTTAGTGCCTTTGCATCTTTTCATCCTTATGGACCACAATGACAAATGGTAGCCTTCCCTCCGTTTCGTATGTGGATGAAATATTTTTCTACGGTTGCTACTTTTTATGACTAAGGAAATGAGGTTCCCTCAAAGTTTAGCAGCACACACAGCTGACAAGTGTCTAAAGTTTATCTATTCTTAGATATCGTAAAATTACTTACTGGATAATAGGTAAAAATATAGCTACAAGTCCACTTCGATTTGATTCGAAGTGCCCAACAGTAAATGAACCGCTGAGCGGATTTTTCCACATGAAATGAACACGTTGAACAACATGAACACGCTGTTCATGAATGCCAAGCTCATCTTTGCCCACTGTTTTCACTGGATAGACTTCTTCATCCGAAAAAGATAAGAATAGAGAATAAAAGACGGCGTTATTCAATCCCCTTTGGGATGCGCCACGCATTCCACTCCTACGGGATTTCATGGAGGCGAGTTGAATTGTATTTGGCCATGCAATGACTTGCGGTGGCCAGCCGATGAACAAGTCAGCAAATGCTGAAGCGCCACAATATCTGTGTTTCGTCAAGGCTGCGCAATCTAAGGTAGCCAATCGGACAGGATCCTGACATGAGACGAAAAGTGGAAATGGATGATAATCGTCGTCGCTCTACACAATGACTGAGCAGGCATAAGAGCCCCAAGGAGATACCGAAACCAAGTCTTCATCCAAAGAAGAACATGGTAACCCGACGGTGGAGAATGGTTGGGTAGTCCATTACATTTTCTTGAAGACTATAAAGGCCATCACAAGGAAAAGGTACGGCGCCGACATTGAACTGATATACCAGAAGTTGATTGAAGAACAGCCGGCTTTGGTCAATCGAAGAGGCCCAATCTACTGCATGACGAGCGCGCCCGCACTTTTCAAATATTGTTGTCCAGAAACTGGATGAAGTCGGTTACGGAACTCTGCCACATCCAGCATATTTGCCAAATCTGTCCTCTACCGTTTATCGTTTTTCAAGGATTTAGATCATTATGTGAAGGATAAAAAATTCAGCAACCAAGATAATGGGCCGGGTTCATCAACGACTTACAGCAAGTTAATAGAGGAAACTGCAGCCGAAATCTCTGATAGCGCGGCTTACCAAGCTATATGGTGGGCGATAAGCGCGTTATCTGAGTTTCCCGCTGTGAATTCTCTATTAAAGTTACGTAAGTCGTTGATGAATCCGAACCCTGATCAATCATCAGTGTAACCTGCCTTATACCATGAGTATTTCAAAAAGTTAGAAAACCTTGAGGCATAAACCATACGGTAAATTTGCGATAAAACCTTGGGTCGTCTCTCTGGGTCACATCGAACTCCACGCTATTTGCCTGGCAAACGACCTGTCTCTTTTTCTAAAATGTTTGATCGTTCCGAAGAAAAAAAAAACGTCTAGAGGTACCAGCAATGTCACCATAGCAGTTTTCTGCCTTCGAACATTTTTACAAACGTGTATGTTAGTTTTCCCGGTTATTTAATCGAACACGTGTCATCATTTAGAATAAAAAGTCATTTCGAAGATAAATCATGATGTGCAACAAAAGCGCCAGTAACAGGGACAGAGCCAACGATGTTGCACGTGAGGAGCCGGAGCACAACCTCTGCGCAATCATGGCAGCAGGCATGCTCTTCTTACGGAGCCCCAATGACTCATCGCTCTCGCGTCAGCTCCTTCGCACGGACAGTCGGTGGTCAGGCTCTTCAACTTCGGCAGGCCATAACTCGCTCAGGAATTTCGATTTGCAATTTTGACACCCATATTCGCAATTAGCATTCCTAGCTCGTTCTAATGATCCTGGTCTCAACTTGAGGTTTCATGGGTGGTCGTGTTCCGAGGAACAGTTCTTCTCCTGAGTCGTAGGCGGCGTGTAAGGGGTGGTGTCTTCTCGTCTCCGTCAGTCCGATGACGCCATAACGGTATCTTCCCAAAGGCCGGCAAGGGAAGTGTAAAGGTCCCAGTTGATGGTTGTCCTGGGACTCCTCTTCTTATACTTCACGGCCTTCTCTCCTTGACGCGAAAAGCGGACCCTCGCTTGAAAGAGGCGGTGGTCCGATCCCGTGTAGAACTTGGGGACAACGGAGACGTCGGTCAGGCAATACTTGCGGTTGAAGATGATGTGGTCGATCTCGTTGTGGAACTGGCCACCGGGAGATTCCCAGGTCCATCGTAGGGAGGGAGGCTTCTGGAACTGTGAGTTTCCATGGATGGTCTTGGTCGACATGATAAACTCAGACAGCCTTTCACCTTGCTCGTTCCACTCCAAACCGTGGGTTCCGATGTGAAGATCTTCCGGCGACCTTCGTGGCCCGATCTTGGCGTTGAAGTCGCTGACGATCACCTTGTAGAAGGTGCGGTTTCCTTATAGAACTTCTCCAGCTTCACGTAGAAGGTTTCGACCTCTTCGTCGTCGTAGTCGGATGTGGGGCATACGTGACGAACACAGTCAAATCTGGCACGGAGCCACATCGCTTCAGTCGCAGACGTCCGATTCGGGTTGTCAGAGACTCGTACGAATCGATGTTCATGGCCAAGTGCGTGTTGACGAGGACACCAACGCCGCCTACTCCCCTGCTATCGCATGTTCCGAGGAGCAGTTCTTCTCCGGAGTCGTGGGCGGCGTGTATGGAGTGGTGTCTTCTCGTCTCGGTCAGTCCGATGACGTCTTACTTGATCTTCCTGGCTTGCATCATCAGGTCCTCGACGGATGCTTCTCATGCAAGCGTGCGGGCGTTATAAGTACAGATCGTCATCCTAGTCCCTTTCAATTTGCGCAGCCTAGCTAGGCCTTGAGATTTTAACACCCTCTCCGTACTCGTTCTTCTCATCGCTGCAGAAATGGGGGCCCTTTCGGGGTCAGGGGGATGAGGCCGTTTAGTGCTCCTGTGTTTGACTCCAATACAACACGGGTAGCTAGTCAGGCTCTGTCGTGCGGGCGAAGAACTCCGGGCAGCCAGCCAGACTGCCCGAAGTTCTTCGCCCGCACGACAGAGCCTGACCGAATCGTGCTGTATTGCAATCAAACACAGTAGCACTAAACGACGTCATTCACGGCAAGGTGAAAGGCTGTCTGATCGTGAGTTTATCAAGTCGACCAAGACCATCCATGGAAGCTCACAGTTCCAGAAGCCTACCTCCCTACGATGAACCAGGGAATCCCCCGGTGCCCAGTTCCACAACGAGATCGACCACATCATCTTCAATCGCAATTATTGCCTGACAGACGTCTCCGTTGTTCCCAAGTTCTACACAGGATCGGACCACCGCCTGCTTCGCGCGAGGTTTCGTTTTTCTTCTCAAGGAGAGAAGCCCACGAAGTTCAAGAAGAGGTGTCCTAGAACCACCATCAAGTGGGACCTCTTCACCTCTCTTGCCGGCCTTTGGGAAGATCCCGCCATGGACAACGTCGATGAGGAATACGATCGCTTCGTGCACCATCTCCACGATAGTGCTAAGGAAGCCGAAAGCTTGAAGACTACCAAGAGACGCATGTCTCCGGAAACTCGCGAGCTTATACGCCAGCGTGGAGCAGCATGAGCGTCATGCAACTACCAGCTGACGTCCGAGCTTGCGAAGCTATACAGAGCGGCGATAAAGGAAGATCTCAAGGAGAGAAGGGCGGAAGTGTTGGCTGAAGCAGCAGAGGCAGGGTTGAGCACCCGCAATGCCCGTTGGTACTTCGCCGACCTTCGCCGCTCTCCGACGTCCTGGCGGTACCGTCACCTCTTCCAGAGGGACCATGGAGAAGGTCGGGCACGACTTCTACTCCGATCTCTTCGACAGCCACCTGTCCACATGCCATCTTCCGCAGGATGGATACGTCGTTCCCTCTGTTCTCCCTTCCGAGATCCGACACTCCATCTCGTCGGTGAAGAAGCGTACAGCACCAGGTCCCGACAGGATCAGACCTGAACACCTGAAGAATCTCACGCCAACGCTCATCAACACCTTGGCACGGCTCTTCACACGCTACCTGTCGGAGTGCAAGGTCCCATCTCAGTGGAAGACCAGCAAGACCGTCTTGCTGTACAAGAAGGGAGACGTTCACGACATTGGAAACTATCGCCCGATCTGCCTGCTGTCCGTAGTCTACAAGCTGTTCACTCGAGTGATCCTGAATAGGATCAGCAGAACGCTGGACGAAGTACAGCCATGCGAACAAGCAGGATGTCGGAGAGGATTCAGCACGATCGACCACATACACACCATTACGAAGCTCGTCGAACTGTCGTGAGAGTAGAAGCTGCCGCTGCGTCTTACGTTCATCGACCTGGAGAAGGCAATCGACTCCGTCGAAACTGCAGCGGTCATCAACGCCTTGCCCACTCAGGGTGTTTCTACTCAGTACATCAGAGTCCTTCGAGAGCTGTACAATGGATTCACTACCAAGATCTCTATATCCAACAACGACGCCGTCATCGATCTGGGGATACCATATCTCCGAAGCTCTTCAGCGCCACTCTCGAAAACGTCATGCGCGAAGTAGAATGGGAAGACATGGGAGTGAAGGTCGACGGTCGGCAGCTGCACCATCTGCGCTTAGCTGACGACATTGTGCTCATAACACCCAGCACCAGTGAGGCGGAGCGAATGCTGGCCGATTTCGATCGTGTATGTGGGAACGTTGGAGCTGAATCTTACGAAGACGATGTTCATGATAAACAGACAAGTTTTTGATGCCCATTTTCGCTCAACGGAACGAACATCTCTGAATGCTCCAGCTACGTCTATCTGAGTCGCGAAGTCAATATGGCCAACGACCTAGCGCCAGAGCTGAGCAGGAGGAAACGATCGGCTTGGGTAGCTTTCAAAAGCGTCGAAGAAGTCGCGAAGAAGACGAAGAACGTCCGACTCCGTGCGCACCTATTGGACTCCACTGTTCTTCCTACCCTAACGCCTCAGAGACCTGGGCTATACGAAAGCAGGATGAACATGCGATCAGCGTCGCGCAGCGTGGAATCGAGAGGACGATGCTCGGAGTGACACTACTCACGCAAGTGCGAGAAGGCCCCGGAGTTCCGAGCTTCGCCAACGTTCGAAGATCAGAGACGCCGGGCGAAGTCGTCGAAAATTAGGTGGGCCGGCCACTTAATGCGCTTCGCAGACACCCGCTGGACGAGAGCCGTCACCGACTGGATTCCGCGGGATGTCAAGAGAACACCAGGACGCCCACCAACGCGTTGGTCGGACTTCTTCGTGAATGCCCTGAACGACTGATATGACGTTCTTCGTGTCCCTCTAGCGAGGAGGATCTATTGGAGCACTCTGGCGCGCGGCAGGGACGAATAGAGACGCTGCTGGCGCCCGCTCGAGCAAGTCGATGATCATCGGGACAACACGTGATACAGGTGATACATTATCTTGTGAGATTGACATAAGCTGCTTTGATTGACATCTTTCTTTCTCGTGGAATTTTTCAGCACATGACACGGCATAGAAGCAGTGCAATGCGTTTGCGGGCAAACACATTGCACTGTTTCTACGCCCGTGGTGCATGCGCAGACTAGGTCGTTGTGAGACCTCCTAAATTGCTCTGTGGCTGTGTGCTCACCTGGACACCTAATAGGAATTAATTGGATTAATATCCTATTGGCAGAAGCCCATAAATTGGCAAAGCTTGTAGTTATGCACTTTTAGGTGCGTGTCTCTTGTATAAAATAGGGTCTGTTTGTTGAAGATTTTGACACTACCAGTCTTTCTGTTGCAATGCCGCAGGTTGATACAAACCTCTTTGTTAAATTTATTGAAGAGAAACTCACGCTCGTATTCGAATATGCAGAAATTTGTGTCATTACGTTATATGTTATCTGCTCTTTAAAAAACCTCTTTGTTTAATTTCTTCCCAGTGAAAACAAAGGATGTTGTGAGCAGCAAGACAATTGTTAAGATAAAACCTGCTGTCAAAATTGCTCCGAGAAGTGAGCAGTGTGGATTGCCCAGGAGAGCTAATGTGAAGACGGTTTTGTCGTAGCAGAATGATCGCCCAGATTTTTTATGGAGGAGGGTTGTATCTTTAAATTGACTAAAGACTGTAACCTTGATGTTTTCGTCACGAATAGATGGTGGAAGTATAAAGTTCCATGTTTTATTTTCCGTTATGTTTTGACATGAGTTGTTGAAGCAAAATGTGTATCACTGTGACGCTTGGTTTAGTAGAACGGTTCCGCTTCCACACATTATAGGATCAGCAGGCTCGCGATGGCCAGGAGAAAGAACAGCAGCGGATAGAGAAGCGTTTTGGTGAGGATGCCAACGTTGCTTGTGGTTCCTGGCTCTTCACGCTAATCTTCTTTATTAGTGTTGTTATATCTGACTTGTTGCTTCTCCTTTCAAGGAGGTTGCACACGGAGAGGGGTTTGTGCGGTGCGCTCTATGCTACTGTCTTTCTTGTTTGTCTTGTTGCTGAATTTGACTCAAATCTCACGCGGGATCAGATTCGAGACTGGACGAAGGCAAGCGTTTCCTGTAAGGATGTTGGCCGTGCTAACTAAGCATACAACAACTTAGCGTTCACCTCACCTTCTTCGTCGCTTGCTGTGGGCGGGAGTATTGAGGGCCACGAAGAGCAACAACACGTCATATTGAGGATTTCGAAGAGCAACACACCTCAGCCACTACCACTGCACATCACTATCAAGAAAGAGCAATTCGTTTCATTGAGAAGAGTAGAGTTTACTTGTGTTCCTACCGCTCCGCGTCGCAGCAATCATAAAGTGTGACTGCTCCAGAAAGAGTTCATCGCCGAAGCACGGTGGGCACCGTAGCCACCACCGTAGCCACAGCAGTCCATCTGATCTCCTGTCAAGCTTGTGGCCAGGAGTACATCGGCGAAACCAGCCTTCCTCTGCATGTGAGCGTAAAGGAGCGTTCGGATGGTAAAGAGAAGCGTAGGAAACCCAGTGCCCTAGGCTACCTAAGGATCAACTGTCATGGAAGGAAGGATTTTGGAGTTAAGTTGAGGATTCTGAGGCGCGAGCTCAAAAGATCGGTGCGCCCTTGACGCGTTCTGAGTCAACTCCAGGGATCGCATGGTCAACCGGAAGGGGAATGCCTGCACGAAACGCGCGAACTCAAGCCCTACCTCAGTCTCGCATTCGAACCTGGTGTAGATGCTGTCCCATACCCCTGTTCTACCCTGATCGGCTTTCGCTGGTTCTTCAGTGGACTATAGTGAAGTACGGTACTTGGAGTTTGTCCATTGTTCAGGCTTTCATAAATTTGACATTGAAGTTTGTAAGGTTAAGGAGGCGTTTGGTGGGGTATTCAATAATTGATTTGACCCTTTCAGGCTCTAAAGAAGGCGATTCAACCAAGCGTTACCCAATAAAGCCGTTTAACAACCTCATAACGAGCATAGCAAACTCCGCTGATTCATATTGATAACTGATCACTTCAGTTGAAACACAAGCATAAGAGCCTGTTCGGTGGCGAAAGCTAATCAGAACAAGGTCTCGCCTTACTCACGCCGCATTCCCGTGCGACACTATGTAGATTCCAAAAGAATCCGATCTGCTGAGACTTACAGTGTCTGAGAAACATGAAACCAATATGCGCTGTGGACGCCAACACACCCTGTCGCTAAGAATACGAATCAGGGTATCCAAGCTGCCCTCGAAAATTCGAGAAATTCTAAGCACATGCATTACAAGAGAGAATAAGGTTTACCTTTCGCGCAACATGTAATGGCTGCTTTACCAACGGAGGTATGTAAACCGTTTCAATAGTCGATTGTGACTACTTCGGACTGCTTACAACTTTCAACGACTACAAGGTTTACATAGCACTGTACACCTGCTTGACAATCTGTGCTGTTCACATTGAACTTGTGGATAGCGTATCAGCATCTGCATTCTTCGACAGTTTACTTCGTTTCATCAGCCATCGAGTAGTTCACACAATAAAGGGATCAGATTGTGAAACAAATTTCGCCTTTGGTTCAAAGGTAATTGAGAGGCTTTTGGGAGAGATGCAGAATTAGGGAATTATATTAAGTCCTGTTCACCATCTAACAATATCAATTGGGTGTTCATTGCTCTAGCAGCTTCTTGGATGCGAGGAGTGTGGGAAAGACTTGTGGGGACAGGGTCGAAAGAAACACTCTTATCAAACGCTATTAACAACACCGTCATGAACAGAAGCTGTAATCAACACACGGTCCTTAACCAAAGTTGATCCAAGTGATCTAACAACATTTCCTTTACGCCTGTCGACTTCTTACTACGTAACATTAAATTTGCTCCCAGTGCGGAGAAGAAAATGAGCAGAATTATCTAACATACTAACAGCCAATTATCTAAACGATGTAGCCGGCAGGAAAAGCCGTGCATTTCACGGAACGCATGGTAAACCATTTCTGGGTCAAATGGCAAGACAAGTATTTAACAGAACTCCGCGATATATACAAAACAGTTTCGAGTCAAAAGAAACACTCCTCACACTGCATCTAGACGTGGGCGAAGTTGTACTTGTACAAAAGGATGCACTCGTTCCTCGCGGCAGCTGACTTCGTAGACGTACAAATAGAGCAAATAAGAGGATCTGATGACTTAGTTCGCACGGCGAAGATCTTTACGTCATCAGGAAGCCGTGTCTTCGCCCCGTATGGAAACCGATCCCGCTTGAGTAGATGGTCAGCAGTTTCGTTTTCAGCTTGCATAATACGAAAGCAATTTCTCTCGCTAGCTCTACATTTAGCATAGCTGTATATTCATATTTTAAAAATATACTACAGCAATCGTATGCTACAACCCGCTTGTAACTGCTTGAGTTAATCCAACTTTCTGCCTCCCCAACCCCGTGTACTTCATGTAGTTTACCTACTACGCATACTATTACTACATACCGGATCTTGTACACTACTGCACCACAGTTACTGCAGCAGCTTTTCATAGTTTTTTAAAAGCCCTTTGAAGCAACTTTCTTAAAAGCTAATCTTTTGAGAAAACAACCGCATTGTTGAGTTCATCAGCTCAAACTCTATCAGATAGCGTAAAAATGTCAATAACAGATAGCGTAAAAATGTCAATAATTTTAAAATTCAACCAAATTTTCCTAAATTTTAATTTTACCTTCGAAATTGTGCGAAATTACGACGGACAAATTGTTCGTCGCAAACCGTCGCATGCTCTTAGTTTTTTTTTTGGAAAAAGGTTGAATCGCAGTTTGATTCGTCTCCACGAGATCTACGCAAAGGTATATACAGCTTTACCAGACCGCCGCATTTACGCTGTGTGTGGCCAAAAATGACTGGAGCAGGCTCTTTCCGATTGTAGCAGCTTACTTCCCAAGACCTGCATGTCTTCAGAGTATCTTAATCATGGCGTACGTTGCCAGTACTCTGTCCTGGCAGGAATGCTTCGAGAGTGCACAGTGCATATAGGATCGAACATATCAACCGAGGGGGCGCGACAGCTTCTAGAGTGAGCTTTTGAGGAGTATTATCAAAAATGTTCAGCCTCCCTACTCAGGAATTGCTATACTCTGTCTGGGCGGGACTTTTGAGTGCGCCTCGAACAATGCGTATTGGATCGAAGAATTGTTCGGAGCGCGATAACTCTGTCAGGCGTGAGTCTTTCCTACTACTGCAGCTTGAGGGTTTTGTAGGCAGACCAAGGTTCCTAAAGCACACCAAAGCGCAACGTTGTAGCTCACTCCGAAGAGACTAAGTTGTAGCGGTGCGAAAATGCAGATGAGGCTTGTGCACCCATTCTTTCCGAATGGTCGACCATTGGAAAGGCTCGGCGATCTAACGGCATGCGAATGCGAGGGCGAGCAGAACACTGAAGGCTCTTTACGATGACATGCTCACAACTCCTAAACTAAACTTTAGCACCATCTGCCATTTTTGAGCGGCAGAGGGCAGCGGTGGAGTTTATCCGAACTTACTCGCCGATATTTGAGTTTTCGACACTCGCAATGGATATAATCTGTTCAGCTCGAAAAGCTATAACGAATGACTCCAATCACCACCAATTCTGGAAATATCGATCTCTTGACAATTTCGCATCGAAGACGAGGACGCTCCAAGCTGCGGTAGAGGTACAATGACGTCATCAAAAATCGATATTCTCGAATTTTATCAAGGTCAACCCTGCAATTCCTGAATAGGACGGCTGGAAATCTCTGGTAAAACTTTCCAATCGCTCACTCTACAAGCTGTAGCGCTGATTCGATTGATAGGTTCGACCCTATACGTGCATGACGCACTCTCGGTGCGCTACTAGCCTGACAGAGCACTGGCTTCGTATGCCTGATTGAGTTACTCCGAAAAATGCAAGTCTTCGGAAATAAGCTGCCCCCATCGCAAAGAGCTGGCTCCAGTCATTTTTTGGTAACCCACAGCGAAGATGCGGTGGTCTGAAAAGCAGTGTATAAGTTTGTGTAGATCTTGAGGAGACGAATCGAACTGTGCTAACAGCTTCTCGAAAAAAAAAAACGAAAATTAGAGGAATTGTGAGCATGCAACGGCTTTAGACGGTTTGCAACGGACAACTTGTCTGTCGCAAAGGAGCACGATTTTGAACACAAAATCAAAATTTAGGAAAATTCCGTTGAATTTTAAAATTTTGACAATTATTTACGCTGAAAGAGCTCGAGCTGCTGAACTCAAAAATGTGCTTGTTTTCTCGAAAGAGGACGTTACGGAAGTTTTATCGAAAGGCAAAAAAGAAAAGTGCGGCTTTTCTCGAATTTATGAAAAGGCTACGGCCGTAACTGGGGGGTAGAGGACGAACGTTCTACCCCTCGTCTTCCTGGCCCGCCCACCCCCACCCTGGGCTTGCTCGAGAGTCCAGTGGCTGCCTTACGAGATAGTGTAGACGCAGAGACATTTGTAACGCCTCTGTTCAAAGGGCGGGGAGAAGAATGTCACTCCACCTCGTAACTCTTCTGGTCGGGAGGTAGACGCTGCAGTTGCGTTCGTACTTCCATACCGCACCGACATTATCCATGAAATTGTTATTGAACCAACATATCATGAGTAAATTACTGAAGTGTCGAATAAGTGAAACGAAGAACCCTTGGCTCCGTGCTCCCTTTCCGATTCAGCTGTTCTTCCCAAATGTATTCCTCAAAAACCTGGGCCATGCTAAAGAAGGATGAACACACGACCTACGTCACGCAGCGGGGAATCGAGAGGAGGATGCTCGGAGTGACACGAATCACGCAACTGAGAGAAGGCGTTCGGAGTTCCGAGTTTTGTCTCTAAGATCAGAGATGCTGCCGCATGGGCAAATTCGTCGAAAATTGGGTGGGCCGGCCACGTAATGCGCTTTGCAGACACCGTCTGGACGATAACCGTTACCGGCTGGATTCCGCGGGATGTCAAGTGAACACCAGGATGCCCCCCAACGCGTTGCGCTTTCATGAAAGACCAGAACGACCGATATGACGCTCTTCGTGTCCCCCGAGTGAGGATGATCCATTGGAGCACTCTGGCATGCGGAGGGACCAATAGAGACGCTGCTGGCGCCCGAGCAAGTCGATGACAGGTGATACAGGTGATACTCAGATATTGCCTTGCCGCAAAGCGCACCAACTGGTTTCTGCCATATGTCAAGAGAACACCACGTCACCAACCATAGTGTTGGTGGACTTCTCAGTGAAAACCATGAGCGAACGATACAATGCTTTTCGTGCCCCCGAGCGGGGAAGATAATAATAATATATTATTATCAACAGCAGATTAAAAAAAGTACAACCTCAAATTAACACAACGGCCGATAACTGTGGAACTGAACAAAATAATCACCACCTATATATAAAAGAGTTTGTCCGTGGACTGATCTAACCTAAGTGAGGTACGCCGCATCATCCACAGCGAGAGCGGTCGAGTGATCTAACCAAAGTGAGGTACGCCGCATCATCCACAGTGAGGGCAGTCGAATGATCTAACCTATGTGAGATATCACCACCTATCACCATCACCACCTATATATAAAAGAGTTTGTCCGTGGACTGATCTAACCAAAGTGAGATACGCCGCATTATCCTCAGCGAGGGCGGTCGATGATCTAACCGAAGTGAGATACGCCGCATTATCTACAGGGCAAAATTTGCCATTGAACGTGGGATGTTGCTTCAGCAGAGGAAACGCAGCCCTTTACTGCTTAACACAACAGCACCTACGCGCATTTCTGAGCGTCCAGATTCAGGAGCCGACTTTGTGCCATTAGCATAAGAAGAATACTAAAGGGGTAAGGGTAGAAGGAGGAGTTTTAAGGTAGGGAACCGACAGCGACCAGGAGGCTGCGACCAGGAGGAGCAACGGGAAGGTCGATGTGGGGAACAAGGAAGTAGGCCAGGAGGTGGCACCAAGAAGAGTTCAGGCAATGTGTAGGGAGTTACCAATCAGGGGAGGGGGACAGTAAGGAGGATCAGCAAGGGGATCCATTACCATTAAGAGAACCGTATTTAGAGGATGACACCGATGTCACACAATGGGCGTTCGCTCGCCGTCGTCGTGAAGGAGTATACCGAGGGATAGGAGGAGAGGAATTTATCTGGAAGAAGGGACCTGGAGGCGGGACCATGACGGGGAATCAACAAGAAAGGAGCCGTAAGGGAATTCATATGGAGAACAAGGAATCTGCCATATGCATAGCCTCTTCATGGCGACTGTGCGCGCTTCTGAGCTGCTTGATCCAAAAAACGAGCTCCCTACGTCGTGCAGCAAGCATGCTGATTCTGAATACGTGTCAGCGACCGTGCCGTCAGTATGGGAGGACCACTAAGGGGGTGGTGGAGAAGGGCGGTAAGGGGGACCTCTATGGTGGACCAAAGAGCGACCAGGAAGGAAAAGAAGAACCCCGAGGAGCCAGGACGGAGAAACCAGCAAGAAGAGACGTGTAGGTGTCAATAGTGGAAACAAAGAAGTGGGACCAGGAAGGTGGCGGACTAAAGAGGGGGGAGGGAACACCATTAAAGGCGGACCAGCAATTAGATCCAGTAAGAAGAATCGAGAGAGGGGAACCTGGCTTCGGAAGACATGTCAACGACAGCTTGAAACGCTGTTGAGCATGAGAACGATTGCGGAGGTACAACCCGAGGGACAGAAGTACTGCGCACCACAAATCAATGACATTACTGGCCGGTCAGGAAAGAATGTCTACGATGAAGGTACCGAAGTGGTGAAGGACTTGATGCCGATAACGTATGCACCAAGTTCCTAGATGCTAGCGAATTTTAAATATGTAAGTGATGCTATTAGGTTGTAACGAATTAAATGGCACTGGCTCGCGCCATTTTTGGCGCGTCTTTACGCGTTTGATCAAGAACAAACCGCAACATTTGGCATATCAATTAGAATCGCAAACTTTGTTCTACCAGAGAGTACCAAATTTTCTATGTAAAAGTGGGAAAACTTTAGAGTTTTATTGACTTTTTTGCAGATGGGCAAAAGGGTAATCCGAGGCATTTACTTGTATGAATTCAAGCTGGGCACTACAGCTAAGGAGGCGGACGAGAAGATCAACGCCGCATTCGGTCAAGATGTTCCACAATTCGGACGGCGTATCGTTGGTATCAGAAGTTCCGGAATGAAGATGAGAGCTTGGAAGAACATGAGGGTCGTGGGAGGCATAGTGATGTTGATGAGGACAAGCTGAGAGATGTGGTAGAGGAGGATCCACACAAAGGTACCAGGGAGATAGCGAAGGTTCTTGGCGTCAGTCACAACACAGCTGCCCGGCATCTGAAGGAAATAGGAAAGACCAAAAAGCTGGAAAGATGGGTGCTCACGAGCTGTCTGAGGAGCAAAGAAACCGACGATATGAGATCTCGTCCGCATTGCTTCTACTGAACGAAACGAACCCATTCCTTGATCGCATCGTAACCTGTGACGAGAAATGGATAATGTACGACAACAGGCGACGATCGGCACAGTGGGTGGACAGCGATGAGAGCCCCAAGGTTTTTGCGAAGCCGGAATTGCACCAAAAGAAAGTAATGGTGACAGTATGGTGGTGTTCGCTGGGAATTATTCACCACAGCTTCCTCCCTCCCTGTGAATCCATCACGGCAGAGAAGTACTGCATTGAAATTGAAGAAATGATGAAAAAGTTGAAGGATATCCGGCCGGTCTTGGTAAACCGAAGGCGAGTTTTCCTTCTGCACGACAATGCTCGCCCCCATGTAGCACGAATGACGTTGCAGAAATTGAATGAGCCGAGCATTGAAACTCTACCACATCCTGTGTTTTCTCCCGACCTCTCCCCAACAGACTACCATTTCTTCAAGCATCTTGGCGACTTCTTGGTAGGGAAAATATTCAAATACCAACAGGATGCCGAAAGTGCCTTCGAAGATTTCGTCAATTCCAGAACTTCTGATGTTTATGCTACTGGGATAAAAAAGCTTGTGTCACGTTGGCAAAGATGTGTGGAATCAGAAGGTTTTTATTTCGATTAATAAAGTTGCCTACAAGCCGAGATATTAACTGTTTAAATTTACAGTGGTTCAGTGCCATTTATTTCGTTACAACCTAATACAAAGTCGCGCGAAGTGCGCAAGTGCGAGACACGCCGTTAGGCGTGTCGGAGCACTTGTAATAACATAAAACAAGTGAAGAAGCGAAAGGTGAAAACTTATATACAATCCATAAGATGAATAAAACGGCACTGCTGAGTAAACAAGTCGGAACCACGGGCGGTGAACTGATGGTGAAGGGCAGTGGGCGGCCAGCACTGCAAGTCGTTTATGTGGCGCGTACGACTCCGGGTACCAACTTACGCTCCAGAGCTCCTGCAACAAGACATAGCATCGTTTCAACAACCGAAAAGAAAAAACTGCCTGAAATTATGGCGCAGCAGTTTATGTGAGTCAAAAGATAATAGAATCAAAAAAGATCCCTCTGTTTTAGAATGCCTTCAAGATGCCCACTGAAGGTATATGGAGATGATGACATCATTAAATACGTTGGGAGCTGGTTCCATGTACCTATCACTCAGCACCAAAAGGACTCTGCATAAAGCTGCGTGCGGGCTCTCCCTGGAAGTAGTCGAAGATGGTGTCCTCTTGTTCTAATGACGGACTGTGACATTATCAGTGGGAAATCACAGCTAGTGTCAACGTATCCCATAAACAGCTTAAATAGAAAACTTTGGTCGTACAACACAATTCTCAGTTTTAGCGAACTTCCACCCAATCGAGTCAGTCGCTCACGGTAACCGAGGAGAAATTGTTCGTTTCTTGCAAATATCTCTTTTGTGAATCTTTTTTGAACGACTTCAATTTTATTAATGTACTGAACTCGAGAAGGAGACCACAGCGGCGTACAATACTCCAAGATTGGCCTAACATAGGTCACGGAAAGCTTGAAAAGTGTTTCCATACTTCGTGTTTTGAAAGCTAGCACGATAAAGTTTGACTTTGCATATGCCACCGATACTATCTTCTCGTTATGATCCTCGTACGAAAGTTTGTCGTTGTACGCAATTCCGAGATCTCACACTGACTTCTCGATGGCTAGACGATAGTTTCCCAAGTAAAATAAGCAGTTGGGAAAATGTCTGCTCCCAACGCACATTACTGCCGTTTTTTTAAAGGAATTGTCGAGCTTCCATTTTTCGGACCAGTTTAGCAGTGCATCTAACGCCTTTTGAAGAGCATCATAATTATTTATTGAAAAGATTTTGGAATCATTTGCGTAAATAGCGCAGTGGACTTCTGAAGGAAGGCAGCTTGGCATATCGTTCATGTATAGCAGGAACATAAGTGGGCCAAGACAAGTGCTTTGAGGAACACCGCTGGTAGTTGGGTACGTTACAGACAAAGAACCGTTCACAATAACCCGTTGGCTACGCCCGAGTAGGAACGACTGAAGGAAGCTTAACAGGCACCCACTAAGGCCGTACGCTCGAAGCTTCTTGGTGAAAAGGCAGAGCGGAATGGAGTCAATCCCTTTAGCGTAGTCAACGTAACAAACGGTCACATAACCTTACTTTACTGGTGGAACAAGTAAGGCAAATGGGTCTGTAATTTTTTACGTCGGCTTTGCATCCATTTTAAAGACAGGTCTAACGAGACCGGAAAGCCACACAGATGGGACTTCCCCATGAAGAAAGAAACCTATTAAATAAAAGTGTAAGCACTGGCGTAAGACCCAGTGCAGCTTTCTTATGAAATACGTAGGAAATTTTATCGGTTGAAGTAGATGTACGTAGTGGAATGCGAGACAGCGTTCTATAGACTAATTCACTATTAATGTCCAAGTAGTCTAATTTTGCTTCGGTGAATGGGGAACAGACCATATCACTTTCGGTGCAGTTTTTGTAGACAGACTTAAAAAAGGACGCAAAGGCTTCCGCCTTATCCACCTCGGTCAAGCACGGTTCACCGTTAGAGTTCTTAATAGTGCCAATTCTATTTGTAGCTTTGATTTTGGTATTAACAAAATTTGTAGAAAAGTTTTAAGTTTCTTGACTGGGCTATCTTCTCTTCGTTCCTTAAACTCAGCATTGCAAGTTCGCGTTTAAGCTTCTAGAAAAGCGAAGGTACTTTCGAAACCAGTTATAAACCGAGTGCGATGCAGTCGAAACACTTTAGAAGCAAGCATGCGAATTTTAGCTGGATAAACAGCGTACTTGTTTTGGCGACGTAGAGAGATGTATTTTTCAATAAGTCTATTGCAGATTTCAAGATATACATCATAGCACTCATCAGCACATGAACATCTTTCAAATCTGACGCGCCGATCAATTTTCAGAAGTTCTTCACAAATCCATCGAAGAACTCTGCTACCGACAGTGGAGGAAGACCCACTCTCTTGCTTAGAGCAATAAATGAAGCGATAATTCCTAATAAATTATCTAATACTGATGTTCTGTTAGATTTCATGGTTTGCTTAGGACATTTGCTTGTAGCATGGTGCAGCACACCGGTGGCGATGTTCGTTCCTCCACGTGGTGCCACTGAAAAATGCTCGCTTTCGAGCTAAGCTAATCACAGACACTCGATTGCAGGCGAGAGGCCCTTTTGACGGGCCGGCCTACAAAGAACCACGTCACATAACATGGTGTATGTCAGCTCACCTTCATCGAGATAGTGCTACGGCGTCCGCGGGAGCAGACGCGTAATCGCAGAGCCCGGCGAGTGTGAAAATAGGCGAGGGTCCCTGATGCGAGGACGGCATCGTGGGTAACTGAGCTAGTCCGAAAGTCCCGTAACGTAAGAGGACCCGCGTGGCTACGCTGAATGTGGGTACTTTCAAGGGGTCGCTCGTGAGAGTTGGTTAAAGCACTGGAGTGTAGAAGATTTGATTTCTGTGCAGTTCAGGGAAAAAGGTGGTCTCGCCGCAAGTCAAAGGGCATAGGACGAGGCTTCAAGGCCGTTCTATGTGGATATACCGGGACCACAAGTGGTGTCGGAATAATCGTCTCCGAACGATTTCGCGACTCGATTGTGAGCGTCGAGTGCTTTGACGATCGATTGATGAAGATCGTTGTCGCCGCTAAGGAGCGACTCTATCACTTCTTCTCTGCGTATGCTCCGCAGAGTGGCTGCTCCGATCACGCCAAGGATGAGTTTTGGAACCTGCTTGATGAGAGCGCAGCAGATGTACCGTCGAAAGATGTTATGTTGTTCGCTGGTGACCTTAACGGGTGCGTAGGTGCTACGAAAGACGGGTACAGCTGTCATGGTGGTTTTGGATACGGATCGCGTAAAGCAGATGGACGGCGCATTCTTGATTACGCGGAATCGCGTAACCTTACCATAGTGAACACCATTTTTTGTAAACGTGGCTCCCACCTAATTTCGTTTTATAGTGGGAATTTCAGAACTTAGATAGACTTCGTCCTTGTGAAGGATCACTGATGTCTCTTCACAGACGCGAAGGTCGTGCCGCATGAGACAGCACCGTTCACTGATCTGCACTTTGACGATCGCCCCTCCGAGGATGAAGCAGGTCGAGCGACGCGGTGCACCAAGAACCAAGTGGTGGCGAACGGGAAAACCAGAACTCAGAAGACTTTGTCCTTGTGAAGGATCGTGACCGTACGAGATGTTCACCCCATAACATCGACCGCTGATCTGCACCGTAAGGATCGCCCCTCCTAAGCTGAAGCACGCCGGCCGATGCGTTGCACCAAGAACAAAGTGGCGGCGAATGAGAGAGAAGAAAACAGCTGTGATTTCTCGCGTGCGGTTATCCACAGTCGCGACTGTCGATCCCGCCTCCTGTTAGAAAAGCACCGCGAGAAACAGATGCCAGTGCATATCGCCTTTCTCAACTTGGAGAAGGCCTGTAACCTCGTGCCGCGTGAGGTGTGAGAGAAGAAGCCGCTCTATCACGTGTTTCTCGGCGAAAGGACAGCCGATAACTGTACCAAGTACCAAGAAGCGAAGAAGGCTGCAAAGAAGGCCGTGGCTGTCACAAAAGCCACTAATTATGGAGATGTCAACGAGAAGCTTGATTCACCCGATGGTGAGCAGTATCTGTACCGACTTGCTAAGAATCGCCATCGTCAGATCGAGGATATTGAGAAGTTTTTCGCCATCAATGAAGAGGGCGACCATCTTCTTATGGATCGCAAGTAGACATTGAAGCGACGGCGCGATTACTTTGAGGAAATCTTTGCAGTGGAATTTCCTCATCCAGCCATCCCTTCAACGGCTCCAATCCACGGGCCCTGCCGAATATTACCGTGACAAAGAGTGAGGCGGCATTGTAGAAGATGAGGCCAGGCAAAGCAACTGGCGACGTATCGGCAGATTTACCCAAGTCAAAGTTTTGACACTCGCTTGCTGAGTGGTTGGCGAAGTTCTTTAATCAGGCTGTAGCGAAGAAGAAAGTGCCTGAGTGTTGGCGGCAAAGTACGACGATTCCGACTTGGAAGAAGAAGGGCAGTCATGCAGACTGTTCCAATTACCGTCAGATTCGCTTGCTTTCGCACAGCATGGAGACCTTTAAGCGAATTGTCGATGGACGAATTCGTGACATCGTCCAGCTTTCCAGCAATCAGTGCGGCTTCGTGGCTGGCTGTGGCACCGCTGATGCCATACTCGCCGACCGCCTCCTGTTAGAGAAACACCTAGTGAAACAGAAGCCAGTGTATATCGCCTTTCTCGGCTTGGAGAAGGCCATGGACCGTGTGCCGCGTGAGATGATATGGAAAACACTGCGTCAACAAGGAGTTCCTGCAGAGCTCATGGAGTGGGTGCGAATCGTCTAGTCTGCCCAAAGAGTAGAGTTCAAGCTGCAGCCGGAACCTCTATGGAGTTTCCAATCTTTGTCGGAGTACACCAGGGTTTTGCACTTTCGCCACTCCTTTTTGTTGTCGTAGTGGATGCCATTACACGAGATCTTCAGAATCCCGTTCCTTGAACGTTTCCCGATGACGTAATGCTCGCTTGCGAAGATAAATATGAACTCGAGCGAGAGGTGCTAGCTTGGTGTGATCTCTCGGAGCGGGTTGGGCTCAGATTGATCGTGAAGAAGACCGAGTACTTAATGACGAATGTTACTGAACCCAACTCCATCAAGGTCAACCACATCGAGCTTCCACGCACTTTGATCTTTAAGTACCTGGGATCAGCAGTAGAATCTGATGGCAATCTGATGACTGAAGTGAACTCACGCATGAGTGCAGCTTGGTACAAGTGGCGCCCGTTGACTAGCGTGCCCTGCGACAGAAATATACCAGAGCGTCTGAAGTCGAAGATTTTCTGAGCAGTTGTTCTAGAAGCCATGTAGGGCGCTGATTGTCGGCCAGCGACCAAGGAAGTTGAAATGCGCCTCAGCATCATGGAGACGAAGATGCTGCGCTGGACGGTTGGAGTTACGTGCCTGGACCGCATCCGAAATGAAGCTATTCGGCAGAAGTTCGGTGTCGCGCCGATAGCTGACAAGATGCGCGATGCTCGCTTGCGATGGTACGGCCACGTTCTGCGTGGAAAAGAAGACAGCGTTCGAAAGATAGGCCTTACGTTCGAGGTAATAGGAAAACGGCCTGGAGGGCGTTCGAAGCAGGGCTGGTGTGATACCCTATATACATATGGATTTGAAGGTTACTGCTGTCCACCCTGATCTAGCGCTGGACCGGGAAAGGTGATATCATGGCACCAGAATAGCGCACCGCGTTACGAACGACGCTGAAGAAGAAGAAGATGATGGTGCAGCAGACCGCACAGCTCCACCGAAATTTGAAGTAGTGCTTAAAAGAGGGCTAGAATGTACACCAAATGGTTCATTTAAGAGAACGTTCTAATTGGCGGAGGTAAAATATCGTTGACCTTATGTACTAACTAGGATGTCAGCCAACACATTTCTTTCGTTCTAGTCGTTTATCGGCATATTATATCATACATTATAACAATGAACTTACATAACACTCGTCAAGCAAGGAACGCTCATAAAATAGATGTGTTGCAGGTTTTAGAAATTCGGACTAACCTTACGCGATCCTTCTGCCTATGCAAAGTCCTCTGCAAACGCAACGATCCACTTCTATAATAATATTACCGAATATGTAGACCTTTGTTGAAACTGTCTTCTGCATTTGTTCTTACCCAGCTGGCACTCGCGTCGCTAGTAGTAATTGCTATCTCATGCAGAGTCTAGAAGGTCTCTTTCAATATTAATGTCTTCAATATAACTAATATCCCACAGATATATTTCTTCCTTCTACAGTAGTTTTCTGAATTGTTATTTTACTTTCTGCAAGGGAGAGGTCAGCAAGTGACTTGGTCTTTAGCACTGTTCACTTGGGCCTTGGTTTCACGCCTAGGATTTGTACCGCATCAACGAGGTGCCTGCAGATATTGCCGGTCCTCAGCATAACGTCTTTTAGTTGCGTTGCCCAGGCTGTCCACTCCTATGTAACTGCTGCTTCAATAACACTTTTCCACACTTTCTTCTACTATTTGCATTAAAATTTGAAATATCCTACTAACGGTCGTTTGTCTGTGGGTGAGTGAGTGCGTGGGTGTGTGTTTGTTCGCACAGAAGTGCTGAAGGAGAGTGTTGAGAGGAAGTATGTATGGGGAAGGGGGGGGGGGCCGTTTGTTGTGGTTGCCACCAGTTGTCAACTGTTGAAGTTGTCGACAGCCTTCCATGTTCAAACGACATGTCACCGATGTCGCGCAAAGGAGGTGCGGGTTGGGAAAAGATGCCCCCACCTCCTTCAACATGCATCCGGGTTTAGAAGAGGTGTCAGCGAGGTGGGTCAAGAGGTGTCTGGGTTCTGACGAGTCACCGATGTCCCACCAAAGACGTTTGGGTTGAGGAGAGGTGTCACCGATGTCGCGCGAGGGTTCCGGATTCAGACGATGTGTTACCAGTGAAGGTGGGACCAGTAAGGGGGGACCGGTGAGGACGATCCAGTGAAGGGGAAACCAGTGAACGAGGGAGGAGGGGTCCAGTAAGGGAGACCGGTAGAATGTTGACCAGTGAAGAGGAGACCAGGTGAAGGGGGGAGGGGTCCAATGAAGTGGAACCGGTGAAGGAGGGGGAAGGGGTTCCAGTGAAGGGATATCGGTAGAAGGTTGACCAGTGAAGAGGGGACCAGGTAAAGGGGGAGCATTGAGGAAGAGACCAGTAATGGGGACCGGTGAGTTGGGGGAGGGGTCCAGTGAAGGGGGACCAGTAGAATGTTGACCAGTGAAGAGGAGACCAGGTGAAGGGGGGGGGGGGGGTCCAATGAAGGGGAAACCGGTGAAGGAGGGGGAAGGGGCCCAGTGAAGGGGAACCGGTAGAAGGTTGACCAGTGAAGAGGGGACCAGGTGAAAGGGGACCAGGTGAAGGGGGAACCATGAGGATGATACCAGTAATGGGGACCGGTGAGTTGGGGGGAGGGGTCCAATGAAGGGTGAACCGGAAAGAAGCTGACAATAAAGAAACCAGTGATAAGGGACCAGTTAAGGGGGGGGGGGGTGTCCAGTGAAGGTGAT
>OX375865.1:42616765-42690604 GCA_947359475.1 Heligmosomoides polygyrus bakeri | reverse complement strand
AGGGATATTTGGCAATTGTCTAATACTGTTGTTTACCATCAACGTCACACTGCCAGACGGGTGGTGGCACCCATATGACGAGGTCTCGAAAGACGCGCCTGTGGGTCATACCTCATTGTTCCTTCCCAGCTCTGCTGTGTGGCGCACTTGCGTTATTTGCCTCATCATCTATCATCTATCATACTATATAATAATCCGCTAAGCGATGAGTCACATTATCGATCGGCGATGAGTCATAAAATAGGGGAAATTAAGGGTACAAATTAAGGCAAAAAATTAGCGGAAAATACCCAGACGGCTTCTACGCGCCTGGTGACTCAGTAAACGAGCAGAACATGTCGGTGACCGTGCATAGTGAGCCGTAGACGTGCCGAAGAGGTGCCTGGGCATTTAGATGATCATCGACGGAAGGTCTTCACAACAGGGGAGACAATCGATATCGATCGATATTATCGATTTTTGAGGATGTCGCTCAAGCGCCACGAAACTTCAGCGCTGGGGCTAAACGAGGTCGCTGAACACGAATCTGAAGTCGACCAATCTATATCGATCAATATTATCGGTTTTCTATGGGTGTCGTTCAAGCGGCACGAAACTTCGACCCTGGGGCTAATCGAGGTCCTGACCGATGGTTTTCTCCCAGTTTTAACTGATCGGGGTGGGGAGGGGGTGGGAGACACGCCGGTGGTTTTCTTCCAGATTTAACCGATCGGGGTGGGAAGTCGATGGGAGACACGAGGGTATTATGGCCGAAGGAGTGCTCCACATCAGGTGGAAAGTTTTAATGTGGAGGCCAGTATCGATCGATATTATCGGTTTTCTATGGGTGTCGTTCAAGCGGCACGAAACTTCGACCCTGGGGCTAATCGAGGTCCTGACCGATGGTTTTCTCCCAGTTTTAACTGATCGGGGTGGGAAGGGGTGGGAGACACGCCGGTGATTTCTCCCAGATTCAACCGATCGGGGTGAGGGGGGGGGGGGGGGGAGACACGCGGGTACTATGGCCGAAGGAGTGCTCCACAACAGTCTGAAGACGAAAGCACTGATTAACGCAAATAAATCAAGTTTTTTTTGAACTGTCTGAAAATAGTGCCGACGTTGAAGATATGTTGAGGATGGAGGGAGGGAGAGCTGGACGGCCTCATATCGAAGAACTACTCATCTGATGTTAAAGAAGGTAGACCAAGGTTCGAAATTATTAAGGTTTTCAAATACCTCTTTTTACTGCTAAGGTGCCGAGAGGGCTGCACAAGCAGAGCAGCTGCTTGAAGTGAGTGATATTGGCTTAGTTACTCTCTCATGTCGCGCGAAGCGCGCAAGTACGAGACACGCCGACAGGCGTATCGGAGCACTTGTATATATATATATATATATATATATATATATATATATATATATATATATATAAAACCTATTCGAGCTGAAGCATAGCTCATAAAGGCTCCGAGCACAACGAATAACTTTCCCTTTGGCTCCTAACCTCCAACATATCACTTAGATTGGTACATTGCTAAGAGAGCTGCCATAAAATCAGTGTAGCCAGATGATCGTTTTTGAAGTTGGAAGGTATCCAATGTAATTGAACGTTCATTCTACCCTTACTGTACTTTTACTTTACATTGATCAATATTATGACAAATTCAACGACAGTCGAACGTGGAGTGCTCATTTTACTGCTGTTCTTTAAGGTAACTTTGTTTGCTCAAAAATGTTGTTGAAACTGTAGTTCACCTTCAAGTAATGAATAAACAAATAAATAAATACCCTTATTTATACGGATCTCCAAGTTTATTATTGCATCACCAAGCCTGATATCGAATGATATTTGGATCGTTGTCTAACGCCAAAACTGCTTACACTCGTGTCACCACATGCCGATTTTAATAAGGGCTATGTGGGCAAAATATATCTGAGAAGATTGTTCTCTGGCAGTTTTTCGCATATTAAGTTAGATTCATTGGTTAGCACAATAACCAAAGTGCTATTCATGAGTACAGTGCTTTTTTCTCATTGCAAGCACAGGAATGACCTAGCATTGAAGGTAGAGTTATAACAGAAACATTACTCGACAACACGGAGAAAGTTATGAATGTTTGAGGAAAGTCAGTTATATTTTCTGCATTATGGTCTCTATCCATAAGTTTGTAGAGAAGAACTCCGAATGGACTGACGTGCGTCGTTCGGTGCAGAATTTGGCAGAAGGCGTGATGAAGCAATGTCGAAGGCGATAGTGAAGTTTGAAGATGAACTCCATCGCAGCAGCGACGGCTGAGCTCGAGCTGGTGAACTCATCGTCAGTAATGTGCTTGATTTCTGAAACGATTAAGTTTTAAAGGGGCTATTTCGAAAGGTTGGAATAGCCGCGAAGATGCGGCTTTTTCGGGCTATGATCAAAAGGTACGGCCGTAACTGTATATCTGCTATCTCTTCTACACATAGTGCTTAGAGGTAGAAAAGAATATGGCATTTGAGAATATTGAAATATGTTTGGCATTAATTCGATTGTACAGTTGTGAAATCGACTATGATAGATCGCTTCGATGAATTCTTGTGTGTCATAGGGGTCCGATGATAGGAGAACGATTTTATTACTTCAATTTTCTTTCTATGTTTTTATATTCGGGGTGGCGATGTCCGTTTCTCCACGTGGTGCCACTGGAAACTGCTTGCTTTTGCAAGCCGAGCCAATCACGGACAATCGAATGCAGGCGACAGGCCCTAGTGACAGGCCGGCCTACGAACATTCTGTGTCACATTATATGGTTGATGACGTTACAGAGTTCTCGAGATAATGCTACGGCGTCCGCGGGAGCCGACGCGCACTTGCAAAGCCCGGCGAGTGTGAGAAGTATGCGAGGGTCCCTGATGCGAGGACGGCATCGGGGGGCAACTGAGCTAGTCAGAAACTCCCGCAACGTAGGCAAGACCCGCGTAGCAACGTTGAATGTGGGTACGTTGACGGGCCGCTTGTGCGAGTTGGTAGAAGCACTGGAGCGAAGAAAGATAGAATTCTGTGCGGTGCAGGAGACGAGGTGGTCCTGCTGCAAGTCGAGGGACATTGGCCGCGGCTTCAAGGCCGTTCTGTGCGGCAGTCCCAGGACCACCAGTGGTGTCGGTATGATCGTCTCCGAGCGTTTCTGTGACACGATTGCAAGCGTAGAACGTTTCGATGACCGCTTGATGAATATTATTGTCGCCGTAGAAGAGCGACTATGTCATTTCTTTTCCGCATATGCTCCGCAAACAGGTTGTTCCGAGCAAACCAAGGACGAGTTCTGGTCCCTGCTTGATGAGAAGACAGCGGAAGTGCCGTCAGAAGATATGGTTGTTGTAGCAGGTGACCTTAATGGTCACGTCGGAGCAGCGAAAGACGGTTACAGCTGTCATGGTGGTTTTGGATATGGGTCACGCAACGCCGATGGTGAGCGTATACTTGAGTATGCAGAATCACACGACCTCAGCATCGTGAATACCAAATTTCGAAAGCGTGACTCCCACCTCATCTCGTTTTATAGCGGGAACGCCAATACGCAGATTGACTATGTCCTTGTTAGATGTCACGACCAGGAAGCAGCTGTTGTCTCTCGCATTCGGTTGCCGACGGTCACAACTGTCGCGGAAACCTGGAAAGAGGCTACCGATGCGATAACCCGGGCTGCACGCCTCGAACTCGGCACAACGAAGCCTGGACGGCGTTGGGTCGACAAGCAGGCTTGGCTGTGGACTGACGATGTCAGGGAGAAGGTCAGGGAAAAGAAACGGCTGTATCACGTATTTATCGGTGACAAAACAGTCTGTAATTGGCGGAATTATCGAGAAGCGAGGAAAGCGGCAAAGAAGGCAGTGGCTGCTGCTGAAGCCGCATACTACGCTGAAGTCACCGAAAAACTGGAAACGCGCGATGGTGAGCGCTATCTTTACTGACTCGCCAAAGCTCGCTGTCGCCAAGCAGAAGACATCGAAAAGTTCTTTCGCATTAATGATGAGAACGGACGTCTTCTGATGGATCGTAAGAGGGCTGTGAAGCGATGGCACGACTACTTCGAGGAAATCTCGAATGTTGAATTTGACCATCCTGCTATTCCTTTTGCATCTCCTGTATACGGTCCCGTTCAGAAGATCACAGTGAGCGAAACTGAAGCAGCCCTGAGGAAGATGAAGTCAGGCAAAGTCACTGCCCTGCTGACTGGCTGACAGAGTTTTTCAATGAGGTTGTTGCTGAGAAGAAAGTGCCTGAGAGTTGGCAACAAAGCACGACTATCCCGATTTGGAAGAAGAAAGGCAGCGCTGCGGACTGCGCTAGCTACCGTCCGATTCGCCTACTTTTGCACACCATGAAAGCCTTTGAGCGAATTGTCGATAGACGTATTCGGGATGTCGTTCAGCTATCCAATAATCAGTGTGGCTTCGTTACCGGCTGTGGGACGGTTTATGCCATACACGCGTTCGTCTTCTGCTAGAGAAGCACCGCGAGAAACAGAAACCGGTGCATTTTGCCTTCCTGGACTTGGAGAAGGCCTTCGACCGCGTCCCGCGAAAAGTTATATGGTACGCTTTGCGACGACACGGCGTCCCTGAAGAGCTTATTGAGTGGGTGCGCATCCTCTAGTCGTGCCCAATAAGCCGAGTACGAGCACCAGCGGGTACCTCGATGGAGTTTCCGATCTTTGTCGGAGTGCATCAGGGGTCTGCGCTATCCCCACTGCTCTTCGTGGTCGTCATGGATGCAATTACACGAGATCTCCAAAAGGCAGCTCCCTGGACGTTGCTGTATGCCGATGATGTCATGCTTGCATGTGAAGACAAAGCCGAACTCGAGCGCACAATGGTGCGATCGCTTGGCATTGTTCGGACTCAAACTAAACGTCAAAAAACGGAGTACTTGACGACGGATATGAATGAGCTCGGATCTATCAAGATCAATGGTACTGACAGCTCACGAGTCACATCTTTCAAGTATCTCGGGTTAACAGTTACGCCCGATGGCAGCCTAAAGTTGGAGGTGAATGCGCGCGTAAGTGCAGCCTGGTCCAAATGGCGGTCGTTGACTGGGGTTCTCTGCGATAAGACAATGCCCGAATATCTCAAGTCGAAGGTTTATAGAACAGTCGTCCACCCATTAGCGACCTACGGTGCTGAGTGCTGGCCCGTGACGAGGGAAATCGAAAGCCGCCTCAGTGTAATGGAGACGAAGGTGTTAAGATGGACGGCCGGAGTAACGCGATTAGACCGCGTTCGCAATGACACCATACGACAGACGTTCGGTGTCGTCCCGATAGCCGACAAGTTGCGCGAAGCTCGTCTACGATAGTATGGCCACGTCCTTCGCGCTAACGACGACACCGTCTGTAAGATTGGCCTGAATCTTGAAGTCCCTGGAAAACGGCCCTGAGGACGCCCGAAGCAACGTTGGCTATACACGTTGCACTTGGACATAAAGATAGCTGGTGTGCATCCCGATCAAGCATTTGATCGGGAGAAATGGCGTCACCACACCAGAAGAGCGGACCCCGCCATCAAGCGGGACAAACGCTTATGAAAATGATGATGGTGATGCTTTTATGTTCGGACGGAATGCTGCAGTGGTCCACGCTAAAGGCTTCCCTACACTTTTGCGGCAATGCGGCAGCATCTCTCAGTCTCCATAAGTATAAGGCAGAGACGGAGAGCTAAACGGAGACGTGTCGGCTGTGCCAATAATTATGTACAAGTGCTCCGACACGCCTAACGGCGTGTCTCGCACTTGCGCGCTTCGCGCGACTTTGTAACCTTAATGACCTATGGAAAGTAGTTTTTGTAAAACATATAATTCACTAACATGGACCTGGTGCCCACTTTATCGGCATCAAGCGCTTCACCACTTCGGTACCTTCATCATAGACATTCTTTCCTGACCGGCCAGTAATGTCATTGGTTTGTGCTGCGCAGTACTTCTGTTCCTCAGGTTGTTCCTCCGCAATCGTTCTCATGCTCAACAGCCAGCGTTTCAAGTTGTCTTTGACATGTCTTCCGAAGCCAGGTTTCCCTCTCTCGTTTCTTCTTACTGGATCTAATTGCTGGTTCGATTTTACTGGTCTTCCCTTCCCCTCTTTAGTCCCCCACCTTCCTGGTCCCAACTACTGGCCACTTCTTTGTTTCCACTATTTACCCCTACTGTTCTCTTCTTGTTGATTTCCCCGTCCTGGCCTCTCCTCCAGGTTCTTCCTTTCCTTCCTGGTCGCTCTACCGGTCCACCATAGAGGTCCTCCTTACCGCCCTTCTCCACCACCCCCTTAGTGATCCTCCTATGCTCACGGCACTATCGTTGACACGTATTCAGAATCAGGATGCTTGCTGCGCGACGTAGGGGGCCCGTTTTCTGGATCAAGAAGCTCAAAAGCGTGCGCAGTCGCCGCTGTGTCGAGCATGAAGAGGCTATGCATATGGCAGATTCCTTCTTCTCCGTACGAATTCCCTTACGGCTCCCTTCTTGTTGGTTCCCCGTCCTGGTCCCGCCTCCAGGTCCCTTCTTCCAGTTAGATTCCTCCCGCCCTCCCCCTCGGGATCTTCCGTACTACTCTACCCCAATTAAGTAGGCCTCCCGCGCTCACGAACGGCGAGCGAACGCCCATTGCGTGACATCGGTGTCACATCCTCGAAATCCGGTCTCTCTTAATGGTAATGGATCCCCTTGCTGATCCTCCTTACTGTCCCTCATCTGATTGCTAACTCCCTAATGATCACTACATATTGCCTAAACTCTTCTTGGTGCCACCTTCTGGCCTGCTTCCTTGTTCCCCGATGTATCTCGATGCTCCTCCTGGTCGCTGCCCCCTGATCGCCGTCGGTTCTCCACCCTCAAACTCTCCCTTCCACCCTTACCCCTTCAGTAGCCATCTTATGCTAATGGCTCGAAATCGGTATCTGAATCTGGACGCTCAGAAACGCGCGTAGGTGGTGTTGAGTTAAGCAGTAAAGGGCTGCGTTTTCCCTGCTGCAGCAACATCCCACGATCATTAGCAAATTTTGCCCTGTAGATAATGCGGCGTATCTCACTTTGGTTAGATGACTCGACCGCTCTCGCTGTGGATGATGCGGCGTACCTCATTTTGGTTAGATCATTCGACCGCCCTCGCTGTGGATGATGCGGCGTATCTCACTTCGGTTAGATGACTCAACCGCTCTCGCTGTGGATGAAGCGGCGTGCCTCACTTAGGTTAGATCATTTGACCGCCCTCGCTGTAGATAATGCGGCTTATCTCACTTCGTTTGGATGACTCGACCTCTCTCGCTGTGGATGATGCGGCGTACCTTACTTAGGTTAGATCACTCCACGGACAAACTTTTTTATATATAGGTGGTGAGTGGTGAGTGGTGATGGTGATGGTCATAGTGATAGGTGGTGATATTTCACATAGGTTTGATCATTCGACCGCCCTCGCTGTGGATGATGCGGCGTATCTCACTTCGGTTAGATGACTCGACCTATCTCGCTGTGGATGATGCGGCGTACCTCACTTAGGTTAGATCACTCCACGGGCAAACTCTTTTGTATATAGGTGGTGAGTGGTGATGGTGATGGTGATAGTTGATGATATTTCACGTAGGTTTGATCATTCGACCGCCCTCGCTGTGGATGATGCGGCGTATCTCACTTCGGTTAGATCACTCCACGGGCAAACTCTTTTGTATATAGGTGGTGATGGTGATGGTGATGGTGATAGTTGGTAACATTTCACATAGGTTTGATCATTCGACCGCCCTCGCTGTGGATGATGCGGCGTATCTCACTTCGGTTAGATTACTCGACCTCTATCGCTGTGGATGATGCGGCGTACCTCACTTAGGTTAGATCACTCCACGGGCAAACTCTTTTGTATATAGGTGGTGATGATGATGGTGATGGTGATGGTGATAGTTGGTGATATTTCGCATAGGTTTGATCATTCGACCGCCCTCGCTGTGGATGATGCGGCGTATCTCACTTCGGTTAGATGACTCGACCTCTCTCGCTGTGGATGATGCGGCGTACCTCACTTAGGTTAGATCACTCCACGGGCAAACTCTTTTGTATATAGGTGGTGAGTGGTGATGGTGATGGTGATGGTGATGGTGATAGGTGGTGATATTTCACATAGGTTTGATCATTCGACCGCCCTCGCTGTGGATGATGCGGCGTATCTCACTTCGGTTAGATGACTCGACCTCTCTCGCTGTGGATGATGCGGCGTACCTCACTTAGGTTAGATCACTCCACGGACAAACTCTTTTATATATAGGTGGTGATGGTGATTCCAGGCCTTGGTACCGCTGCAGCCGCTTTTCCGTGGAAACTGATAATGTGATGATGATAATTATAATGAAACCGCATTGGACATGGAGTAGGGTGGCAAAGCTGAGGAGGGGTGCCTCCTTCGCGGCAGTTTTGCCTCCCACGAGGCAGTTTTGCTGCCTGACATGTGACGCGTTGCCGTAAAACTGTGCGGAGGCCTTAAGGAGATTGCTTCGTGTTACCCTTTCCTGATGAAGCGACGTGATGATAAGCCCGCATATCCATCGAACGATGCGATGAATGTATGTGAATCTAAACATGTAAACGGCGACGCGCCGCGGTGGAGCTCTGCACGACTGGGGCGACGGACCTGCCGGGTGGGGCGACGGACCTGCAGCGCGGGACTCACCGTGGAGCGTGCCCTAACTGATACGACATACAGGTATTCGGGCGACCACCCGGAATTGGAGGCTTTTTTTATCTTGCACACCTGCCCATCGACTTCTGTGATACGCCGGACGTAGGACTCATCAACTTCACTGAACGAGAACTACTCATGCTGTCGTAATCTTACCTATTCGCTTTTAAAAGCGATGAAGGATGGAAACGAGGTAGAAATCTGTTTCCACAGCATATATTTGTTCTCATAAGTCTAATTCGCAGGAAAGCGTTGTTTTGCACATAACCAGAGATAATAAAGTTGCCCTAGGGAGAACTTGTTGTTATAGCTGGATAGAGTATCGATTACGAGTATACTAAAATAGCAGCCAACTCAGTGTATTTATAATGTTTAATCATCATGCAAATTTAGAAAGTACTGGCCTTTTTTGCAACCTCTGCGTAACAGTTCTACAACGATTGTCCATACAGCGCATGGACCCAAACCTTACGATTTGTGCAACGCATCCGTGATGTCTTTTTTGCAATTAGGTCATCACATTCCGTATTAGGTAGAATTCTGGGGTGTTCCTCGAAACACAACGAGCAAAATAAGATGCTTTTGTCCACCGTTAGGTGTTCATCTGTTTGTGACCTCGACTTTCTTCGTAGCTTTGCTCCCTGTGAAAGAAGATGAGTTGAGCATCCCGATACAACTACATCACATCGACCACCGTATGTTTTTGGTGCCCCACAAACGGAAGCCCGTCCTGGGCGCAGTTGTAGTACGGCCGCTGACCTCGGCACATCTCTGCGATAGTGTTGCGCGTAACAATATCGCAGAGATGACACGGAGGTATGCCAGATGCCTAATACTAGTCGCATCTGAGCGGTTTGGTCGCGAATAGTGCAGAACTCACCACACATGCCAGGTGAAAGGTCTTTTTCACACTCTTTATGCGCACTTGTGTCTTCTTTAATGATCAGCTGTGGTTGACCAGCTTTGGATCCAGGCGTGTTCTCTAAGTGACGTCGAAGTGCTGGATTTAGAGGAAAACTTGAGTATATTGTTGCCATTTGTGCGGTGATGATTCTCTTACCATAAAGACTTATTGCATGTGCATGCATGCATGCCACTCCAGCACCGGACCCACTGTTGTAGGTACTAGACCTTTGTCCTTGGGAAAAAATTTCGAATTTCGAATGATCGAATAATATTCGATTTCCAAAATTTCGAACTACGAATAATCGAATATTATTCGATTCTCAAAATTTCGAATTTCGAATGATCGATTAATATTCAATTTTCAATATTTCGAATTTCGAATGATCGAATTTCGAATTGTCGAATATTCGAATAATCAAATGAACACCTTACTTATTGTGGTCACCCAATGATTGACATTTACTTATTTTTTATTACCCACTGTAAACTGCGTTCGACAGAGCGGCCTATGCAAAAGCTTCAGATTGTCAGTACTCTTGTACCAATTGGTTAATTGCGAAAAGACCGGTAATTATCAATTGTGGTACATCGATTTCTATCAATGGATCTCCCGTCCGTGGCCGACATACTCCCGCTACTCTTACATTAAATCAGGGCTAATGGAGTGGAGAGCGGCGAGTCCAGTGAGTGGATAAGCGCTACTGAGGCTGAAGGCGACGAGCGAGGCGAGGGCGAGCTGAGGACCGAACCGAGACTGTGGAAGTCGGTGACCAGGCTCAGATGCCGTTGCTCAAGTGCAGCGAAGGCTGCTCCATCCATTTCCTTCACGAGACTAAAAGATGGTGACAAAGATATAATGACAATGAAGCACCCTTGCTTCCCTAAGAATTCGTACCCCGAGAAGAGAGAAACACTCTGGATAGGCAGAGCAAGATTGTTCTACTTCTTGCTCCATAGGTGAGTGTCTCCTTAGGTTATACCAAAGCTTCTATGTTGTAAAAGAAAGGTTAGCATGGACGAAGAAGTAGCACAAGGGCGATCTGGTGCAGAAGAGGCACATTGGAGGCTCATGAGCGGCATTCAATCTGCGTTCTGGCTCTTTTGAAGAGCATCGCGTCACTTATAAGCAAATGGACCCGAAGTCCATGGTTGGAATCTAATCCCGTAAGACACTACGACTTGGACAGTGTTATTGCGAAAAAGTGGATGGCTCGCTCTCATAGGAAACGGAGTATGACTGGCTCTTGTACTCCATAGCCATTGCTCTTCCTCTCTTCTTTAACGTCTTTGCTGGCAGAAAGCGGGAGCTTTCCAGGCTCCAGAAAGTGCTACTTCCCTATCGCAGCTCCTTCCGGCTTTAACCATTCCGTGGTTGTACTTGGGGTAGAAATACAAAATGGAGATTCTCCCGTAGTATACCGAAGGCAAAAGCGTCATTGAACAGCCATAACACGATTCATTTGTTAGTGTTATTCACGTGACTGGGCGCAGGAGGCTCGATGGCGCTCAAAGGAAGCAGGGACGCAGCGGAGGTCCGCGTTTGCCCGCGCCCCCCGCGTCGACTAACAAGGGAAGTGTCTGAAGCGTGTCTGAACAGGAAGAGCGAGTCATATAGGGAGATTCCCCACCCCTCAGTTAGTATAAAAATGTGTTTATTTGCGCCAAAAAACCAAGGAGTACGGGGTCGTTGTAGTTACAATGTAATGGGAACCTCACGAGTTCGGCGGTCTTGTATGTTCACGATGCGCCTGCCGCAAGCGGGTCGCAGCGCTGTGAATAGAGACGTTGCTTCATGCGACGAAGATCGAGGGTTCAATTCTCCTGCGCTGCTGCACTTTTGCATTTCAACTGATTATTGAGATTTGATGGATTCTGACGTCCATACCCTTTAGAGCTTTTCTACTAATTTTTCCAGCTGCATGCTGCGGTATTCAACATAACGATGTGTAAACGTTCAACACCTGTGATACACAGGCACAATGTGCATGAAGAAGAAGCACTGGTCACAATACGGACGGCGTATAAAGGCTACAGGCTCCTCACAGTTTGTTTCCCTAGATGAACTGATGACCTCGGAAAAACCATCCTGCTCGGATTTTCAAAGACCAGGATGTGACGTTGTAGGCGGTTCAAATGAGAAACGAGGTCTGTGGATCGCGCAAATTAACCTAAACGGCATCGATGCACTCTTTCTCTCATCTTTGCCTGTCAACTGGAAATCAGAGGTAGCTGAAGGTTTTTTAAACCTTACACCAGCAATGTCCGCCGATGCTGGAGTGGTGATCTACCTACTTACGCTGAAGTGTGGCCAACCTTTACGCAAGGAGCTTTCGAGGAAAGAAATCAAGCTGCCCGAACGGATGGCCAGCATACTCAAGGACTTCGAAGCACGTCAACTTGAAGTTGACGAAGACGAACAGCTGGAAGTGGTGGAAGAAGAAGATTGGGATCCGCAATCTTAACTGATAGACGTGGAGATGAATTGGACATATGATAACGTTCTCAGGTGGAATGATTTTACTCCCACGTCACGACCCTCCTTTTGACCTACAAAAAAGGGACAACATCCTGAAGGTAGATGTCGAAGCTGCGGGTAGCTGCGGATAGCTGAAGGAGAACAGATTTGTTATAGTGACATTGAAGGTGGTGTCGCTGGTATACCTGTGAGCAGCCTGTAACTTTTAAACGCTGTCCGATTGAGACCACTGCTTCTGTTTCATGCACTTTGGGCCTGTGCATCACTGGTGTTGAACGTTTATACATCGTTGAGTAACTTTCTCATTGCCTTGCGGTTAACAAACTGGTCACTAATAAGCAAGAAATTTACTCTCCACGGTGTACAACTGGAGAATTAGGCAAAACATTTGAAAGTTGTATAGATGTCGGAATCGTTCAACTCTCAACCAAACATATGAAATGCAAAAATGCAGCAGAGCAGGAGAATCGAACCCACGACCTCCCACCCATGAAACAACGTCTCTATCCACTGAGCTCCGAGCCATTTGGCGGGCGAACAAGACCCACGAATTCTACTGTAACGGACTTGTGTTTAACGACTTGGCAAAAATAAATCCATTTTTAACTAATTGAGGGGTGGGGATTCTCCCTATATGACTCGCTCTTCCCTTTCAGACATACGCTCCAGACCCTTCCCTTGTCAGATTGCATACGCACAATTCGGCCACTTTGAGTGACACGCGAAACAAAACGTCGTTCTTATCAGAAGGTAGCCATGCCCTGGTTTTCGAAGAGGACTGCCATTAACTTCTTAAGAGATTGATAAAGAATATTCGAAATTCGATTATTCGAAATTCGAAGCCTTCGAATATTCGAATAAACGAACATTCGAATATTGGGTTTTCTCGAATATTCGAATAAACGAATAATTCGAATATTGGACCTTCTCGAATATTCGAATATTCGAAATTCGAATTTGTTCGAAATTCGACTACTCGAAATTCGAAAAGGACAAAGGTCTAGTAGGTACATGTCACCGCATACGGAGAGACGTGACAGCGGAAACATTGAATGTTTTTTCTGAAATTACTTGTGGTAGAAAATTCAAGAAAACCAAGTGCCAGCAAACTTACCTCAACCACACAAGTGCAGAATGTTCAATCTCTACCCTACACCGACTGTCTTCCCATACACATTCCAAACAGTACTGTCGAATCGACGTATTGCGGTCTTCTTGTTTTTGAACACGTTTGCAGCGAGACGATGCTGTATGTGTTTTCTCGAACGCGAAATGACGGCGAAGGTTATCGCCTATCCTATACATCCATTTGTAACACATTTTTCAACGTTGTGGTTGCTACATGACCTACCGCTGCTTCATAGTAATCGGCCAATTCTATAACGATTTATAAGCATGTCTATTCCAAAATCTGCTCTCACATTTGCCTTCCTTTTCAACTTTTCTTGTTTTGGCAAAGATGCCACTTTTCAGCAAACATGGACGTGCCCATCTCAGCGCCTATGCGATTAAATGAAGGCCATTTCTTGATCTTTTCTTGCCCTGAATGCAGTTGGGGTTATTCCTCACGTGAACAGTTTTTTCCCACCAAAGTACTCCTTCTCGAGGTTCTGCTTTATTTGGAGGCATTTCTTGTTTCGTAGGTATGCCAGCACCTCCGTGAGTCTGTTGTTGAAGACAGCCTCACCGCTTATACGAAGCAATTTCTGGAATGCGGGAAAGGACTGGTTTTTGCAATTCATACACCTAATCATCATTATCAAAAATGCTATTGTATATGCACACTCTTTCGCGTTTTTATTCCAAGAATATGAAATCTGCAAAAGCACACTTCTGTGACACTACTTGGAAATGTTGCCTTGCAGCCCTTATAAAAGGAGAGGGCTTCATCGGAGACTTCGGCTCAAGTTGCGGAACTAGACGCTTTATTTCTTTGAAAAGTATTTTTACTTCTCTCCATGTCCTTTCCGCTGATAGAAAAAACGCTGATGCAATGTCATTTCAGGAACGGCAGAAATATAATAGATCTACCCTTTGAACCTGTTGGAAACCCTCTGTCGCGGTCATCTGCAATCATGAGCGTGGCGAACTTCAGAGCGTACTTTGTCACATTGTGGGAGTGCTCTAGTGACGCTCCTCTGTTTCCGTATTGTGGCAACCTCCAAGCTTGCAACGGAGTAATAATAACTGGAAAAAAATATTAGCGTAATACGGCATGGAGAGCATGCATACATCAAATCACTTGTAGTTAGAGCGAATCCCATCCCACTTGGGTCTTTCGGCATACGAAAGAAGCAGATCCCGTCATCAGGGTTCCTTTCCAGCTCCATCATTGTTCCCCGATGTATCTCGATGCTCCTCCTGGTCGCTGCCCCCTGATCGCCGTCGGTTCTCCACCCTCAAACTCTCCCTTCCACCCTTACCCCTTCAGTAGCCATCTTATGCTAATGGCTCGAAATCGGTATCTGAATCTGGACGCTCAGAAACGCGCGTAGGTGGTGTTGAGTTAAGCAGTAAAGGGCTGCGTTTTCCCTGCTGCAGCAACATCCCACGATCATTAGCAAATTTTGCCCTGTAGATAATGCGGCGTATCTCACTTTGGTTAGATGACTCGACCGCTCTCGCTGTGGATGATGCGGCGTACTTCATTTTGGTTAGATCATTCGACCGCCCTCGCTGTGGATGATGCGGCGTATCTCACTTCGGTTAGATGACTCAACCGCTCTCGCTGTGGATGAAGCGGCGTGCCTCACTTAGGTTAGATCATTTGACCGCCCTCGCTGTAGATAATGCGGCTTATCTCACTTCGTTTGGATGACTCGACCTCTCTCGCTGTGGATGATGCGGCGTACCTTACTTAGGTTAGATCACTCCACGGACAAACTTTTTTATATATAGGTGGTGAGTGGTGAGTGGTGATGGTGATGGTCATAGTGATAGGTGGTGATATTTCACATAGGTTTGATCATTCGACCGCCCTCGCTGTGGATGATGCGGCGTATCTCACTTCGGTTAGATGACTCGACCTCTCTCGCTGTGGATGATGCGGCGTATCTCACTTAGGTTAGATCACTCCATGGGCAAACTCTTTTGTATATAGGTGGTGAGTGGTGAGTGGTGATGGTGATGGTCATAGTGATAGGTGGTGATATTTCACATAGGTTTGATCATTCGACCGCCCTCGCTGTGGATGATGCGGCGTATCTCACTTCGGTTAGATGACTCGACCTCTCTCGCTGTGGATGATGCGGCGTACCTCACTTAGGTTAGATCACTCCACGGGCAAACTCTTTTGTATATAGGTGGTGAGTGGTGAGTGGTGATGGTGATGGTGATGGTGATAGTTGATGATATTTCACATAGGTTTGATCATTCGACCGCCCTCGCTGTGGATAATGCGGCGTACCTCACTTAGGTTAGATCACTCCATGGGCAAACTCTTTTGTATATAGGTGGTGAGTGGTGATGGTGATGGTGATGGTGATGGTGATGGTGATAGTTGGTGATATTTCACATAGGTTTGATCATTCGACCGCCCTCGCTGTGGATGATGCGGCGTATCTCACTTCGGTTAGATGGCTCGACCTCTCTCGCTGTGGATGATGCGGCGTACCTCACTTAGGTTAGATCACTCCACGGGCAAACTCTTTTGTATATAGGTGGTGAGTGGTGAGTGGTGATGGTGATGGTGATGGTGATAGTTGATGATATTTCACATAGGTTTGATCATTCGACCGCCCTCGCTGTGGATAATGCGGCGTACCTCACTTAGGTTAGATCACTCCACGAACAAACTCTTTTATATATAGGTGGTGAGTGGTGAGTGGTGATGGTGATGGTCATGGTGATAGTTGATGATATTTCACATAGGTTTGATCATTCGACCGCCCTCGCTGTGGATGATGCGGCGTATCTCACTTCGGTTAGATGACTCGACCTATCTCGCTGTGGATGATGCGGCGTACCTCACTTAGGTTAGATCACTCCACGGGCAAACTCTTTTGTATATAGGTGGTGAGTGGTGATGGTGATGGTGATGGTGATGGTGATAGTTGATGATATTTCACGTAGGTTTGATCATTCGACCGCCCTCGCTGTGGATGATGCGGCGTATCTCACTTCGGTTAGATCACTCCACGGGCAAACTCTTTTGTATATAGGTGGTGATGGTGATGGTGATGGTGATGGTGATAGTTGGTAACATTTCACATAGGTTTGATCATTCGACCGCCCTCGCTGTGGATGATGCGGCGTATCTCACTTCGGTTAGATTACTCGACCTCTCTCGCTGTGGATGATGCGGCGTACCTCACTTAGGTTAGATCACTCCACGGGCAAACTCTTTTGTATATAGGTGGTGATGATGATGGTGATGGTGATGGTGATAGTTGGTGATATTTCGCATAGGTTTGATCATTCGACCGCCCTCGCTGTGGATGATGCGGCGTATCTCACTTCGGTTAGATGACTCGACCTCTCTCGCTGTGGATGATGCGGCGTACCTCACTTAGGTTAGATCACTCCACGGGCAAACTCTTTTGTATATAGGTGGTGAGTGGTGATGGTGATGGTGATGGTGATGGTGATAGGTGGTGATATTTCACATAGGTTTGATCATTCGACCGCCCTCGCTGTGGATGATGCGGCGTATCTCACTTCGGTTAGATGACTCGACCTCTCTCGCTGTGGATGATGCGGCGTACCTCACTTAGGTTAGATCACTCCACGGACAAACTCTTTTATATATAGGTGGTGATGGTGATTCCAGGCCTTGGTACCGCTGCAGCCGCTTTTCCGTGGAAACTGATAATGTGATGATGATAATGATAATGAAACCGCATTGGACATGGAGTAGGGTGGCAAAGCTGAGGAGGGGTGCCTCCTTCGCGGCAGTTTTGCCTCCCACGAGGCAGTTTTGCTGCCTGACATGTGACGCGTTGCCGTAAAACTGTGCGGAGGCCTTAAAGAGATTGCTTCGTGTTACCCTTTCCTGATGAAGCGACGTGATGATAAGCCCGCATATCCATCGAACGATGCGATGAATGTATGTGAATCTAAACATGTAAACGGCGACGCGCCGCGGTGGAGCTCTGCACGACTGGGGCGACGGACCTGCCGGGTGGGGCGACGGACCTGCAGCGCGGGACTCACCGTGGAGCGTGCCCTAACTGATACGACATACAGGTATTCGGGCGACCACCCGGAATTGGAGGCTTTTTTTATCTTGCACACCTGCCCATCGACTTCTGTGATACGCCGGACGTAGGACTCATCAACTTCACTGAACGAGAACTACTCATGCTGTCGTAATCTTACCTATTCGCTTTTAAAAGCGATGAAGGATGGAAACGAGGTAGAAATCTGTTTCCACAGCATATATTTGTTCTCATAAGTCTAATTCGCAGGAAAGCGTTGTTTTGCACATAACCAGAGATAATAAAGTTGCCCTAGGGAGAACTTGTTGTTATAGCTGGATAGAGTATCGATTACGAGTATACTAAAATAGCAGCCAACTCAGTGTATTTATAATGTTTAATCATCATGCAAATTTAGAAAGTACTGGCCTTTTTTGCAACCTCTGCGTAACAGTTCTACAACGATTGTCCATACAGCGCATGGACCCAAACCTTACGATTTGTGCAACGCATCCGTGATGTCTTTTTTGCAATTAGGTCATCACATTCCGTATTAGGTAGAATTCTGGGGTGTTCCTCGAAACACAACGAGCAAAATAAGATGCTTTTGTCCACCGTTAGGTGTTCATCTGTTTGTGACCTCGTCTTTCTTCGTAGCTTTGCTCCCTGTGAAAGAAGATGAGTTGAGCATCCCGATACAACTACATCACATCGACCACCGTATGTTTTTGGTGCCCCACAAACGGAAGCCCGTCCTGGGCGCAGTTGTAGTACGGCCGCTGACCTCGGCACATCTCTGCGATAGTGTTGCGCGTAACAATATCGCAGAGATGACACGGAGGTATGCCAGATGCCTAATACTAGTCGCATCTGAGCGGTTTGGTCGCGAATAGTGCAGAACTCACCACACATGCCAGGTGAAAGGTCTTTTTCACACTCTTTATGCGCACTTGTGTCTTCTTTAATGATCAGCTGTGGTTGACCAGCTTTGGATCCAGGCGTGTTCTCTAAGTGACGTCGAAGTGCTGGATTTAGAGGAAAACTTGTGTATATTGTTGCCATTTGTGCGGTGATGATTCTCTTACCATAAAGACTTATTGCATGTGCATGCATGCATGCCACTCCAGCACCGGACCCACTGTTGTAGGTACTAGACCTTTGTCCTTGGGAAAAAATTTCGAATTTCGAATGATCGAATAATATTCGATTTCCAAAATTTCGAACTACGAATAATCGAATATTATTCGATTCTCAAAATTTCGAATTTCGAATGATCGATTAATATTCAATTTTCAATATTTCGAATTTCGAATGATCGAATTTCGAATTGTCGAATATTCGAATAATCAAATGAACACCTTACTTATTGTGGTCACCCAATGATTGACATTTACTTATTTTTTATTAACCACTGTAAACTGCGTTCGACAGAGCGGCCTATGCAAAAGCTTCAGATTGTCAGTACTCTTGTACCAATTGGTTAATTGCGAAAAGACCGGTAATTATCAATTGTGGTACATCGATTTCTATCAATGGATCTCCCGTCCGTGGCCGACATACTCCCGCTACTCTTACATTAAATCAGGGCTAATGGAGTGGAGAGCGGCGAGTCCAGTGAGTGGATAAGCGCTACTGAGGCTGAAGGCGACGAGCGAGGCGAGGGCGAGCTGAGGACCGAACCGAGACTGTGGAAGTCGGTGACCAGGCTCAGATGCCGTTGCTCAAGTGCAGCGAAGGCTGCTCCATCCATTTCCTTCACGAGACTAAAAGATGGTGACAAAGATATAATGACAATGAAGCACCCTTGCTTCCCTAAGAATTCGTACCCCGAGAAGAGAGAAACACTCTGGATAGGCAGAGCAAGATTGTTATACTTCTTGCTCCATAGGTGAGTGTCTCCTTAGGTTATACCAAAGCTTCTATGTTGTAAAAGAAAGGTTAGCATGGACGAAGAAGTAGCACAAGGGCGATCTGGTGCAGAAGAGGCACATTGGAGGCTCATGAGCGGCATTCAATCTGCGTTCTGGCTCTTTTGAAGAGCATCGCGTCACTTATAAGCAAATGGACCCGAAGTCCATGGTTGGAATCTAATCCCGTAAGACACTACGACTTGGACAGTGTTATTGCGAAAAAGTGAATGGCTCGCTCTCATAGGAAACGGAGTATGACTGGCTCTTGTACTCCATAGCCATTGCTCTTCCTCTCTTCTTTAACGTCTTTGCTGGCAGAAAGCGGGAGCTTTCCAGGCTCCAGAAAGTGCTACTTCCCTATCGCAGCTCCTTCCGGCTTTAACCATTCCGTGGTTGTACTTGGGGTAGAAATACAAAATGGAGATTCTCCCGTAGTATACCGAAGGCAAAAGCGTCATTGAACAGCCATAACACGATTCATTTGTTAGTGTTATTCACGTGACTGGGCGCAGGAGGCTCGATGGCGCTCAAAGGAAGCAGGGACGCAGCGGAGGTCCGCGTTTGCCCGCGCCCCCCGCGTCGACTAACAAGGGAAGTGTCTGAAGCGTGTCTGAACAGGAAGAGCGAGTCATATAGGGAGATTCCCCACCCCTCAGTTAGTATAAAAATGTGTTTATTTGCGCCAAAAAACCAAGGAGTACGGGGTCGTTGTAGTTACAATGTAATGGGAACCTCACGAGTTCGGCGGTCTTGTATGTTCACGATGCGCCTGCCGCAAGCGGGTCGCAGCGCTGTGAATAGAGACGTTGCTTCATGCGACGAAGATCGAGGGTTCAATTCTCCTGCGCTGCTGCACTTTTGCATTTCAACTGATTGTTGAGATTTGATGGATTCTGACGTCCATACCCTTTAGAGCTTTTCTACTAATTTTTCCAGCTGCATGCTGCGGTATTCAACATAACGATGTGTAAACGTTCAACACCTGTGATACACAGGCACAATGTGCATGAAGAAGAAGCACTGGTCACAATACGGACGGCGTATAAAGGCTACAGGCTCCTCACAGTTTGTTTCCCTAGATGAACTGATGACCTCGGAAAAACCATCCTGCTCGGATTTTCAAAGACCAGGATGTGACGTTGTAGGCGGTTCAAATGAGAAACGAGGTCTGTGGATCGCGCAAATTAACCTAAACGGCATCGATGCACTCTTTCTCTCATCTTTGCCTGTCAACTGGAAATCAGAGGTAGCTGAAGGTTTTTTAAACCTAACACCAGCAATGTCCGCCGATGCTGGAGTGGTGATCTACCTACTTACGCTGAAGTGTGGCCAACCTTTACGCAAGGAGCTTTCGAGGAAAGAAATCAAGCTGCCCGAACGGATGGCCAGCATACTCAAGGACTTCGAAGCACGTCAACTTGAAGTTGACGAAGACGAACAGCTGGAAGTGGTGGAAGAAGAAGATTGGGATCCGCAATCTTAACTGATAGACGTGGAGATGAATTGGACATATGATAACGTTCTCAGGTGGAATGATTTTACTCCCACGTCACGACCCTCCTTTTGACCTACAAAAAAGGGACAACATCCTGAAGGTAGATGTCGAAGCTGCGGGTAGCTGCGGATAGCTGAAGGAGAACGGATTTGTTATAGTGACATTGAAGGTGGTGTCGCTGGTATACCTGTGAGCAGCCTGTAACTTTTAAACGCTGTCCGATTGAGACCACTGCTTCTGTTTCATGCACTTTGGGCCTGTGCATCACTGGTGTTGAACGTTTATACATCGTTGAGTAACTTTCTCATTGCCTTGCGGTTAACAAACTGGTCACTAATAAGCAAGAAATTTACTCTCCACGGTGTACAACTGGAGAATTAGGCAAAACATTTGAAAGTTGTATAGATGTCGGAATCGTTCAACTCTCAACCAAACATATGAAATGCAAAAATGCAGCAGAGCAGGAGAATCGAACCCACGACCTCCCACCCATGAAACAACGTCTCTATCCACTGAGCTCCGAGCCATTTGGCGGGCGAACAAGACCCACGAATTCTACTGTAACGGACTTGTGTTTAACGACTTGGCAAAAATAAATCCATTTTTAACTAATTGAGGGGTGGGGATTCTCCCTATATGACTCGCTCTTCCCTTTCAGACATACGCTCCAGACCCTTCCCTTGTCAGATTGCATACGCACAATTCGGCCACTTTGAGTGACACGCGAAACAAAACGTCGTTCTTATCAGAAGGTAGCCATGCCCTGGTTTTCGAAGAGGACTGCCATTAACTTCTTAAGAGATTGATAAAGAATATTCGAAATTCGATTATTCGAAATTCGAAGCCTTCGAATATTCGAATAAACGAACATTCGAATATTGGGTTTTCTCGAATATTCGAATAAACGAATAATTCGAATATTGGACCTTCTCGAATATTCGAATATTCGAAATTCGAATTTGTTCGAAATTCGACTACTCGAAATTCGAAAAGGACAAAGGTCTAGTAGGTACATGTCACCGCATACGGAGAGACGTGACAGCGGAAACATTGAATGTTTTTTCTGAAATTACTTGTGGTAGAAAATTCAAGAAAACCAAGTGCCAGCAAACTTACCTCAACCACACAAGTGCAGAATGTTCAATCTCTACCCTACACCGACTGTCTTCCCATACACATTCCAAACAGTACTGTCGAATCGACGTATTGCGGTCTTCTTGTTTTTGAACACGTTTGCAGCGAGACGATGCTGTATGTGTTTTCTCGAACGCGAAATGACGGCGAAGGTTATCGCCTATCCTATACATCCATTTGTAACACATTTTTCAACGTTGTGGTTGCTACATGACCTACCGCTACTTCATAGTAATCGGCCAATTCTATAACGATTTATAAGCATGTCTATTCCAAAATCTGCTCTCACATTTGCCTTCCTTTTCAACTTTTCTTGTTTTGGCAAAGATGCCACTTTTCAGCAAACATGGACGTGCCCATCTCAGCGCCTATGCGATTAAATGAAGGCCATTTCTTGATCTTTTCTTGCCCTGAATGCAGTTGGGGTTATTCCTCACGTGAACAGTTTTTTCCCACCAAAGTACTCCTTCTCGAGGTTCTGCTTTATTTGGAGGCATTTCTTGTTTCGTAGGTATGCCAGCACCTCCGTGAGTCTGTTGTTGAAGACAGCCTCACCGCTTATACGAAGCAATTTCTGGAATGCGGGAAAGGACTGGTTTTTGCAATTCATACACCTAATCATCATTATCAAAAATGCTATTGTATATGCACACTCTTTCGCGTTTTTCTTCCAAGAATATGAAATCTGCAAAAGCACACTTCTGTGACACTACTTGGAAATGTTGCCTTGCAGCCCTTATAAAAGGAGAGGGCTTCATCGGAGACTTCGGCTCAAGTTGCGGAACTAGGCGCTTTATTTCTTTGAAAAGTATTTTTACTTCTCTCCATGTCCTTTCCGCTGATAGAAAAAACGCTGATGCAATGTCATTTCAGGAACGGCAGAAATATAATAGATCTACCCTTTGAACCTGTTGGAAACCCTCTGTCGCGGTCATCTGCAATCATGAGCGTGGCGAACTTCAGAGCGTACTTTGTCACATTGTGGGAGTGCTCTAGTGACGCTCCTCTGTTTCCGTATTGTGGCAACCTCCAAGCTTGCAACGGAGTAATAATAACTGGAAAAAAATATTAGCGTAATACGGCATGGAGAGCATGCATACATCAAATCACTTGTAGTTAGAGCGAATCCCATCCCACTTGGGTCTTTCGGCATACGAAAGAAGCAGATCCCGTCATCAGGGTTCCTTTCCAGCTCCATCATTGTTCCCCGATGTATCTCGATGCTCCTCCTGGTCGCTGCCCCCTGATCGCCGTCGGTTCTCCACCCTCAAACTCTCCCTTCCACCCTTACCCCTTCAGTAGCCATCTTATGCTAATGGCTCGAAATCGGTATCTGAATCTGGACGCTCAGAAACGCGCGTAGGTGGTGTTGAGTTAAGCAGTAAAGGGCTGCGTTTTCCCTGCTGCAGCAACATCCCACGATCATTAGCAAATTTTGCCCTGTAGATAATGCGGCGTATCTCACTTTGGTTAGATGACTCGACCGCTCTCGCTGTGGATGATGCGGCGTACCTCATTTTGGTTAGATCATTCGACCGCCCTCGCTGTGGATGATGCGGCGTATCTCACTTCGGTTAGATGACTCAACCGCTCTCGCTGTGGATGAAGCGGCGTGCCTCACTTAGGTTAGATCATTTGACCGCCCTCGCTGTAGATAATGCGGCTTATCTCACTTCGTTTGGATGACTCGACCTCTCTCGCTTTGGATGATGCGGCGTACCTTACTTAGGTTAGATCACTCCACGGACAAACTTTTTTATATATAGGTGGTGAGTGGTGAGTGGTGATGGTGATGGTCATAGTGATAGGTGGTGATATTTCACATAGGTTTGATCATTCGACCGCCCTCGCTGTGGATGATGCGGCGTATCTCACTTCGGTTAGATGACTCGACCTCTCTCGCTGTGGATGATGCGGCGTACCTCACTTAGGTTAGATCACTCCATGGGCAAACTCTTTTGTATATAGGTGGTGAGTGGTGAGTGGTGATGGTGATGGTCATAGTGATAGGTGGTGATATTTCACATAGGTTTGATCATTCGACCGCCCTCGCTGTGGATGATGCGGCGTATCTCACTTCGGTTAGATGACTCGACCTCTCTCGCTGTGGATGATGCGGCGTACCTCACTTAGGTTAGATCACTCCATGGGCAAACTCTTTTGTATATAGGTGGTGAGTGGTGATGGTGATGGTGATGGTGATGGTGATGGTGATAGTTGGTGATATTTCACATAGGTTTGATCATTCGACCGCCCTCGCTGTGGATGATGCGGCGTATCTCACTTCGGTTAGATGGCTCGACCTCTCTCGCTGTGGATGATGCGGCGTACCTCACTTAGGTTAGATCACTCCACGGGCAAACTCTTTTGTATATAGGTGGTGAGTGGTGAGTGGTGATGGTGATGGTGATGGTGATAGTTGATGATATTTCACATAGGTTTGATCATTCGACCGCCCTCGCTGTGGATAATGCGGCGTACCTCACTTAGGTTAGATCACTCCACGAACAAACTCTTTTATATATAGGTGGTGAGTGGTGAGTGGTGATGGTGATGGTCATGGTGATAGTTGATGATATTTCACATAGGTTTGATCATTCGACCGCCCTCGCTGTGGATGATGCGGCGTATCTCACTTCGGTTAGATGACTCGACCTATCTCGCTGTGGATGATGCGGCGTACCTCACTTAGGTTAGATCACTCCACGGGCAAACTCTTTTGTATATAGGTGGTGAGTGGTGATGGTGATGGTGATGGTGATGGTGATAGTTGATGATATTTCACGTAGGTTTGATCATTCGACCGCCCTCGCTGTGGATGATGCGGCGTATCTCACTTCGGTTAGATCACTCCACGGGCAAACTCTTTTGTATATAGGTGGTGATGGTGATGGTGATGGTGATGGTGATAGTTGGTAACATTTCACATAGGTTTGATCATTCGACCGCCCTCGCTGTGGATGATGCGGCGTATCTCACTTCGGTTAGATTACTCGACCTCTCTCGCTGTGGATGATGCGGCGTACCTCACTTAGGTTAGATCACTCCACGGGCAAACTCTTTTGTATATAGGTGGTGATGATGATGGTGATGGTGATGGTGATAGTTGGTGATATTTCGCATAGGTTTGATCATTCGACCGCCCTCGCTGTGGATGATGCGGCGTATCTCACTTCGGTTAGATGACTCGACCGCTCTCGCTGTGGATGATGCGGCGTACCTCACTTAGGTTAGATCACTCCACGGGCAAACTCTTTTGTATATAGGTGGTGAGTGGTGATGGTGATGGTGATGGTGATGGTGATAGGTGGTGATATTTCACATAGGTTTGATCATTCGACCGCCCTCGCTGTGGATGATGCGGCGTATCTCACTTCGGTTAGATGACTCGACCTCTCTCGCTGTGGATGATGCGGCGTACCTCACTTAGGTTAGATCACTCCACGGACAAACTCTTTTATATATAGGTGGTGATGGTGATTCCAGGCCTTGGTACCGCTGCAGCCGCTTTTCCGTGGAAACTGATAATGTGATGATGATAATGATAATGAAACCGCATTGGACATGGAGTAGGGTGGCAAAGCTGAGGAGGGGTGCCTCCTTCGCGGCAGTTTTGCCTCCCACGAGGCAGTTTTGCTGCCTGACATGTGACGCGTTGCCGTAAAACTGTGCGGAGGCCTTAAGGAGATTGCTTCGTGTTACCCTTTCCTGATGAAGCGACGTGATGATAAGCCCGCATATCCATCGAACGATGCGATGAATGTATGTGAATCTAAACATGTAAACGGCGACGCGCCGCGGTGGAGCTCTGCACGACTGGGGCGACGGACCTGCCGGGTGGGGCGACGGACCTGCAGCGCGGGACTCACCGTGGAGCGTGCCCTAACTGATACGACATACAGGTATTCGGGCGACCACCCGGAATTGGAGGCTTTTTTTATCTTGCACACCTGCCCATCGACTTCTGTGATACGCCGGACGTAGGACTCATCAACTTCACTGAACGAGAACTACTCATGCTGTCGTAATCTTACCTATTCGCTTTTAAAAGCGATGAAGGATGGAAACGAGGTAGAAATCTGTTTCCACAGCATATATTTGTTCTCATAAGTCTAATTCGCAGGAAAGCGTTGTTTTGCACATAACCAGAGATAATAAAGTTGCCCTAGGGAGAACTTGTTGTTATAGCTGGATAGAGTATCGATTACGAGTATACTAAAATAGCAGCCAACTCAGTGTATTTATAATGTTTAATCATCATGCAAATTTAGAAAGTACTGGCCTTTTTTGCAACCTCTGCGTAACAGTTCTACAACGATTGTCCATACAGCGCATGGACCCAAACCTTACGATTTGTGCAACGCATCCGTGATGTCTTTTTTGCAATTAGGTCATCACATTCCGTATTAGGTAGAATTCTGGGGTGTTCCTCGAAACACAACGAGCAAAATAAGATGCTTTTGTCCACCGTTAGGTGTTCATCTGTTTGTGACCTCGTCTTTCTTCGTAGCTTTGCTCCCTGTGAAAGAAGATGAGTTGAGCATCCCGATACAACTACATCACATCGACCACCGTATGTTTTTGGTGCCCCACAAACGGAAGCCCGTCCTGGGCGCAGTTGTAGTACGGCCGCTGACCTCGGCACATCTCTGCGATAGTGTTGCGCGTAACAATATCGCAGAGATGACACGGAGGTATGCCAGATGCCTAATACTAGTCGCATCTGAGCGGTTTGGTCGCGAATAGTGCAGAACTCACCACACATGCCAGGTGAAAGGTCTTTTTCACACTCTTTATGCGCACTTGTGTCTTCTTTAATGATCAGCTGTGGTTGACCAGCTTTGGATCCAGGCGTGTTCTCTAAGTGACGTCGAAGTGCTGGATTTAGAGGAAAACTTGTGTATATTGTTGCCATTTGTGCGGTGATGATTCTCTTACCATAAAGACTTATTGCATGTGCATGCATGCATGCCACTCCAGCACCGGACCCACTGTTGTAGGTACTAGACCTTTGTCCTTGGGAAAAAATTTCGAATTTCGAATGATCGAATAATATTCGATTTCCAAAATTTCGAACTACGAATAATCGAATATTATTCGATTCTCAAAATTTCGAATTTCGAATGATCGATTAATATTCAATTTTCAATATTTCGAATTTCGAATGATCGAATTTCGAATTGTCGAATATTCGAATAATCAAATGAACACCTTACTTATTGTGGTCACCCAATGATTGACATTTACTTATTTTTTATTAACCACTGTAAACTGCGTTCGACAGAGCGGCCTATGCAAAAGCTTCAGATTGTCAGTACTCTTGTACCAATTGGTTAATTGCGAAAAGACCGGTAATTATCAATTGTGGTACATCGATTTCTATCAATGGATCTCCCGTCCGTGGCCGACATACTCCCGCTACTCTTACATTAAATCAGGGCTAATGGAGTGGAGAGCGGCGAGTCCAGTGAGTGGATAAGCGCTACTGAGGCTGAAGGCGACGAGCGAGGCGAGGGCGAGCTGAGGACCGAACCGAGACTGTGGAAGTCGGTGACCAGGCTCAGATGCCGTTGCTCAAGTGCAGCGAAGGCTGCTCCATCCATTTCCTTCACGAGACTAAAAGATGGTGACAAAGATATAATGACAATGAAGCACCCTTGCTTCCCTAAGAATTCGTACCCCGAGAAGAGAGAAACACTCTGGATAGGCAGAGCAAGATTGTTCTACTTCTTGCTCCACAGGTGAGTGTCTCCTTAGGTTATACCAAAGCTTCTATGTTGTAAAAGAAAGGTTAGCATGGACGAAGAAGTAGCACAAGGGCGATCTGGTGCAGAAGAGGCACATTGGAGGCTCATGAGCGGCATTCAATCTGCGTTCTGGCTCTTTTGAAGAGCATCGCGTCACTTATAAGCAAATGGACCCGAAGTCCATGGTTGGAATCTAATCCCGTAAGACACTACGACTTGGACAGTGTTATTGCGAAAAAGTGGATGGCTCGCTCTCATAGGAAACGGAGTATGACTGGCTCTTGTACTCCATAGCCATTGCTCTTCCTCTCTTCTTTAACGTCTTTGCTGGCAGAAAGCGGGAGCTTTCCAGGCTCCAGAAAGTGCTACTTCCCTATCGCAGCTCCTTCCGGCTTTAACCATTCCGTGGTTGTACTTGGGGTAGAAATACAAAATGGAGATTCTCCCGTAGTATACCGAAGGCAAAAGCGTCATTGAACAGCCATAACACGATTCATTTGTTAGTGTTATTCACGTGACTGGGCGCAGGAGGCTCGATGGCGCTCAAAGGAAGCAGGGACGCAGCGGAGGTCCGCGTTTGCCCGCGCCCCCCGCGTCGACTAACAAGGGAAGTGTCTGAAGCGTGTCTGAACAGGAAGAGCGAGTCATATAGGGAGATTCCCCACCCCTCAGTTAGTATAAAAATGTGTTTATTTGCGCCAAAAAACCAAGGAGTACGGGGTCGTTGTAGTTACAATGTAATGGGAACCTCACGAGTTCGGCGGTCTTGTATGTTCACGATGCGCCTGCCGCAAGCGGGTCGCAGCGCTGTGAATAGAGACGTTGCTTCATGCGACGAAGATCGAGGGTTCAATTCTCCTGCGCTGCTGCACTTTTGCATTTCAACTGATTATTGAGATTTGATGGATTCTGACGTCCATACCCTTTAGAGCTTTTCTACTAATTTTTCCAGCTGCATGCTGCGGTATTCAACATAACGATGTGTAAACGTTCAACACCTGTGATACACAGGCACAATGTGCATGAAGAAGAAGCACTGGTCACAATACGGACGGCGTATAAAGGCTACAGGCTCCTCACAGTTTGTTTCCCTAGATGAACTGATGACCTCGGAAAAACCATCCTGCTCGGATTTTCAAAGACCAGGATGTGACGTTGTAGGCGGTTCAAATGAGAAACGAGGTCTGTGGATCGCGCAAATTAACCTAAACGGCATCGATGCACTCTTTCTCTCATCTTTGCCTGTCAACTGGAAATCAGAGGTAGCTGAAGGTTTTTTAAACCTAACACCAGCAATGTCCGCCGATGCTGGAGTGGTGATCTACCTACTTACGCTGAAGTGTGGCCAACCTTTACGCAAGGAGCTTTCGAGGAAAGAAATCAAGCTGCCCGAACGGATGGCCAGCATACTCAAGGACTTCGAAGCACGTCAACTTGAAGTTGACGAAGACGAACAGCTGGAAGTGGTGGAAGAAGAAGATTGGGATCCGCAATCTTAACTGATAGACGTGGAGATGAATTGGACATATGATAACGTTCTCAGGTGGAATGATTTTACTCCCACGTCACGACCCTCCTTTTGACCTACAAAAAAGGGACAACATCCTGAAGGTAGATGTCGAAGCTGCGGGTAGCTGCGGATAGCTGAAGGAGAACAGATTTGTTATAGTGACATTGAAGGTGGTGTCGCTGGTATACCTGTGAGCAGCCTGTAACTTTTAAACGCTGTCCGATTGAGACCACTGCTTCTGTTTCATGCACTTTGGGCCTGTGCATCACTGGTGTTGAACGTTTATACATCGTTGAGTAACTTTCTCATTGCCTTGCGGTTAACAAACTGGTCACTAATAAGCAAGAAATTTACTCTCCACGGTGTACAACTGGAGAATTAGGCAAAACATTTGAAAGTTGTATAGATGTCAGAATCGTTCAACTCTCAACCAAACATATGAAATGCAAAAATGCAGCAGAGCAGGAGAATCGAACCCACGACCTCCCACCCATGAAACAACGTCTCTATCCACTGAGCTCCGAGCCATTTGGCGGGCGAACAAGACCCACGAATTCTACTGTAACGGACTTGTGTTTAACGACTTGGCAAAAATAAATCCATTTTTAACTAATTGAGGGGTGGGGATTCTCCCTATATGACTCGCTCTTCCCTTTCAGACATACGCTCCAGACCCTTCCCTTGTCAGATTGCATACGCACAATTCGGCCACTTTGAGTGACACGCGAAACAAAACGTCGTTCTTATCAGAAGGTAGCCATGCCCTGGTTTTCGAAGAGGACTGCCATTAACTTCTTAAGAGATTGATAAAGAATATTCGAAATTCGATTATTCGAAATTCGAAGCCTTCGAATATTCGAATAAACGAACATTCGAATATTGGGTTTTCTCGAATATTCGAATAAACGAATAATTCGAATATTGGACCTTCTCGAATATTCGAATATTCGAAATTCGAATTTGTTCGAAATTCGACTACTCGAAATTCGAAAAGGACAAAGGTCTAGTAGGTACATGTCACCGCATACGGAGAGACGTGACAGCGGAAACATTGAATGTTTTTTCTGAAATTACTTGTGGTAGAAAATTCAAGAAAACCAAGTGCCAGCAAACTTACCTCAACCACACAAGTGCAGAATGTTCAATCTCTACCCTACACCGACTGTCTTCCCATACACATTCCAAACAGTACTGTCGAATCGACGTATTGCGGTCTTCTTGTTTTTGAACACGTTTGCAGCGAGACGATGCTGTATGTGTTTTCTCGAACGCGAAATGACGGCGAAGGTTATCGCCTATCCTATACATCCATTTGTAACACATTTTTCAACGTTGTGGTTGCTACATGACCTACCGCTACTTCATAGTAATCGGCCAATTCTATAACGATTTATAAGCATGTCTATTCCAAAATCTGCTCTCACATTTGCCTTCCTTTTCAACTTTTCTTGTTTTGGCAAAGATGCCACTTTTCAGCAAACATGGACGTGCCCATCTCAGCGCCTATGCGATTAAATGAAGGCCATTTCTTGATCTTTTCTTGCCCTGAATGCAGTTGGGGTTATTCCTCACGTGAACAGTTTTTTCCCACCAAAGTACTCCTTCTCGAGGTTCTGCTTTATTTGGAGGCATTTCTTGTTTCGTAGGTATGCCAGCACCTCCGTGAGTCTGTTGTTGAAGACAGCCTCACCGCTTATACGAAGCAATTTCTGGAATGCGGGAAAGGACTGGTTTTTGCAATTCATACACCTAATCATCATTATCAAAAATGCTATTGTATATGCACACTCTTTCGCGTTTTTCTTCCAAGAATATGAAATCTGCAAAAGCACACTTCTGTGACACTACTTGGAAATGTTGCCTTGCAGCCCTTATAAAAGGAGAGGGCTTCATCGGAGACTTCGGCTCAAGTTGCGGAACTAGACGCTTTATTTCTTTGAAAAGTATTTTTACTTCTCTCCATGTCCTTTCCGCTGATAGAAAAAACGCTGATGCAATGTCATTTCAGGAACGGCAGAAATATAATAGATCTACCCTTTGAACCTGTTGGAAACCCTCTGTCGCGGTCATCTGCAATCATGAGCGTGGCGAACTTCAGAGCGTACTTTGTCACATTGTGGGAGTGCTCTAGTGACGCTCCTCTGTTTCCGTATTGTGGCAACCTCCAAGCTTGCAACGGAGTAATAATAACTGGAAAAAAAATATTAGCGTAATACGGCATGGAGAGCATGCATACATCAAATCGCTTGTAGTTAGAGCGAATCCCATCCCACTTGGGTCTTTCGGCATACGAAAGAAGCAGATCCCGTCATCAGGGTTCCTTTCCAGCTCCATCATAGCAACGAGGCCATATCCTCTTTAGCCAGGGGTCAGGTTGTATCGGGTGCTAATACTCCACAAATCTTTTTTGGTCACGAAGTACACCTTAGATGTCTTCGATGAATGGTCCTTCCTCATCTTCCCAATGATAAAGTTGGCTCGAGTGGAGTTCTTTACAGAAATATACGCTGCTCTTTCTGTGCTCCAACACTAAACTTTGCAGCATGAGCTTGAGGTACTTGATTTGTGCAATTCTGTCCTAATAGGAGTGCCTCGTCAATTTTGTGACCAATTTTTCCGAAGCAGCCTTCGGCAAGTACGGAACCATCATCACCGCCATTTGCGCGTATGAACATTCAGATAAGCCGAACAAGACCTATACTTCTTTTTTGAAGTTTTGGCCCGAACTTCTCCCTGAGGGACACCTTCACCACTTCGATGACATCTGGGCAAAAAAGAAATTACCTTATTATTATTTGACACCTTTATTTTTATTATTATCGCATGCTTTTAACCTTATGTAGAACACTCGTCCGAATCTTTCTTACTTGCTCTGCAAAGGAATGATGTCGTGTGAAGGTCACGCATCTTATCGTACCATTCCTCAACGAACATTCATGCATTAGTAGAACTCAGCTTATTTATGCAAAGCAGCCTGGTATAGATTGTAGTTCTCGCAAATCTCGTGAGATGTGGTCTTGAGGTCTACCAGGAGAGTCATCATAGGAACGATTCTTAGCACAGTGTTGACTAAGGTGTCGCTTCATCGCGAACACAGAGTCGCAAAAAAGCAAGGCACAGTCGTCAGAGTTGGCAAATCGTCCGAGTGCTTCGAGTTTATATGTTTTTCAGCCCGTTCCCTTATTCTGCTTTTCAGCTCGTTTTGTCTGTTTTTTTTTTATTTCTTCTATGATTTTTGGAGAGGCGCCGTGTACACCCCGATGATGTTCCTTTTCAGCGTTATTTCACACAAACGGAACACTCAACCTTATTTTAGTCCATGACCTAGAACACCTGATTTATTGCGATTTTATACTTGTTAAAAAATAGAACTGTGATGGTATGTTGAAAATATACTTCAAAAATCCATGGCTACAAAAAGATTGTATTGAAGTAGGAAGACATAGATGGATAAGAATTGCTGTGAAAGTAATTGCAGAAGGATACTACACCTAAGAGCCATCGATACTGGATGTGACTGTTGCTATATGTGGATGAGTATTTCATCATGTTCTTGTGACGCATCTGTTGCCGCTGCAGTTATATCCACATCGACCAGCGCAGGCAAGTGCTTCAAGATAACCGGTTGTCATGTTTTCCCATGATTATACATCGCTCTCTACATCGGATTTGCCGACTTCTGACGAAACGGATGGTCTTGGTTAGTTCACGCACTCAAATTCACCACGACTGCAAAGAAAACCGACCGTTTCACGTCACATCGAACTCCAGAGATTCTTATAATTATCAATCTGCATAAGTCGTCATATGGCAGATTGTTGTGCAGGAAATACATTATCAAACATTAGAAATGTCGGTAAGGAGACCTATGTTATGTTTCATCATTGTAACTGTCCTATGTCAATCCGTCCAATCAAGTGAATGACAGAAAAGAGAATGGAAACGTGCAGCAAAACTTTTGCATCCTTCTGAAAGGTGCTATCAAAATGGAATTTCCTCGTATAATCAGTAGAGAATATTTCATGAGAGGAACGAGTAATTGATGAGAAAGCAAAGTTTTTCCTTCCAAGCAACTCATTATTGTGCCAGCACAGAACCGAGGTCAGTGTGACAAATATTAACGCGGACACACATTAAAATCCCATATCGCGCCTATGTATAGGAAAACGGAATGAAAAAGTAACACTCGACAAAGAAATTAGTCAGAATGGCATCCCACTTGCATTTCTCATCAGTACGGCACCTCATTATGAGTCTCCAAGTTGTCCACCTACCTAAGAAATAGTCAAGATGTCATGTTAGCTGCATGTCGCATAAGTTAAAGCGCGCTCCACGGTGATTTCCGCGCCCCAAGCCCATCTCCCCACCCCGGCAGCTCGTCCGTGATGGTTACATGTGAACTGGTCCCCGAAAAATTCCGTCACGCGCGAGCGGCGAGAGTCCGACGAGCAGAGTGGGTCTCCAGATTGGGTTAGGGAAGGGACACCGGGGTGTGGCGAGCAGGGAGGCGTGGAGTGCGCGAGACAACACGACGAAAAACCGCGCGCCGCCAAGGCACTATGCCAAGCGGACCAGTTCTCCGGCAACGACTAGTTCAGCGTTGTAAGTGTAGCGTCGAATCTCTGTGCACCAGTAGATCGCCAGTGACTTCAAAATACGCCATTTCATCTGCGTTCACACTTCCACTGTCTTATTCACCCGATAATGAAATCGCTATTCATTGCTGAGCGATCTACTCGTTGCTCAGTGATTCGCTACTGAGCTATCGTTTGGAATGCATTCGTTGCACCATCCCCCCCCCCTCCGCAGAAGAGCGTGAGGATCGCGTCGCTACGCAAACGCCTTGAACGAGACCTAAAGGCCCTCCCAGACTTCTGCAGCGTTGCCGCTGCCCTATCCTTCATCATAGGGCAGGGACGCAGCTCGCCAGCGGCGAGCCCAGCGGCACCGCCAAAAATGATTCGAATCACTCGAGACGGCGCCGCTCCAGCGGCGCCGGGAGATTCTGTATGCGCTCTGCCCTTTCGCGGCGGGGATCCAGAGCGGAAACGGGCGCGTCACCAGTTGGTCCCGACTAAAAGACTACAGTACCTCGCCGTCGCCGCTGAGCGGTGCCGCTGGCCGGCCGGCAGCCGCCGTTGAGCGGCGTGGCTCATCGATTTCGCCGTCCGCCGCCCGCCGCTGGCCGCAGAAGTCTGCGGGGGCCTGAACGCTTGGTGGTTGCTACTCGTCGCTGCATGACACTTCCCTCTATGTTAATGTGTTCTTTCTACTTAAATATTCATATAAGTAGAAAGACATTAACGCCTCGCTTTCTTCTCCCACGGGGATGGTGTTATGTACCCCCGCGTACCGTACAAGCGATACCGGAGAATCTGGTCACTGAGGCGACAAGCAAATTGTTCAGCAATGAACAGTAATATGATCACGTAGATCAAACACTAGGAGAAGTGAACAGTAGGTAAGAGCCGGGTGAATTCATCGAGCACATTTCTTCAAAAGTGCACCTGAAACGGTGTCAGAAGCAGCTTTTGTGCACTTTTTCTTGCGCAGAACTTTCCGAGCAACAGAATCTTCCACAAATTAATAGGCATCCCCATCACAACATAATATAACAAAGCATGAATTCATTACATTGTTGGGATCCTTTTAGTTATGGCTAGAACAGTAATCGAAAACAAATTTAGGGTCTTGTCTCGCTATTTCCATTTCGGCAAGCAGTCTCCACTGCTTCCATTTCTAGTTCCGACCACAGGGTTTTCGCTTTTTTGTTGCTGCGATGCTTGGTTAAACTGGAGCGCCCACCTAGACCATTTTCGGATCAAGTAAGAGTTTCCATGTCTTGAATGGTCTCATCATTTTAGCACATCTGTTGCATCATGGACGACGTTGTGACTGGACAGATATCTGCATACTCAACATTAGCAGTTCTATTGCAACGAGCTAAACTATTACTCAGGCTTGATTTTGGGATCTAAGATGATAATTGGATGGCTGCTTAGTCATGGTTGGTCTATACTTTTCAAGAAATATTCAGTCTCTACCAGACTAGAAACTCCTTGATATGAAGGTAACATAGTTGGACTGTTCCTAGATGGATCTCAACATAATAGTCTCGTTTAGCGTTCAGTAGTCAAAACTAGTCAATTAAAATAACAGCTCAAGGTAGAGTTAGTAACGCCTCATTAAAAAATCAGTTGCATAACTCCTTGATGATGAAGCGTATACCTTCGATCAGGAACAACGATTCAGCAGCCGGGGAATGGCGCGTGCAGACCTTAGTGCACACCAGTGCGCTATGAATGACGCCAGAGTAGGAAAATGCACAAGCGTGCCATTCTGGTGATATGCATTACTGAACTGATATAGGCCATATGGAAGCGTCATATGATGGTCTTCTCCTGAACCGGAAGACGCTTGAGGGAAAGGTTCCATGAGAAAGGACACCACAAAGAATTTGGAGCTTACGCAATTTTGCAAAATCCTGTTAGTTTTAGTCGAACCGTAGCTAAATTGCTTCAGCATCTTCAGTAATGCCCTCGTAAAGCAAAATTCACATAACTCGTTCCTATTTTCACCTTCGAAACTTTTTGCCTTCTAGTGTACTAATGCCTAGACGGTGTTTAAGATTTTGTGGCGGTGTTTACTGCTTTCCTCTTGATTCTCACACTTGGTCGTGTAGATTCTAAACATCCATGCTAGGCGCGAGGATCAAGAGAAATATCATAGAACCACCGTTGAACGCCAAAACGAAGTGGAGAAGAAGCGGTCGAAGATATTCACAAGCTACGACCAGCAGCCGACGGGTCACACGAACTACTGCTGTGAGCCAACTTTATCGAGACCTACGATGAGCTCCTATATCGACCACCGACGTCACCTTCGCGTAGTGTGCGTACGGAATGTGCGGCGAACACCACATCAGCATAGCTGCTCAGGCACTGAGGGAGGGCATCTGCAGATGAAAAACCGGTGTGGTCATCGAGCACTGCTAAGTGACCTGATTTCGATTCACAGACGAGCGTCGAGCACCTGCAGATGACCGTGTTACGGTAGTCTAGACGGAATTCAAATGGTGCTTTCAATGGGTGGAAACCTTGCCCGGCTTTCTTCGCCTAGTTTTCAGATAAGAGCTATCAGGGTTAGTTGTAGTGTGTTCCGAGATCCGAAGAGGTCTTTGGTTTACATATTACTATTGATCTATAAACAGACACAGTTCAATTTTCATTTTGTTGCTATTTTAATTTTATTGCTCAAGCAATGCAACAAACATATTGTAAAAATTATACGTCCAAAAGAGAACCTAAATGTGTTGAAACTATAAGGGGGCTTTCATAACACGTAAAAAATATAATCCAATGATGGAGTGGCGTTCTGCCCCGTCCTTTAAACAGAGGCGTGGCAAATGTCTGTGTCTCCACTATATGGTAAGCCCTGGTTTATAGTTGCAACGCTGCGTGGCGCGGCACCATAGTCGGAATAGATATCGACCGGGCGGCGCGCAAAATCGATACCTATGGCGACCATCACGCCGCGCGGCGTGGTGGCGCAAGTGTAAACCAGGCCTAAGGCAGCCACTAGACTCTCGAGCGAGCACAGGGGGTTGAATGTGGGCGGGCCAGGGGGACGAGGGGTAGAACGCTCGTCCCACGAATCCAATCTGTTTTAATGCACATTTCATTAACACCACTGCAATATCAGAAATAAACGCGCAGAGGGCTCTTTGTATGTAGAGCAGTTTTTGAATGTAGCACATTTTTATTCGTGTCTTTTTAACTCTTAGAAAAGCCTAGAAAAAAAGTGACGCATTTCAGAATGAAATTAGACAATGAAACTTACCAACCAGGGGATGGATTCATCAACGACTTAAAATGTTAGCCAAACAGCTCTTCGGATCTCGGAGCACACTACAACTAAGCCTAATAGCCCTTATCTAAAGACAAGCTAAAAAGCCGGGGAAGGTTCCCGCCCATTGAAAAAACCACCATTTGAATTCTCGTCTAGTCTACCGCAATACGGTCATCTGCAGGTCTTTGACCGCTCAAATGTACGTCGAAATCAGGTCACTTCACAGTGCTCGACGACACCCCTTACTACCTGCAGATGACCGCTCCCAGTCCCTGAGCGGCTACGCTGATAATTGCGTGAAATATAGTGTTCGCTGCACAATCCGCATAAACACTACGAGAAGGCGCGAAAGCGACGTCGACGATCGATAAAGACCCCATCATACGTCTCCTCGAGCCGCGATGCTGCTCTGGACATTCTTTAAAGGCCTCCGTACACTTTTGCGGCAAAACGGCGATCCAGTCGTTAACCAAAGAGCAGGGAGGCAAAACTTTTGCCGGCGCCGAATGGCGGCAAATGGCGCCGTCGCAGCCGCACACTTTAGGGGCAAGATGCTAGGCGACGGCTTCGAAATTCACACCATTGTTGCCGCCGCAACGTCCTGTCAACGCACTAGCCACTACGATAAGGATCCGCCAAACAGAAGGCGGGAAAACGAATAGCAGCAATAGTTTCCGACTAGGAAGCGTGCAGTGCCTCTACCGCTTTCCGTCAGCAAGACGAGTATGCGTGATGGGCGCGCTTCATAAGTTTTGTCGCCCGTCGTCCGCTAGTTACATTAAAATTATGTGGAGCCCTTAGTACTGCAGACGATTCATTTAATGCCTCCTTTTTTCTTGCGCGAATGAAGGAACCACAATATTTATTAGTGGGACATAAAGAAAGGCATAGAAGAATAAACGCACAGGAAACGGATACAAGAAAGGAACATTTACGCCTGTGCATGAAATATAAGAGTTAATATGCACAATAAAAGATGATATCAATCAGCCTGTAACCGGGGGTCAATTGCTTTGAATGTGCGAGACGTACCAGCTCCTCTGAAAGCTTCGTGTGCTATCAGTACCTTATATTTTTCGTTTTATGAACCCACCTCTGTTTGGATTCGTAGATCTGCACATTCTTCACTTCTTTTTGTTAGACTTGTTTTTCTGAAGCACGTTTTTTATTTCTTACTGTAGTCTGACCGACATCAAAACGCAGAGTGCTGAGGAATAATTAGCTAAAGAGGGGTGTCCCGAGAGAAAAACAGGTCTTTAAACCATCAACTGAAGAACTCTGCTCTCTCTTCGGAGCATACGTCGCCTGCGGTGCAAGTCTAATGGGGGGGGGGGGATGATCCGCTTGATCTTCCCTTATTATAGACGTCATGGTATGATTAAAGAAAATGCAACAAAGTACAACCATGCTTACCTTATGTCCTCTACTCTGGACAATTGCTCGAATCGGGGTCAAAACAGTATTCCCAATTGAGGGAGAAATATAAAAATTCACGGCGGAACGAAACAAAACCGGAACAATCTGGAACAACTCCTCCTGTCGCTTTGTCAAGCTCTTAACGCGCATTCGTCAAATCGGGATAAGCATACGGAGTTATGACCTGACATGAAAGAGCGCGCTGATGTGGAGGCGTAAGAGGATTCATCGATTTTTACAGAATACCAAGTGGGTTCCCCTCCCCAATCAGACTTGCACCTTGCTTGTGTTTGCTCTATTCATTTCCCGGCATGGCTCGTGGTAGGAGATCGCGCATGTTATTCTTCCAGCGAATCTGATCAAGCGAATCAAACGAAATATTAAACATAATTGCGCAAATAAACAACGGTAACATATACCACCTATCCATCCGCTAATGATCGACTTCCTTGAACGAGAACAAGTAACTTCTCGACTTATCCCTGTAGCGCGATAGAGTACTCCAGCGGATCTTTGTTGCTCACGGAAAGCGTAAACAGCATCGCTTACAAATAAGGCCGATGATCGCTTTGGTGCATGGACGTTTTTGACATCTAGCATAATTATCGATTGAGCTTCTTGTCAGGCAGCTGTCCACAAAAGTTATGTAGTCCACCTAGATTTGGACAACTTGGAGAATTTAGAACTGTTCTACATCAGCTTAATTCAGCACACTGAGGACGTTCCTTCACCTGAGTGAACTATGCCACTTCCACCATCGTTCTTCCGACTCATTGTGCACGATAGCCGTGTAGTTATATTGCCTTCGCATTAACCATGCTCTTGTGACGTACGTTAGCGCAGGAAGAGCAGTGGTTGGGAACGAAGCAGGACCTCTTCGCCTTCCTCACTACTTCCCTCTTGAAAGCTCAGAAGTTGTTTGCTACCTTCTGTCCAGCACCGGCATAAGTCGCTAGGGACGTCGGACCAGCGACTATAGACACATGTGACCGGAACATTCGAAAATGCCGGCTCCATTAAGCACGAATCAGAAACTCCATCGTCTCACAAACATCGTCTTCGGAAGACTCAGCTGTAGTCCAACGTTTTAATATACACAACCGAAGTTGGTGAGCATTCGCTTCGTCAAGCTAATGCTCTGTATTACGAGCAAGATTTCGTCAGCTAATCGAACGTTGTCGGACGTCAATCCTTATTCCCATTTTTTCCATTCTAGGTTGTGGATGACGTTTTCTAGCCTGAAACGTTTTGGGGATATGGTACCCCGTGCAGACCAGCTCTCTTCACGTTGGCGACTACGTCATTGCAGAACATCGAGGAATCTATTGTACAGCACTCGAAGTACTCTAGGCACTGAATAGCGACGCCCTTTCTGACAAAAGTAGCCTAACTTTCGACCGGGTTGAATGTCTTCACCTTATACTATCTCCATACGCCGATAAGGTTCTTAATCGTGGATGTCGTGCTAAACATGAGTCCTTTGTAACTCATGTTCATTTTTTGCACAGCTTTCCTTTTTCTAATGTTCCATCTCGATACTCCGATAGGCTTTGTAAACTTGTGGTTGTCTTGCTAAATGTTTTGGAAATCATGGCTATTTCTTTGTACAGCTTTTCATCATCTAATGATCTGTCAATCTTATCCAGAATGACACAAGTGAACAACATTGGACTAAACGGAGACAGATTTGTCCATAGTTGCAAGTGTTGCGCATGTTTTCCTCCTCGCACAGGATGACGGTACTGACCGTCTGAGCTGGAACTTTGTTTCCGACAGTCAGCGTGAAGGACCGGGCGAGAGTGTTGATAAACACCGGCGGGAAGTTATTCAGGTGTTCGGGTCTTATGATGTCTAGACAGGATGGTCCACGACTGTTCTCCCACGATATTGTGTTTGTGATCTTGAAAAGGAGGGAAAGAAAAAGGGAGGCGTCCATCCTGTTGTACATGAAATACAGGCAGGTCGATATAGCTATCGAAGAAATTGGAGCATGAGCCGTAGATTGCACCGTCCACTCATACCAACACTTCGAGCTGTGTAAGTTGACTTCTTAGGGCAATACTGATTGTGTTACAAGAGGTCAGCGGGATCAGAATAGCCATATATCCCATTCACCTGTATCACCTGTCGTCCCTTTGAACAGTTGCTCGAGCGAGCGTCAGTAGCGTCTCCATTCGTCCTTGTCACGTGCCATAGCGCTCCAATAAATCCTCATCGACCGAGGGACATAGCGTCATATCGTCCGTTCAAAGATTTCACTAAGAAATCCGACCAACGCGTTGGTGTCCCTTCTGGTGTTCTCTTGACATCTCGCGGAATCCAGTCGGTGACGGCTCCCTTATAGCGGGTGTGTGCGAAGCGCTTAACGTGGCCGGCCAACATAGGTTTCGACGACTCGGCCCGTGCAACAGCGTCTCTGATCTTCGAACGTCGACAAAGCTGGGAACTCCAAATTCTTCTCTCACCTGCGCGAGTCGTGTCACTCCGAGCATCGTCCTCTTGATTCGCGCCAAGCTGATCGCGTGTTCATCCTGCTTTCGTGTAGCCCAGGTCTCTGAAACGTATGTTAGGTCAGGAAGAATGGTGGAGTCGAATAGGTGGGCACGGAGTCGGACGTTCTTCGTCTTCTTCGCAAATTCTTCGACGCTCTTGCAAGCTCTCCAAGCCGCTCGCTTCCTCCGGCACATCTCTGGCACTAGGTCGTATGCCACGTTGACTTAGCGACCCAGATACACACAGCTGGAGCATTCGGAGATGTTCGTTCCGTTGAGCGAGAATGGGGCATCAGGAACTTGTTCGTGTCCCATGAACTTCGCAAGATTCAGCTGCAGTCCAACGTTCTCACATACACGATCGAAACCGGCCATCATTCGCTCTGCCTGGCTGAGCAGGATGTCATAAGCGAAGCGAAGATGGTGGAGCTGTCCGCCGTCGACCTTCACTCCCATGTATTCTCATTCTAGTTCGCGCATTTCAGTTTCGAAGGAGACGAATGCCTTCTTCAGATCGATGGGCGTAAGGCACAGCGGCAGGGGCTTGTACTCTCGCGACACTTCGATGAGCTTCATAATTGTATGTACGTGGTCGATCGTGCTGAATCCTCCCCGAAATCCTGCCTGTTCACATGGCTGTCCTTCGTTCATCGTTCTTCTAATTAGCAGAACGCCCCTGTGTAGTGTAGCGTTTTTCATGGTGAACTGAGCTAGGTCAATACTGGTGTAACTGGACATGCTAAGCGGATAACCAAAGCATACACGTCAGCGAAGCGCAGATGGTGCAGCTGCAGGCCGTCGACCTTCACTCCCATGTCTTCCCATGCTAGTTCGCGCATGACGTTTTCGAGGGTGGCGCTGAAGGGCTTCGGGGATATGGTATCCCCTTGCCGGACCCCTCTCTTCACGTTGACGACGAATTCGTTGTAGAATGGTGAGATCTTGGTCCTGAATCCACTGCACAGCTCTTAAAGGACTCCGATGGGACTCTGAGTAGGAGCGCCCTGAGTGAGCAGGATTCGATGACAGTTTCAGTTTCGAAGAGTCGAATACCTTTCAGATGGATGGGCGTAAGGCACATCGGCAGCTAGTACCCTCGCGATACTTCAGTGAGCTTCGTAATGGTGTGTTTCTTGTCGACCGTGATGAAACTTCTCCGAAATTCCGCTTGTTCTAAGCTGTCCTCCGTCCAGCCGCCTGCTGTTCCTATTCAGATGACTCGAGTGGACAGCTTGAAGACTACGGACAGTAGACAGATCGGGAGATAGGTGCCTATGCCGCGCACAGGTTCTCCGATGCGAGTGTGCGAGCATCTAATTACAGATCGTCATCTTACAATAAGTCCATCTCAATTTGAGTAGCCTGGCTAGGCCTTAAATTTTAACAGCCTCTGCGTACTCGTTCTTCCTATAGCTGCAAAAATGGGGGTTCTTTCGGGCAGCCAGCCAGACTGCCCGAAATGACGGGGCGACACTTTTATCCGTTTCACGACAGGCGTGATTTTCACGTGAGTGCCGCGTGGGACAGATTTTAACAGCCTCTGCGTACTCGTTCTTCCTATAGCTGCAAAAATGGGGGTTCTTTCGGGCAGCCAGCCAGACTGCCCGAAATGACGGGGCGACACTTTTATCCGTTTCACGACAGGCGTGATTTTCACGTGAGTGCCGCGTGGGACAGCGCTTAATTTTCGATAAGAATTAAATATGAATAATATTTTTTAATATTAATAAAGATATGAATAAAACAGTAACCAATTATGTTTCCCATGAACCATCTTGATCGAAGATATTGGTGGACTCATTGATTAATATTGTAGAGGATGGACCACAAGTCCTGTAACAAAAACATAGTCGTACAAAAAGGCTGTGGGTGCACCAAATTTGATACAACCCGAAATGCTGCTTGTCCATAGCTTGAAGAGGATGGCCGAGCAGTCTCATTCATAAGGGGCACTTCTGGAGTGATAAGTGCTTCGGATCGTGTGGGTAGCTTTGCAGCCTGCGTCGTTGCGCTTCTTAGGTCTTTTATTCAACATTTGTTTCAAAGAAGATATTGAAGAGTAATTTTTGATATGTAGAACAAGTTTTTTTCTAACATGGTAAATAACTAAGATCAAAAAATCTAGAGGTATGGGAATTTCACAGCTAGTATTTTGCATGCACGATGTTTGGCAGATGAGCTATCACGTCTTCTTTTGTTGTTGGAGTCATCGCTTCAAAGGAATATGCATGCTGACTTAAAACAGCGTGATTAGGTGGGTTCAGAAAATCTGTAGTTAGATTCTTGTGCCCATCGAGCAATCATTTTCACCGCCTTCACTCTTTTTACTCAAAAACAGGATGTAAAGGGGGAGACATTTTGGAAAATCGTGTAAGACAAGCAGCTGCCATGCGTGGCCATTGTTTGCATGTCATCATCACTTTTTTCCGAGGTAGTACTAAATCCACCACTATTTTGAATTTTCTGGGATCGCTCAGCTTTTAGAAATTTTTTCACTAAATAAAGCAGTGGCTGAATACCCAGCATGAGCGACGCGCTACAACTGCGCTAACAAAATTTTCCTTCTACATTCTTCTCCTTACAGCTGAGTCTTCGCCTTAGTTATCGGGTTGTAGAGCTTTCGGCACTATTGTTCTTTCGGGACTCCAGAGGACGAGGAAAGGTCGAAAAAAATTTCGCCCAAACTTCGCCTAGGGGGTTTATTTGGGGTGCTGATCACGAATCTGACATCCGCTTTTCGTTTTACGCTGGAGTACGTTAGGTTACGGGAGGTACGGTTGACTAAGGTAATGGTCACCGATTTCGCCAGAACTCCAGCGTAAAACGAAAAACGGAGCCTTAGTTACCTGTAACTACCGTAACCCACCGTAATCGGTCGCAATTTTAAAAACGGATGTCATATTCGTGATCAGCACCCTAAATAACGCTCCTGTGCGAAGTTTGGGCGAAATGTATTCGGTCAGAAATTGCCAGTGAAGCAAAACCCTTGCTTCGGCCGTCATGAACCAGAGGTTCAGGGAAAATGGCGGGTAAGTAGCCATCGAGGTAAGTGGGGATAGGATTTACCTACGGCCGCGTTCATGAATCCGGCCTTTAGTTCTGCGCTCGAAGAGAACAGAACCCAGCTGCGGACTCCCCTGGGCGACGAAAGCAGTTTCCACATGAGCAGTTTGGTTGGAACACACCCCGAAGTCCCTTTCCTAGCACTCGAAGTGTGCAGAACCCAGCTGCGCACTTCCGGCTAAGTAGTTTTTGTGCGCTCAGAATCATCAAATGGGGATATACGTGCCCCAGGGTTAAGCGTTCGCGCGAGGGAAACCATGCTCCAATCCAAGTTTTGCGGTCAAGATCTATTCCGATTTGGCATTCGTGGCCATAGATCCACTCCATCATTTAGCAAAATCTAAATCGTTTTAACATTTAACAAAGCCTTACCGAAGCCTTTTCTGCCGACTTTGATACTGCTTTCTTAGACTTCTTCTCATTCGACTGTTTCTTTGGTTTTCCAACAACGCTTTTCATGACGGACTTCTGCTTTTTATCAATGCCCGCTAGCTTTTCCTCTGATTCCTTCTTTTCCGTGGACATCTTTTCGGCTGATCGTTTCTTCCCATTTCCCGATTGTTGTGACTTTTCTTTAGTATTTCCAGAGGCGGATGCTGTAACTTTTTCTACCGACCCTTTTTTTATCTTCTCCACCGACTCCTTTTTGACTTTCTCTCCTGAACCTGTCTTCATCTTCTCGGTTGAGACCTTTTTCGGTTTTTCTGCAGAATTCTTCGGCACCTTTTCACCGGAACTTATTTTTGGCTTTTCTTCTGAAGGTTTTTTTGCAGGCGGTGGTGCTTGTTCTGGAGGCTTTTTCGTTGGTGGTGGTGCTTGTTCTGTAGGCTTTTTCATAGGTGGTGGTGCTTCTTCTGCTGGCTTTTTCGCAGGAGCTGCTCCTTCGTCTAAAGGCTTTTTCACTGGTGGCGCTTCCTTTGGAGCAGGTGTCTCCTTCACATCAGCAGGCTTTTCTTCCTTTGCTGGTTCAGCAGGTTTGGTTTTTTCAGGCTGTTTTTCGGCCTCAATCTGCACTGATTTTTGTGTTTCTCCCACTGGTAGGGCGTCTTGTTTTACTTCTCCTGATAAGGCGGTAGCAGAAGGCTCTGAGTCTAATTTCGCCTTTGGTAAGGATGAAGATGAATCAGCGGATACTACAGGAGAATAAGGCTCCGGCACCACAGGAGATTGTCCTTCACTTCTTCTCTAAAACCTGTGGTTGTTATTCAGTTGCTCTACGTGTGGATTTTGAGCAAACCTCTGCAGACGCTGATGATCCTGAGGATGTGTCTCCCTCTGAAGTAGCTTTCCCAGCCTTAATAGCTGTCATTTATATAGAAGATCAGCATTTCTTCGGTACGGAATTAGCACAGAATTACCTTAGTTGACTCATCAGGAACACTCGATGCAGCTCCTCCCATAAAGGCGACCTGATTCGTGAAGGATGCAGTCTACTAGAACTTGCTGTTTTATATGAGGCCGATATCTGTTCGGAAAGCTGTGATAATTTACAATCACCGCTGTTATGGTGAAGATGCGTTATTGCGGATAGTATATGGAACTGCTCACTATGCGCCTTCACTATCGCTACACAACGAAATGATAAGTATCTAATCGACATTGCTGCGCGAATAATCGATAGTGCACTTAACATTTCGTCGCGTCGCACCGCACCACGACGCTGCTCTAAACAGCCCCTAAGGGAACGTGCAGAGCTCCATTGCGGTGCGACTCGACGTAGTGATTATCTCCCGTATCGATTTTCGCGCTGCCTGATCGATATATGTAGGTGCTTGTCATTTCGTCGCCTTGCACTGTGAATCTGCTCTGAACGTGCAGTAAGAGAACATTCAGAGCTTCATCACGATGCCATGCGATGTGATGAACACGTCGACTCCGCGACGCGGTGAATCGATATGGAAGCTTATCTCTACGCCGCATCGCCCCGCGGCGAAGCTCTGAACGTCACCTAAGGCGTTTGGTATACTATCGCGTCGCGCGAGCGATAGTGTTGCGAGGGTAGCTACGTGATCCTTATCAGGACGCTCTTACGCACATCAGTGACATGTCTTCTGAAACCGAACGCGACTCGGTGACGCGTTTTTGAATCAGCATCCTTTGTGTGACATCGGTGACACGCCTTCGAAATCCGTGGTGTCAAGAGTGCAGGGAACCATTAAGAAAATGATGTAAGCAAGACCTCAAGGGGGAACAGGATGGGAAAGCCGGTAAGAAAGGACTAGTAAAGGGTAAACAGGTAAGTAAGGAAGGAGACCAGGACCAATAAAGGGGGGGGGGCAGTAAGGAAGGTTCAGCAAGAACTACTAATAAGGGACCAGTAAGGGTGACAGACGAAAAGACCAGGTTCGGAAGACAAGTTGCTGACTCCCTTTTAGTGGGGGGGGGGGGGGCTCCCACTAAAAGTGTTGCGCCAGCCGACTCGTCGCAGATACCTGAGGTACTTGCTTCTATCGCCAGTCGGTTTCCGATGCCCGTCAGGTCTACATTGGTGACATCCACCAACTGCCATCCCAAGCTCGGTGCTTGCAAAATACCAACTTGGTGCCGTTCGGCGTACGCGGTGTCATCACGGTACTTGTATCCGCTACAGCAATACCTGTCGCTCCACTCGTTACCACGTTTCGCTCACACCCAGTGCTCATCAGAACTATGCCTAGAACTCCCACTACTAGAAGCACGTCGCGTGCTCTTGGAAGTCGTCTGGTTTCCAACGCAGACGCTGCCTTTGATGCCTTGACATCAACGCGAACCCACAAAGGCTATCAGTCTCTTTCATAATTCTTTGGAGGCTAAGGTATAATATGTCTGCAATTAGGCATAGCATGCAGGTACTCAGGCTGCTCAGATATGCGTCACTTCTTTCTACAAAGAACGTGCCGTCGTTGTTGTCTTTATTTCAGATTCAACTCGTCTCATTCCTTCGCGATTTTACTAACAAAGGAACTGCCTAAACAGCAACCGAAACGGAAAAACCAATAGGGTGACGACGGTTGATTCCGTTCACTGTTGTTAAAAGGAGGTAGCAATCCTAACAAATAGGACTCATTTTACAGCTTCTTCTGCTCCTCGATGATTACTAACGCATGAACATCACGACATCTCGATGTCGACGTGGGCAATTTCTCCTCGGCCACATCAACTCACTGCGATAGGTCCCTTTCTGACGTCAAATCATAGACTGGGCCTCGTATCTCAACGCCGGTAACAAGGGTGATCAGCATTTCATGAGCCTACACATAAGTAAGTGAGTTTCTTCTAAGTTTTTTTCTCAGTTTTTTGTTCGTTTCGTCGAGAAATTTGGGGCAGACTTTCATTTAAAGAGGGAAGGTGTATGGTGACCAGCCTTATGGGTGCAATCAAACTGACCATGACCCACTGTTGTATTTCAGAGCGGAACTCTGGCCGACGATGAAGCGGCAAGATCGTCTCAAGACAGTAACTCTTCTCGACGACCCGCGGACACCCTTCTAGGCCGTAGGCCTACTTTCTTTATGATTCGCTCTGTCTGTATAGGTCCGGTCAATGCGTGGTGGGCATCAAGGTGTTTTCTTGACATCGCGCGGAATCCAGTCGGTGACGGTTCTCGTCCAACGGGTGTCTGTGAAGCGTATTACGTGACCGGTCCGGCTATCTTCGGCAACTTAGTCGATGGCACAGTTGCTCTGATCTTCGGATGTCGACAAAACTCGGAGCTCCGGAGGCCTTCTCTCACCGGTGTGAATCGTGAGACTGATGATCGATGATGTTCCGCGAGTGCTCCCCGAAAGCGACCATGTCTTCGAGGTGTTGATGCTCGATGAACGGTGTGTGTGCTGGAAACTATCGATGCGTTATGGTAAATGAGGAGACATCGACATAGAGCCTTAAGTGACAAGTACCTCGCATCCGGGAGGTGCCTGTACACATCACTCAATAACTGAGTGGTAACGGGGATAACACCCTCGCAAAGCATATGATCCGATAAGGGTTGACGTCCCACGGCTGCGAGTTAACGAGATAGTGTGTGAAACCCAGTGGATTGTGATCCGGTAACTGCACTGGTGGTATCGCGTAAAGTGTCTGAGCAGACGTCTGATGGGTGCGCCCACGTTGACGAAAGCGGCTATCACGCGGGAAGCGCCTCCTCGTCGGGCAGAAGGCTGAGCACAGCGGGATGCTGAAGAACCACTCTCGCTATAGGCGAGTATGGGCTAACGAAGGGCTAAAACGAAGACGTCACGTGGTCCGGTGCGCTAACTCCTACGGATAGGTTCTCCGCGAGGTCAGCTGTCGCTAAGGTGCAAACGGGTGGTGCTTGCGGTGCAAGGGTGTGTCCGAATCAAAAAATTCCTCGTCTGACAAATCAAATCGATTATTTGCAGAACAGGGCTTGGTGTTCGCTGTCACACAACAGGAAAAAGTATACTTCGACAAAGATGGAAAGTATTCTTCAAAAAAGACAGGTGAAAAACGAGACATGCCTGCAACGGTGGCGTAGAATATGACTGCTGGCTGTATTAGAGCTTATGTGCTTCGACTCCGGTAGCGGCTGCTCTAGCGCACCGTCGTCTGGCGTGTCCGTAGGCGTTTCCGCATCATCAACAAGATCATGATTCAGCCAGCGTCTCAGAATCCATGAACTCGAGTTGTACAGTAACGAAGAAAAAAGTTCGTTTGAAATAGGGAACAGGCAATAACAAAGCTTTCTGGAAATGTGAATGAGTGAGGAGAGATAACACCGACGCAAATCAGGAAAAGTAAAGGTATGCGATGCACAGAATGCTGACCCTATGAGACAAAGTTTCAAATTAAAGGAGAAAAAAGGAAAACGGAGTGGAAGAAGAGGAAAGAGAATAAAGACTGCCAAAACGAGTGGTATCTGCGGGTGCGAGAAGCTGAAGTGAAGCAGGGAGACGGGTAGCAAATGGCAGACGGCCCCTTCCACCCTGATACATCGTGGTGAAAGAGGTGAGGCTAGGAAATCCTCTGCGGTTTGATACCTTAAACAGTTCTGGTGTATCGGCCAAACCGGTCCAAGAAACAAGTGTCGAGAGGGTAGACGTGGGGGGGGGGGCAGTCGTTCGGTACACCGTGCTGCCCGCCGCCCACTTCCCGCCCTGCCCGCGCCGCCCTATTTGGACAAGTTTGCTGCGCGCGAAACCATCGCTACTCGGCGTGACGTCGTCCAAAAACCTAACAGATGATAGGAGACGATTGGGAAGCGCATCTCGGGGGGACTCTGAAGTCACTTTCCAGTCAGTTCGGTTATGGAGGCACTCTTCTCTCTAGATTCTTTCAAATTTCATCACAATTCTTTAAATTTTCGCCTCAACTAGAGACTATGGTTGATTCCGGTCAGGAGTTCTAGATTGAAGGCTTATCCTTATCCGTTATTGTGCGCAAAACCGGCTCACCCTTCTCTTCTTTTTTCTTTTCTTCTCTTTCCAAGGATTAGACAATTTTCCTTGTGTTGAAGAACTTTCTAGTGGATGGTCGCGTTGTTGTCATGACATATCTCGCTAAGATGTTGCTGTACTTGTCGGAAAATGCGGACGACGCCTTAGTACTGAGCCATGTGGCGGGACCTGAAGAAAGCCTTGGCGCTGTAGCTCAAAACACTTTTCCTCAAAACATGGTGAGCAAGATACTGACTTTTGTCTCAAGAAAGAAATCAGTTCAAAACAGTGTGCAGGGCCAAGTGAAGTGATTAGAAATGCGATGCGTCCATGTGAAGGCAGGGACCCGTACATCTTGTCCTCGGCGCGCCCATCGCCCCGCCGCTTTCTGAGGACGGTGTATCCAACGACTCTCCGCCGGTAGACGTGTATTATAACGATGAAATGTCGACGCGGAGGATGATGTCTGACGTTCGCCAATATCGTGACCCTGTCCAGACGGCGACACTTCAGAGGAATATGCGGCTGATAGAGTAAGCTGCTCCAGTTAAGGCTGCTATGGTTACGTGAAAACGGGCTCAAATGTTCGAAACAGTGTTTGACCTGGTTCTTGTAAACGCTTGTAAATGGTGAGAATTGTTACGGTATGCACAACAAGCCGAGGGTAGGAGCGAAATCTCGATGGTATACGCGGTCTCCTACCTTGATGGACAGATTAAAGAACTGCTATGGCTCAACAGTAGCCGACTTCTATAGTATGCATTGCTTCGTCGCGTTCTCTTATTTTGTCCTTTGGTGATCATCAGACATAGCCGCGGTTTTACTGAGCCGCATCAAATGTGGCGGCTACTAGATTGGCTACGTAAAAACTGGAATCGGTAAGCATGGGATGCGTCGTTCAAGGACATGCTTAATCAACAGATCTATGCTAAAAATGTCTCTACCGAACATAAGAAAGAAGGGGTATTCCCAGTACTAGTGTGCTCTGACGTGTTCTACATAAATGTGCAGGCAGCCACCCACTTGTTCCAATCCGACTGGTTCGCAACGATGTATTTGCGACGCATAGGCTGAAAAGTATTGAATGCTCGCTTACAGGCTCCGCCACCCTCGTGGAGGTAGGGAGTCGTGAAGATCAGTTGATGCACAGCAAATGTCCTACATCGGTAATCACTTCACTTCCGAAATATGACGCCTCATCGATACCACTTGCGTCATGACTGCGAATTTAAGATTTTGAGATCTCGTCACGATGGCCTTTGCTAACGTAATCGCGGGCAGAGCAGAGGAGGGACCTCGTATTTGGAGAAGTGAGCACCCTTAGAATATAATGTACTTATATTACCCGAATCGGAGGTGTGCATAGGGCCAGTGAGACCGACGAATAACTTGCCGAAGATGCCTTCATCCGCTGACGACTGGAATGAAGGCCTCCCTGTTGAGTTGCTGTGCAGGCGTTGGCAAGTGTCACATAGTTATATGAGAGTGAAAACGTTTTCAGCCATATGGGCCAAAAATAAATACTTTCTCGAAATCTTGCCGAGCGTTTTACCTTACCCAAAATCACCACTAGCGAACGCGCTGTAGTGAGACTCGACAAACAAAGGCTCCTAGCTTAATGCTCCTGAAGCTTACACGGAATGAAAAGTCCTTCAAAGGGCAGACCGTCTCGAGTGTCTCGGAAGTATCTATGAGAGCGTATCATGCACTGCTGGACGATGCGAAGAAACTCTATTTTCTGATTTTCCGATACATTGCTGGAAAACTGCTGGGTTTCAAGGAAATGCGTGATATTAGGGTTAGAGAAAACGGGTCTGCTTACTGTACCTGCAAAGCGTCGTAGGGACTTATGGCCAAGGGTTAATCAGCGAAAACCAATCGAGGGCGCACTGAGTACTGTACGGGTCGGTTACTGTTGACACTGACGGGAAATTCTACAATGTCTTTTACTTCTGGTGTGTCGTCCTTGAGCATGACACCTCTAGGTACCTCTCGGAAAAGTGCGTCGGCTACCACGTTTGACGATCCCCTCAGGTCCTCTATATGCGTGTCGTAGCAGTTCCACTACCCATTGCGTAAGGATGTCATAAAATTGGTTTTGCTTTTTGAGAAACGTAGGTAGGCGATGATCCTAAAAAAATCGTAGTTACAGTAATTCGTCTCGTAGTTACAGTAAATCGTCGCCCTGATGAACCGAAGTGCGCTAATAGTGGCGAACAGCTGGATTTGGGTTGGGCTACACTTCTACTGCGATTCCAAAAGGCCTCTGCTGAAATATCCCAATGCCGCGAGTTGCTTGTCGTCGTCTGATTGCTTCTGAAACAACGCGGCCCTCTATTATCTTGTCTCCATCTGTGTGAAGGATGAACTCGTTCTCCTGTGGGAACCCCAAACCCGGCTTGGCGACAAGACACTGCTTCAAATTGAGAAAGGCCTCTTCCTGATTATAACCTCAGAAGAACTTAGATTTACGTTTAAATAAGGCATACAATGGAGCTGTGATCATGGAGAAATTCGGTAAGAATTTGCGAAAGAAATTGGACATACCTACAACATATCTCTTGATTTCCTTGATCATTGTCGGCCTTGGGAAGCTGTGGATCACTCGCTGTGCTAGGATTGAGGACGTGCCACAAATCTCGTGCCCCGATGAGTAGCCCACTTCTCTTGATTCTCAGGGGCTAAAAAAGTTGAATATGACCTGAGGCGATAAGTGTAGCGTAGTGCTTGTTCCCTGCTTTTTTGCGAGGATGTCCTCAATCCTCGGAAGTAGGTAGTGGTCCCAAATTGTGACGTTCTTCCGTGAGCGCAAGGGTCCAGACTTTTTCTTTACTAAAACTGTGTTAGGTACCTAGAGCTTATCATTCTCTTATTTCATAGGAATCTGATCATATTCTGTCACTGAAATCCACGGAGAGTTGAGGTAGCTGGACTTTTTCTTCGTCTATGGCCTATGTTATACTCCCGCGGGAGCATCCGCGGATGGGCGGAAATCGCGCCAGGACCGCGCCCCCAGCCACTCGTCGCGGCCCGCCACACCCGCCGTCCGCGGATCGCCGCCGACAGACGAGGAGAGCTGTTATACTTCGCGCCCGCGGGACGGCAGCCGTCCACGGTGCAGTGCACCACGGAAGGCTGTCGTCCGATGGAATCCGGCGCGGAAAACGCGCTCCAATTCTAGCCAGCCATCCCGGGACGATGACGACCGTCCGGGGTGCACCTTCCGTCCGCGGACGTTTCGAGGATGCTCCCGCGGGAGTATAACATAGGCCTATCGGAAGGCAGGAACAACTCTTGAATTCGTAGCCATTAGCCTTATCAGAAAAGCCTCCAACTAGAGGGAGATTGCTAGGAACCCAACTCATTTGTAAAAAGGTTCCAGAGGCAGACTTATACTGACTTACGACTTACAGCAGAGGAAATGTGCTACCTTTATACAACATCTCGATGACGGATTAGCCACTAGTGGTATTGCTGAGTTCGAGTTGATTGCGGCTGGCGTAACCATCGGGAATCTTTTACCTAATGACCAGCCTTGTCAGCGAGCATGAGAGTGCGTTGCTTCGCAATTCTTTCTCCGCGTCATTTCCTTAACCGCGTCGTTCTAGCTGCTTCGTACCTGAGTATGGTGCAGGGCAATTTTCACCGTTGTTTGACGGTCCCAGCTCACATCTACTGTTTGGTACCCTTCAATGATTCCTGCTTCAGTAAACCCATTCCAAGTGGGGCAGCATTTATTCATTCATTGATGCAATTACTAGAACAGTTGCCCAGGCTGCGTCACCTAGCGGCTGCTATGCAGTCACTTTCATCATTTTCGCGATATCGGACAGATATGTCATGTTCGATCCCAGCTCTGGTGCCTCTGTGAGAGCCGCTGAGCCCGCAATCCATGGGGTATCCGGGGTAGATTTACCGGATAGTTTCAACTCTAGATGTTTCGATTACTTCTTCGCCGAACGAGGATGTAAGATGGATCAGTATTTATTGAGCGCTCGAACGTCTCGATCCGTTCGTCGTCTTCGGTGGCGTAAAAATGGCTTGAAGTTTCGGATTTTGCTACCTATCCGAACAAAGACCAGTTTCAACTTTGCCTTTTCCACTTAGGACACGTTATAACTTGGTCCTTCTCAGCCATAGCGTTAGTACAAGTTCTCGTGCACCTTTCCACCTTATCTGCTGATCTGCAACCTCAAGTGTCACCATTCTCATTCTGGTCTTTCATTTTGGGTTCCTGGTCATGGTCCGATGTGTGAGTTAGTATTAGCTGCCCAGTTATCTCTCTCAGGATTCTGAAGGCCTCAATCACGGTCTTCTATTCTATGTATTTTCCGGGCAGATTTCCCAGCGCCGAAAATCTGGTTGCTTCATCAAGAAGCTTAGCTCCGTCGTCTTCGCGCTCTCTGCCATGCAGCCGGAAAGATCTCGATCGAATCCAAATCGAGATCCGACGCTCCATTTGACGCGTTTAGAGATCGATTTAACATCCACTTCGCCCATCAAGCATTTGCTTCTCAGGTTAAGGTTTTAGCTCTGATTAACCATGAGCAGTTTTTCGTAGCCCAGGTCTCCATCAAGGTCAATAACATCCATGTCTTGGCTTTAATTGACACGGTGCATTGATTACCACTGCGGAAGCAGCTCCACTATTCGTTACCATATATTTGTTTACCTCGTCTGCCGAAAACGTCAGTACTGCCATAGGCAAGGCAGATATCCCTACTCGTATCCTAGGTTGCGCCACATTGCACATTGAGTTCGGTAGCTTAGCTGTAGATCACCCTGTATACTGTACTGAAGCACCGTGCGCCTCTAGTTTTGCGGAATCGTATAATTCATCCTCGGAAATGACTCACTCGCTAAACTGGAACCAAATTCGATCAACTATTTCAATCGCGCCTCTATGGCCGAGCATAGCATGCAAATTGTGTTCGTTACTCCCCTAATGAATTCATGAATTCCATTCAGAAAGTACCCATAACGGTGACGGTATTTACCATTACTGCACTCCCTCCTGCGCAGACATTCCTTCACTGTAAGGTTGATATCACGAAGCAACACACTCTCATGCTCGCTGACAAGGCTGGTCATTAGGTGAAAGATTTCTGATGGCTACGCCAGCCGCAATCAGGTCGAATTCAGCAATACCACTAGTGGCTAATCCATCATCGCGCCCCAAGATGCTGTATAAAGGCAGCATATTTCCTCTGCTGTGAGTCGTAGCCCAGTGACCAAAGGGCTTGATGTCTCATTCATTTAGTCAAGTCAAGCCCTCATCTCTACGCAAGGATCATCTACCCCACCTTTCATTGGGAGAACTTATTGTTGACTAGTATTTCCCTTGCTTCAGCAGGACGTTCTCCACACGTCTGGAAAGAAATCCGATGGATCCATTTTCTGTTTAGCATTTATCGTTTCAAAAGATGAATTGTTGAAAAGAAGTTCTATAATAGAACGGCTCAATTCCGCTTGCAGAAGAGAGCAGTGATGGTCTAGCGAAGTATTGCGCTGTCATAAGTATTTCGTTGCCTGAAACTTACACGGGAGCTGTATCAAATGTAAGTCGGAACGGTGAGAACGAATGCTATAGGAAGAATCTCTACCCTTTAAATAGTAAAAAACATGCCTCGTTCCCGCCATATTCCTGAGGGAAACGAGCAAAAGGCACTGAATGTTGCCTACGGTTTACAAAGATGTGAGTTCACCACTCACGGATGCCACGCGGATGTGGACGTTGATTACATGGTGCGGAAATAGAGGATCTGCACTATAATGGTGACATCGAGGGTTCCATTCGTGCAGCACTGTGCTCTGTTTTCTTGCACGTCTACTCTAGCATCGTGCTTCCACAGAGAAAGGGTACCTGTTCTTCTTTTCTAAGTTTTCTGCAGTATGTTGTTTCATCGTTCTCTCCTCTGTTAGCGTCCTGTGATTAATCTGTAGGCCGGAAGACAGTAGTTTAAACTTTCGTTGAGCTAACTGATGCTGAGTTCTCGATTCGTGGTGCGGTCGGAAGCCAGATCTCAAACAAGCCAGACGTTCAGCGGCCTGCCAGCCGCCGAACGTCTGGTTGGGAGCTTCGGCCCAAACCCGGAGAATAGAACACCCCGAATATCTTCTAGTCCTCTTTAGAGCTTCTCTCATTCATTACAGAAAAAACTGGTTTTGCCAATAGAATAGTCCTACTATATATAAAGGAGTTAGCAATTGTCCGTCCGTCCGTCTGTCCGTCCGCCCGTCTGCTCTTCCGTCTGGCCTTTCCTAGAAGTCGAGTAGCAGGCGTCCGTGTTCAGACGAGGTGCCACTCACGCCGTGTCGAGACCGTCAGAAGAAGTGTCACCGATGTCGCACAAAGGGCGTCCGGGTTGTGAAAACATATCACCGACGCTGTTCAACAGGCGTCCGGGTTCAGAAGACGTGTCACAGATGTAATGGCAGTCTGGGTGCAGAAGACATAGGTCACCGATGTCACGCCAGGGGTGTTTGGGCTCAGAACAGTTACATGTTACGGATTTCCTGCAAGGGGTGTCTCGGTTGAGAAGAGGTGTCACCGATGTCATGCAAGCGGTGTCTGGGTTCAGAAGAGGTTTCACCGATGTCGCGCTAGGGGTGACCGGATTCCGAACACGTGTAATGGGAGACCACTAAAGGAGAGACCAGTAAGCAGGGGTCCAGTGAAAGATGGGAGGACCTATGAAGGGGGAGGAGTACCAGTAAGGGTAGAACCTTTAATGGGAGCCATGAAGGAGACCAATAAAGAGTACCATTAAAGTGAGGGTTGGAGGGGGGGGGGGAGTGAACTGGAACCAGTGAAGTGGGAAGGTCCTGTGAAGGGGGCGCCGGTAAAGGGGGAACATTAAAGGAGGACCAGTGAAGAGGGGACCAGGGAAGGTAGGACCATTAATGGCGGCCAGTGAAAGGGAAGGGGACCGAAAAGGGGATCAGTGAAGGTGAGACCACTAATGGTGGAGCTGTGAAGGGGGAAGGGGTTGGGGAGTAAAGGAGAGACCGGTAAAGGGGACCATTAATGGGGGGCAGTGAAAGGGACCAATAAAGGGCACCACTTAGGTGAGGGGCACTAAGGGAGGGGGCGAAAAGGGAGGGGACAGTGAATGGGAACCAGTGAAGTCCTGTGCAGGGGGAGAGGCGGTAAACGGGGAATCAGTGAAGGTGTGACCAGTAATGAGGGCCAGTGAAGGGGCTGCCAAAAGAAGGGGGACCAGTGAAGAGGGTAACAGTGAAAGTGGAACCGTAATAGGAAGGGGATCAGTGGAAGGAACCTGTAAGGGCGGACTATACTTTTTTCACTATCGTCCAACGTTGTGTGACAGGCGTAAGTGCAATAGAGGGTGGATAGGCTTCATAGGAGCAGTTTTCAGGATTGCGCCCTACTGCCTCGCTTTCCTGTAAAACCAGTTTTTTACTGTAACGCGAGAAGGAAGGCCTAGACAGGGTGTTCTATTCTTGGGATTAGGTGGAGAAGCCCCCAACCAGACGTTTGGCGGCCGCTAGGCCGCTGAACGTTTGGTATAGTAGAATACGGTAGGGCAAAATCTTCAAAACTGCTCCTATGGAGCCTCACCCTCTATTGCACGCACACGATTCATTCTCTTAAGCACTCGTTCTATTTATTAATTATGGTCCTCCTCTAGTGGTTCTATTACTGAACCCTTTACTGAACCCCCTTAATTGTTGTTCCCCTTATTGGCTCCCTTACTGATCCCACTTGACTGGTCCTTCACTGGTACCCCATTTATTGGTCTCCTTCACTGGACCCCACCCCTTCACCGCTCTCCATTACTGGTCCCACCTTCACTGCCCTTTACAGGTCTCCCTCTTTCACCTGTCCAACCCTCACTCTTGTCCCCCTTTTACTGGTCCCTCTTCAGTAGTCCCCCCCCCCCCTTTATTGTCAACCCTTTTACGGTTCACCCTTTTCTGGTCCCCCCCGCCCTCTTCGTCGGTCCCTACTACTGCTCTCACCTTCATTGGACCTCGATTGACTGGTCTCCTCTCCACTGGTCTCCTATCCTTCACCGGCCTCCATTATTGGATCCATCCTCCACTTTACTCCCCAGGCCTTCACCGGTCCCCATTGCTGGTCCCACATTCACTGGTACCCCTTTACTGGTCCCCCTTATTGGTCAACCCTTTACCGGTCCCTTCATATTGCTGGACCACCATCCTTCACCACTCTCCCATTACTGGTAACACGTCGTTTGAATCCGCACAGGCCTTTCACCTCTTCTGGACCTAGGACCTTCTCAAGCTGGACGTGGATTGCGGGACATCGGTAACACGTCGTGTGAACCCGGAACCCGTGGCGCGACATCGATAACACCTCTTCTGGAACCGAACGGCTGACGAACGACGCCGGTGATATGTGTTCTCAATGCGTACGTGCTTTGAGCGACATCATTGGCATGTCGTGTGAATTTGGAACTCCTGGCACGACATCGGTGAAACGTCGTCTGAATCCGGACAGGCCTTTCGCGACATTGATGACAGCTCTTCTGAAACCGGATGGCTGACGAACGACGCCGATGATATGTGTTCTCAATGCGGACGTGCTTTGAGCGACACTGTTGACGCGTCGTGTGAATTCGAAACCCTGGCACGACATCTGTGATACATCGTCTGAATCCAGGCAAGCCTATCGCCATATTGGTGATACCTCTTCTCAACCCAGGTACCTGATGGAGGACGGTGACATGTCTTCTCAAGCCGAACATCGTTTGCGTGACATCAGTTACACGTCTTCTTAACGCAGACACCGATTACGCGACATCAGTGACACGTCGTCTGAATCCGAACATCACTTGTGCGACATCAGTGAACCTCTTCTCAACCCGACGTTCTTTGCACAACATTGGTGGCATGCCTTCTGAACACAGACGTCGGTCGAACGACGTCGATGACACCTTCTCTGAACTCGGACGCTCGCTTTCACAACGTCGATGAAACATGTTCGGAACTCGGAAGCCCTTTGCATGACATTGGCAACACGTCTTCTGACCTCTCTCAACACGACGTAGGTGACACCGCACAACTACACCCCTCCCCTTCCCAATCCCCACACTTTCCCCAACACACTCTTCCAGCACTTCTGCGCAAACAAACACACACCGCAATCGGCCAAAATTCTATTAGGTCCTTGCATATGAAATGGCCGATTTTGTCTGAAATATTCGACAGATCATAAGTTTGACTGGTAGCAATATTACTAATTGATATAGGCACCATTGCAATTAGTAAATCTTTCTCGATGTGACGTTAACTTATTCCTTTTTGTATAAGTCATAACTGTAAGAATAAAAAATAAAAGAGAAAGTGCGATGTCATTTTCGATATTACCTTGGTTGCAGAATTTTCTACCATTTACATGACTATCTAAATGCTTGAAAAGATGATAATGGATAGGAAATAGATCTGGCGAACACTGAATGTGCCAGAGTTTCGTATCCCAATTCATCCACTTTCTGGACAACAATTTTTGAAAAGTGCGGGCGCGCGTTGTCATGCGGTAGGATACGGCCTATTCGATTCACGAAAGTCGGCTGTTTTTCAATCAACTTATGGTGCATCACTGTCACAATATTGAAACTGTATTGTCTTAAAGGATCCAGTGTTCATATCTCACGATCCTGTCTAAAAAAGGGCTCCCTTAGATTGCGCAGCCTTAACTAAAAACGTGTGTCGTGGGTCTTCAGCATCTGCCCGTTGGTCAGCTCGTGCGGGATCCATTTATCCAATTTCTTTACTTTCTCTATCGCAGTCAAGTAGCGGCTGATAGTGCTGCCGTCAACGCCGAAATGCTGCGCTAGCTCTCTAACAATTTCACGCGGATCTGCTTCCACCATGGCTTCGAGTTGTTCGTGCTTTAGGAGTGATTTCGGCACCCCTCGGTATTCGCCTTCAAGACTTTCATCTCAACATCGAAACCTTTTGAACCAGTGGCGAACTTTGCGTTCCTTAGAGAAATCCTCCTCCCCAAAAGCAGCGTTGTCATTACGAGCTGCCGCCGTGGCGTTGTGTCCACTTTTCCATTCATATAGGTAGAACACCCGAACATCGCGTTGACTCACACTGTAAAAACGACGTCAAAAACTCGACAAGAGGCAATTGTGCCACAAAAGCTATAAATGGTAAGAAAGCGGGGATTAGCTTTCAGAAACTATATACAACTAGGAGCGGCAGGATCACCCGATGATAAGGAACGTCATCGCATACGTCTACAGGTCGATGCTGAAGATCAAGGGGAAGAGACGTGTGCTGCATATATCGTTATTGTAATCTATTTCGAAAGAGAGCACGTGCCGGCGTCTTCTGCCTGAGCCGACTTGGAGCAGGATTGAGGGTGGGTCGAGGCTGATTTCTGATTCTATTCGATCTAGGGCCAAGTCTTCTCTTTGTGCTAAGTACAGTAGGCTTTTGGGTCCTGGCCATGAAACTCTGGAGTCCGTGAATGCAATTTGCCTACACACCACCGCTTTAATTAAGCTCGCGCTGAAGACTATACGCGGCAGACCAGGGTTACCGTTATCGGAGACACTAACATTTCATCCAGAGCCAAGAAATTCTTGAGCCTCGGTCCATCGGTTTCGCCAGCACAAAGCATCAATGCACTAACATTCCGCAAAGTTGTAGGGATATACATAAGCTTAGAGATGCACTACGAGCTAGACACAGGCGTGAATTTAGTCTGCAGAACATTACGAATCAGAGAACACCCTTATCACTACCGTTTCCGCAAATGTTCTACAAAGAACCAGTTCATGTTTCAGAGGTTGGTGTAAGGTTAAGAATTCCAAGATCTGATATATTGGCCGCTCTTAGAAACTACCACCGGCCAGCGGCTCGAACAACAACTTGACATGCGACCAGTGGAAAGTGTTCCGAGAATTACACGAATTAAGATCAAATGGTACAATTCGTGTTTCTGCATGCGAAAAGGTGGAGAGTTTATAGCCACGTCGCAATCCCTGGAAAGAGGCATAATCGAGCTCCTCTGCAGGATTACTCAGTTTACCGTAGCGCTAGCGCTGCTGAGTGTTTGTCGCAATGCAGACGCCTTAATCACGCCTGGATGACCGTGGGCAGATCTGCTGAAACTGATCTAAAATTGCTCAGCAGGCTCAAGCTACTTGACCAGTGTATTACAGCCTTATTAAAACCCACAAAATTGCACCAGAGGATACGCTGTCAATGTGACCGGATAGATTTAAAATAAATCCCAGAGTTAGTTGTGTAGGGAGACCAACTGACAGAATATCCTAGTTTCTAAATAGAATCGTCAGCCAGTTGCTGATAATGGCTCCCGCTCACCTGACTAATACGGGAGCATTCCTTGAACAGCTTCTCAATAGATTCTTGAGGAACGTTGTATTGTGGAATTATTTGAAGTAACAGTACCTTATACCAATGTTCAAAATAATGATGTCTTACAAGCCTTATCAAAAATGCATAATTGATATCATGATAATATCAACACATTTGAACTCAGTAAGGCACGAATCATGACTCTGATCAATGAATGCTTGAATTGTAATATTTTCAACAAGTGCCCCGACACGCCTAACGGCGTGTCTCGCACTTGTGCGCTTCGCGCGACTTTGTCGCACCGCTGACCTATGAAAAGTAGTTTTTGTAAAATATAAAATTCGCTAGCATCTAGGACTTGGTGCGTGTTTTATCGGCATCAAGCACTTAACCACTTCGGTACCTTCATCATAGACATTCTTTCCTAACCGGCCAGTAACGTCGTAGGTTTGTGCTGCGCAGTTCTTCTGTCCCTCAGGTTGTTCCTCCGCAATCGTTCTCATGCTCAAAAGCTAGCGTTTTAAGTTGTCGTCGACATGTCTTCCGAAGCCAGGTTCCCCTCTCTCGTTTCTTCTTACTGGATCTAACTGCTGGTCCGCCTTTACAGATCTTCACTTCGCCTCTTTAGACCCCCACCCTCCTGGTCCCAACTACTGGCCCACTTTTTTGTTTCCACTATTGACACCTACTGGTCTCTTCTTGCTGGTTTCCCTGTCCTGGCCTCTCCTCCAGGTTCTTACTTTCTTTCCTGGTCGCTCTCCTGGTCCACCATAGAGGTCCCCCTTACCGCCCTTCTCCACCATCCCCTTAGTGGTCCTCCCATGCTCACGGTGCGGTCGGTGACACGTATTCAGAATCAGGATGATTGCTGCGCGACGTAGGGGACCCGTTTTTTGGATCAAGTAGCTCAGAAGCGCGCGCAGTCGCCGCTGTGTCGAGCATGAAGAGGCTATGCATATGGCAGATTCCTTCTTCTCCGTACGAATTCCCTTACGGCTCCCTCCTTGTTGGTTCCCCGTCCTGGTCCCGCCTCCAGGTCCCTTCCTTCAGGTAGATTCCTGCCGCTCCCCCCCCCCCCCTCGGGATCCTCCCTACTACTCTACCCCGATTATGTAGGCCTCCCACGCTTACGACATGACGACGGCGAGCGAATGCCCATTGTGTGACATCGGTGTCACATCCTCTAAATCCGGTCTCTCTTAATGGTAATGGATTTCCTTGCTGATCCTCCTTACTGTTCTCCCTCCCCTGATTGGTAACTCCCTAATGATCCCTACATATTGCCTAAGCTCTCCTTGGTTCCACCTCCTGGCCTGCTTCATTGCTCTCCCCATCGACCATCACGATGTTCCTCCTAGTCGCTGCCTCCTGATCGTCGTCGGTTCTTGGCCCACAAAGTCCCCCTTCTACTCTTACCCCTTTAGTAGTATTCTCATGCTAATGGCACGAAGTCGGCTTCTGATTCTGGACGCTCAGAAACGCGCGTAGGTGATGTTGAATTAAGCAGGAAAGGGCTGCGTTTTCCTTGCTGCCGCAATATCCCACGATCAATAGCAAATTTTGCCTGCGCTGTAGATGATGAGGCACACCTCATTCAGGTTGTATCATCGGCCGCCCTCGCTGTGGATAATGCGGCGTATCTCACTTCGGTTAGATGACTCGATCGCTCTCGCTGTGGGTGATGCGGCGTACCTCACTTCGGTTAGATCACTCCACGGACAAAATCTTTATATATAGATGGTGATGGTGATGGTGATGGTGATAGGTGGTGATATCTCACATAGGTTAGATCATTCGACCGCCCTCGATGGACAAACTCTTTTATATATAGGTGGTGATTAGTCAGGTAGATATTATTCACAAACCAGAGATTTGCTCATGGGCTAACGATTAGCTCCTGTGGAAGGGTTTATGAGCAAAGTAGAGCAGTCCGCTCCAGATGGTCTTCCACTGAGGTATTGCAGGTATATTGATGATTGTTTCATTATAATTCAAAACATTGCGAAACAGATGATTGTTTCAATCTTCTAAACTGTTAGTCGCAGTACATTATGATGACCTGAGAAACCCCAAAAGACGGTTGGCTCTCTATCTGAATCTACAGGTTACACTATCTGGTGCATGATCAGAGTGAAATGGTTCCGCAAAGAAAGCTGTAAGAACATCTTGGTCCATGCATCATCTGCACATCCTAACGCAGTTAAACGTGCGGGTGAAGAATATGTTCGGCACTGCGAGCGATATATGCACTGGTGCTGAAGAACGGGGAGAGTCTGTGCAACTAGCATGTCAAATAGCTGCACAGTGTGGATACACGGTGCAACATCACCATAGGGACTCCAACTCTGATCAGCGAGTTATACCACGCCGAGATAAAGTACCCTTGTGTGTTCCCTTCATTTCCGACAACGTCGCTTCCGCTCTACAAGGAAGGCCCAGTTGGAGAATGATTAGTTCTTTATGATATAGAGTGCGTAACTGTGGTGTATGTCCATATGGAAAAGCAGGGAATTGCGCCAAAGTTGGCTATATCTGTCAGCTTGAATGCCGGATATGCAGCCACACATACTTTTTGGAAGCCGGAAGGTACTTGTTAATGAACCTCTACCGTGCAAACAGCGAGGTATCCTAACCAATCCTTTGGGCAAGCATGAAGTGGAGGAACATGGCGGAAATGATTTTTATGTAAAGTGCACGATTCTGACTATCGAGATATACATTTCCTATAAAAAAGCGGTGGAGGCGTTCTGGATTTCTTCACAAAATCCACAATCGAAATGAGTGTCCTTCGGTCACCGATGACTTTCTGCCGTTTATTACGCACTGTGAATTATAGAGCGACAGGTGGCGACAAGGATCTGGTTAAGAGAGATGAAGTGGGAGTCACGTTTACGAAGCACGGTGTTCGCTATGGTTAGGTTATGCGACTCCGCATTCTCAAGAAAACGCTCACCATCTGCGTTATGCGACCCGTAGCCGAATTCACCATGCCAGCTGTACCCGATTTTTGTTGCGCCCACGTGGCCATTAAGGTCGCCAGCGAATACGATGACATTTTTCTACGGTACCAGGAAAAGCTGCACTATGAGGCGGCCAGAGGCAAGGGAACTGACGCTTCTCATCATGCAGGCACCAAAACCGTTCCTTGGTTTGATCGGAGCAGCCAGTCTGCGGAAAAGACGCAGAGAAAAAGTGATGGGATCGCTCCTTATCGGCGACAACGATCTTCGTCAGCAATTGATCGTCGAAGCGCACCACGCTTACAATCGAATCACGAAATCGTTCGGAGACGATTATTCCGACACCACTTGTGGTCCTGGTAGTTCCACATAGAAAGGCCTTGAAGCCTCGTCCTATGCCCTTTGACTTGCGGCAGGACTACCTTTTCTCCTGCACCGCACAGAAATCAACTCTTCTACGCTCCAGTGCTTCAACCAACTCGCACGAGCGGGCCGTTAACGTACCCACATTCAGCGCTGCCACGCGGGTCCTGCTTACGTTTTTCGGGACTTTCATACTAGCTCAGTTGCTCCCCATGCCGTCCTCGCAGCAGTGACCCTCGCATACTTCCACATCGTTCGGAGACGATTATCGACTGCCGCGGACGCCGTAGCACTATCTCGATAAACGTGAGCTGACATACGCCATGTGATGTGACATGGGTCTTTGTAGGCCGGCCTGTCACAAGGGCCTGTCGCTGCAATCGAGTGTCCGTGATTAGCTTAGCTCGAAAGCGAGTAGTTTCCAGTGGCACCTCGTGGAGGGACGGATATCACCACCGGTCTGCTGCACCATACTACAAGCAAATGTCCTACTCAAACCATGAAAACCAACAAAACATCAGTGTTAGGCAATTTATTAGGAGTTATCGCTTCATTTGTTACTCTAAGCAAGAGAGTGGATCTTCGTTCTTGTTATGTTTGGCGGTGGCGACGTTGGACGCTGGACGGCTTAGCAGAACCGTTTATTAGCAGAATAATCGTGAACAACAACTGAACAATAGAGGTCGCTTATATACAGCGATTTTCCCGCCCGTGACGGGTACCTTGTAGCCAAAACCGCGTCAATGAAGATGAATAGAACAGATGTTTGTTTGACTTCCTATGTAACAGTTCTACTGAATTACGAGCGCCAGCATCAGTGGCGACGTGGTACCGCGCTCGCAGCCGTGATTTCTGTTTTTCTACGTTTTCGATTATTTCTTTGTTTTCCTGTATTGGTGCTGGTTGTTATCGCATATTGATCTCTTCCGTTCACTTGTCTCCTATTTCGTGATTTTTGGTGAAGGAAATTTGCTTCCCCATTGTTGTTTGTTTAGTACTCGCTTGTACATGTGGCATTCATCACACTGGAATGAAAAGTTCATATATTTTGCATATTGGGATGCGACGTACTATATTTGAGAAGACAACTGCGTACTTCTTCTTAAGAAGAATTCTGCGTAGGCTACCCCATCGTAATATCATCGTTTCGTTTCCTCCAGATAGCAGTTTTACCGGCTGACCGACCCCGTTGTGATGGAAGGATTGTATGTTCTGAGCGTAAACCTAACCTGACATTAATTAGATTTGTGCAACTTTTATTAACCGTCCAGAGATAAGTTTCTATAAACAAAAGAGATGTGAGAAAGTCAACGCTAGCAAAAGCAGTTTGACTTAAAAATCATTCTGCTCAGTGAATTATTTTATATGAATTAACGGAGCTATCGTGATCAAGAGCCGGATTCATCAAAGACTTACAGCAAGTTAAAAGAAAAAATTATTGCGGGAATGCTTGAGCGCGGCTTATCAAGCGATATGGTGAGCGATAAGCCGCGTTATCTGAGTTTTCCGCTGTGAATACCCTCTTGAAGTTGTGTAAGTCGTTGATGAATCCGACACCGGAAAGATCGTAGGTTGTTTTGCCTGCTGCACTCGCATGAGATCCTTCAAAAGCTTCAGTAGTCACCTAACCCTCGTCGTCTCGTCGACCCTATATTTGCTCGAGCAGGCACCAGCAGCGCCTCCATTCGTAAATGTTCGCGTAGCAGAGTTATTCAATGGATCCTCCCCGCTCGGGGGCACGAAAAGCATTGTATCGTTCGCTCATGGTTTTCACTGAGAAGTCCACCAACACCATGGTTGGTGACGTGGTGTTCTCTTGACATATGGCAGAAACCACTTGGTGCGCTTTGCGGCAAGGCAATATCTGAGTATCACCTGTATTACCTGTCATCGGCTTGCTCGAGCGACCTCCATCAGCATCTCCACTCGTCACTGTCGCGTACCAAAGTTCTCCGATGGATCCTTCTCACTCGGGGGACACGAAGAGCCTCATATCGGTCGTTCAGGTCTTTCACGAAGAAGTCAGAGCAACGCGTTGATGGGCGTCCTGGAGCCGGATTCATCAACGACTTACGTAACTTTAACGGAGAATTGTAAGCTTATCAAGCGATATGGTGAGCGATAAGCTGCGTTATCTGAGTTTTGAGTAAGCAAGAAGCTCAGATATCGCAGCTTATCGCTCACCATATTGCTTGATAAGCTTCAATTTTCCGTTAAAGTTACGTAAGTCGTTGTTGAATCCGGCCCCTGGTGTTCTCTTGACATACCGCGGAATCCAGTCGGTAACGGGTTTCGTCCAGCTGGTGTCTGCAAAACGCATTACGGGCCGGCCCACCCAATTTTCGACGACTTTGCTCATGCGACAGCATCACTGATCTTAGAGACAAAACTCGGAACTCCAAACGCCTTCTCTCAGTTGCATGAGTCGTGCCACTCCGAGCATCGTCTTCTCGATTCCCCGCTGCGTGACGTAGATCGTGTGCTCATCCATCTGTAGTATGGCCCAGGTTTTTGAGGAATACATTTGCGCAGGAAGAAAAGTTGAGTCGGAAAGGGAGCACGGAGCCGAGGGTTCTTCGTCTTCTTCATTTATTCGACACTTTAGTAATTTAGTCATGACATGTTGGTTCAAAAACAATTTCATGGAGAATGTCGGTGCGGTATGGAAGTATGAACGCAACTGCAGCGTCTAGTTTATACCACCCGACCAGTACAGTACGGGGTGGAGTGACGCTCTTCTCCCCGCCCTTTAAACAGAGGCGTTACAAATGTCTCTGCGTCTCCACTATCTGGACTCTCGAGCAAGCCCAGGGGTGGGGGTGGGCGGGCCAGGGAGACGAGGGGTAGAACATTCGTCCTCCCCCCCCCCCCCCCCCCAGTTACGGCCGTAGCCTTTCCATAAATTCGAAAAAAGCCGCACTTTTCTTTTTCTGCCTTTTGATATAACTTCCATAATGTCCTCCCTCGAGAAAACAAGCACATTTTTGAGTTCAGCAGCTCAAGCTCTTTCAGCGTAAATAATTGTCAAAATTTTAAAATTCAACGGAATTTTCCTAAATTTTGATTTTGTGTTCAAAATCGTGCTCCTTTGCGACAGACGAGTTGTCCGTTGCAAACCGTCTAAAGCCGTTGCATGCTCACAATTCCTCTAATTTTCGCTGTTTTTTTTTCTCGAGAAGCTGTTGGCACCGTCCCATTCGTCTCCTCGAGATCTACACAAACGTATATACAGCTTTTCAGACCACTTTCAGACCTTTTCAGACCATCTTCGCTGTGGGTTACCAAAAAATGACTGTAGCCAGCTCTTTGCGATTGGAGCAGCTTATTTCCGAAGTCTTGCATTTTTCTGATTAACTCAATCAGGCGTACGTCGCCATTGCTCTGTCAGGCAAGGAGTGCACCGAGCCTTGTGTCTAACCTAACAATCGAGTGGGCGTAAGCATGTTCATCCATTCATTCTGTCTTCCTTTATTGGAAATGTAAAACCTTCGAGACTGTTTCGAACTGTTTGGATTGTTCGAGGTGCAGAAATTTCTGTACGCCCTACTTAGGAACTGCTTTATTCTGCCCTTGAACCCGGGATGCCCGAGACTTTGAAGCGTGCCATGAACAGTGGGTATAGAATCGAATCTATCAATCGAGAGGGCAGCAGCTTGTGGTGTAAGCGTTTGGCGAGTTTTATCAATGATTCCCAGCCGCCCTGCTCAGAAATTGCTTTACTCTGCCCCGGAAAGACTTTGAAGTGCCCCGTGAAGAATCCGTATAGAATCGTACCTATCAATCGAGTGGGACGACTGCCCCCAATTTGAGTAAAGATTGAGTAGAGAGTAAAGCAATTTCTGAGAAGAGCGGCTGGGCATTTCTGATAAAACCTCCCAAACGCTCACCCCACAAGCTGTCGCCCCACTCGACTGATAGGTTCGACCCTATATGTGCATGGCTCACTCTCGGTGCACTCCTGGCATGACAGTGCACTGGCGACGTACGCCATGCTTGAGGTACTCCGAAAATGAAAGGCTTGGGAAACTGCTCCAATCGCAAAGAGCCTGCTCCAATCAGCGAAAATGCTGTGGTCTGGTAAAGCTGTACATAAGTTTGTGTAGAGCTCAATGATACGAATCGAATTGTGCCAACCTGGTCTCTACCTAGAATAACTGAAATTAGAGGGGTTGTGAGCATGCGACGGTTTTCGACTGTTTGCAACGGACGACTCGTCCGCGCAACGGAAGTCTTCAATTTCGAACACTTTCCATACCCTATGGCTCCATATAAATTACGCATACCAACGGTAGAGCTCTAGCTCCTGAGCTCAGATGCGTCCTTGTTTTCGAAATAGATGACTTTGGGCGAATTATATCCAAAAACGCAAAAGCCGTGAAAGTTGGCTTTTTCAAGATTTGATCAAAAGCTACGGCCGTAACTGTAAATCCAAATAAAACAGCCCATAAACACCATCTTTTACCTATTATCCTTACCGGATGAACTTATCCATGCCGTAAAACCACCAGATCGTTACAGTGCGTCAGGTTTCTAGTTTGTTTTCTTTTCTTGAGTTATTTCCATCTCTTAGAAGAAGAGAACTGATGTCTGAGTCTTTGATTGGTCACACATAGAAAATTCAATCACAAAAACAACTTTAGTTTTCTCTCCGCAATTTATAGTTTTTGAAAATGCTGATTTACGGCGTTAGTTTCTCAGATTCGTGAAAAATTATGTCATTATTAGGACAACGTACCAAGACCCCACTAAGAATAGAAGGGTCAAAGTGTCTTCAGAAAAAATTTCATTCACAAATGTGCATGAAACGGATAAACAAAGTTACAGACTCTATTTATATCTAAAACGCTAGAAAACTTTAGCTATTCAAAATAGCCTCGGTTGGGATCTGCTGATTGGTTTCCGCATCCTTCTGGCCTGAAAAAATGAGAATTGGCCGAATGAGGAGACGTTTCTGAACACAATTCATACACTTGTTGTACCTCACAATTCTTCACTACCCATAATTTCACAGCTATTCCACCCGTATTCACACCTGAGCTTCTTGAAGATGAATTCATCACTAGAGGATTATTTCAGCAATAAGCTCTTGAAACTATCAAATTGATCCCTCAAAATGGAAACAATCCCGGAAAACCTGACGTTGTGTTAGAATCGGCAACCACCTCGCGGGTGCATTCTCTTACAAGCTTTACGTTATTAATTGAGTAGTAAAAAGGAAGGATTTACAGAAAACTGGTGAATGTATTTAGATGTCTTCACGGTGAAGTGTCCTCTTTTGACACCAACACGGTTACAGAACCGGGGCAGAAGTGTACTATAATGTAAAAAGAAGCGGAAGGGAGAAAAACGGGTTATAATTGACAAAAGCGGTGAGATCGTTTTCGAACTCTTCCAAAAGAGTGTTCATACAGAGCCAGACGATTGCCTTTATTAAGAAATAGCTATGCTATGGGCAATGTGGGGGAACTACCTTTTTTCCTTCATGCGATAGTTCTTTCATATGGAGAGGTGCCTTGTGTCTCTCCATAAGCCGCTGCACACTCCGCAGCGGCAGTGCAGCAGCAACGCTGAAGCATAGCATGGACGGGCTGAGTCGCACTGCAGCGGAGGCCGCAGTGAGGAGGGTATGCACACTTCTGCTGCCACAGTGCTGCCGCAGCGGCCGCAGCTGCAGTGGCAGCGAGAAATGACCCGAGCATTCCTCGCTGTCGCTGCGTGCGGCCGCGGCACAGTCTAACAGTGCCGCAGTGTGCGAGACTGACTCCGTCCACATTCCACTGCCCGCTGCCCACTGCAAAGTTTGCACGCGGCTATGGGGTGTTGCCTCGTGACAATTCGCCAAGTACTTTTTTATCAATGACGTTCTCGCCCACGAGATCAGTCACCACAAAGCATAACGATCTAGCTACTCATATGAATGTATTTGATAACTGATAGTGTTTGTTTGTCATGAAAGCTATGCACAGGTGAGCATATATTGACGCGAATTCCCTCAAGCTGTAAACTCCGAACACAAACATCAATGGAGAAGGTTAGAGACCCACACTGTTTACTTGCTGGGAAGACTAACTAAATAAAATCAGATGCTTTACGTTGTTCCTACGTTGAACGATTAACCATGACCAGTCATTAATAGTGCCGATTTTCAAACCAAATTGGACCCTTCTAAGCAGGCTGGATACTTATGAAACCAAACTAAGCATTTTCCAAGTCAAATATAGTGTCTTTCAAACTAAAGCAGAAACTCTTATGCGCCTTTTATACATTCGCAGCCACGCGTGCGGCGAGACAGTCGGTACAGCTATCGATTTTTCGCGCCGGGGTGAATATTTTTGCTCTGCCACTTTGTTTTGGTTCCCCAAGGTTCCTCCCTAGGCAGAGATATAGGGGTGTTCATACTGTATAATGCCCACGAGAGGTGTCCAAATTGACTTGAAACTGGTGTTAGCCATTTATATAGTCCACCAGTCGTTCGGCGGCCTAGCGGCCGCCTACGACTGGTTGGGGGCTTCGCCCCCAAACCCCGAGAATAGGACGCAATGGCCGCTACGGGTTTCCTATTCTTTCCTAGGCCTTCTGACCATTATGTTAATCGAGATGGGTCGGCTGATCTTCCTCAACGTGATCCTCAAAAAATCGATAATATCGATCGATATCGATTGGTCGACTTCAGATTCGTGTTAAGCGACCTCGATTACCCCCAAGGCCGAAGTTTCGCGCCACTTGAACGCCATCCTCAAAAAATCGATAATATCGATCGATATCGATTGGTCGACTTCAGATTCGTGTTCAGCGACCTCGGTTACCCCCAGGGCCGAAGTTTCGTGCCGCTTGAACGTCATCCTCAAAAAATCGATAATATCGATCGATATCGATTGATCCGACTTCAGATTCGTGTCCAGCGACCTCGATTACCCCCGAGGCCGAAGTTTCGCGCCACTTGAATGCCATCCTCAAAAAATCGATAATATCGATCGATATCGATTGATCCGACTTCAGATTCGTGTTCAGCGACCTCGATTACCCCCAGGGCCGAAGTTTTGTGCCGCCGACGTGCTCGGCACGTCTGCGGCTCGCTATACACGGTTGCCGCCGTGTTCGGCACGTCCACGGCTTGCCAAGCACGGTTGCCGACGTGTTCAGCACGTCTACGACTCGCCATGCACGGCCGCCGACGTGTTCGGCACGTCTACGGCTCGCCATGCACGGTCGCCGACGTGTTCGGCACGTCTGCGGCTTGCCATGCACGGTCGCCGACGTGTTCGGCACGTCTGCGGCTCGCCATGCACGGTCGCCGACGTGTTCGGCACGTCTGCGGCTCGCCATGTACGGTCGCCGACGTGTTCAGCTGCCGCGCCCCAACTCAAGTGTGACGGACAGACACACGCACACACGCACACACGCACACACACACACGCTTGCTGCTTTATATATAGTAAGGATTTTTTATTCAGAGACTCGTTCGAAATAATCAGCTTACTGAATTGTATGTCCTTCTCGAAACAAGTTTTGACACTTGCTAGTTTCATTCGATTAGTCATAAACAGTAGATAAAAAATTAGCTTCATAAGCCAGGAATTAGCACTTTAGGAAAGAGCAAATAAGTTGTAGTAAATGGTTTTTACAGGGTAATAGCACGAACGTGGAAAAGCAAAGCATCAGATCTTGAAGTTGACATTTCAACAGTGAGGGAGGGATCTGGCAGTCCAAGCGGTGAAGTGCACGCGGCTGGCAAAATGCGCAAAAATCGCCTCATAATTGTTTAGACGTCAAAGCCCCCAAAATCTCAAATAGTCAGCTGAAGTGCAAGCATGCCTTCAACGCAGAAGAGCTAAACCTTCCACCTCCCTGGAATGAAGCGACGCCGCTATCCACTGTACCAACATCCGCCTGCGGAGGGAGCTATTGCTGGCGCGCAAGAGATCGATCGAATGTCAATGTCTTGGAGGCCGAGGCGATCTCCAAGCAAGGAGGGCGCAGACAGCAAAACATCACGGCGTAGGAATTGTGCCCATATGGTAGAATCATTCCATGCAGACTGAGTGTTGGTGCAATGAGTGTTGGGGAGGGGCAGCCTTTGGGCTTCGACCTCCTTGAGCATAGCAGTCGGATATGGTGACGTAGAATCTTTCATTATACAAAGCTGACGCGTACGGCTCCAGGACGTAACACCAAAGCGATGTCGCTGCGCTGAAACGTAGACGTGCGCCTGGTGACGCGTTGTTGGGCGCGGAGCACGAAATTCTGCCAGTGCCTACTTCATCAAACACCTTAGTCGCTCATGCAGGTTCAACTCCCTCCTAGTACCACAACACAGAACCCCAAATGAAATGAAACAGACGAAGTTCCACGGTGGGGGCGTTTGGAAGAAAAATGAAGCAGAAAAATGCCTCTGCTTCTGCATGAAGAATGGAGAAATATGAAGGTTCTTAGTGTTTACTAAAAAAGGTACTTATCAGTGTCATTACACGTGAGCAATGCATGTGTTAGAGAAAGGTGACGGTCAAGTGTTACAAAGATAGAAATAAGGGAAAAGCTGCGGATTTGACCTGCCTTTGAATCAGAGCAAAAGTGTGACGTCTCAGCAATCCCTGAAAACCTCAAACGCCTGATAACAAGGCCAAACTGTTAAAAGAGAATCTGTTATAAAAATTTCAGGAACTTACAAGCACTTGCTTCCGAAACCTGAACTTAAAAATCCCGGCCTAGTTCTTGTTTCGAATTTTTCTCACCAGGTCCTTGGCCGTTTGCTTTCACTCACTTGAACAGATTGAGAATCATTCCACTCGCCCATTGTTAGCAAGCCTATTACTTGTAGGTTCACGTGCAATAGGCAAGTATGGAGATATACAATACCGCCCGCGTCGCGCGGTCAAAAAGACGGAAAAATCCGTCGCAAACTATCGCATGCTCATAACTCCTTTAATTTTAAGTTGTTTAAGAAACTCTTAGCACCGCTCGTTTTGTCTTCTCGAGGTCTATGCAAACATATATAAAACTTTACCAGACACCGCATTTTCGCCATGGGTGGCCTAAAAAGTGACTGGAGCAGGCTCTTGCGATTAGAGCACCTTATTTTCCAGAACGTGCATGTGACTTGCAGTGTTTTGGAGTATCTCAAGCATGGCGCGCGTTGTCAGTGCTCTGTCATGCTTGGAATGCTCCGAGAGTGCGCCGTGCACAATGTATGTATGTGGGATCGAACCTATCAATCGAGGGGAGAAAGCATGTTCGCTTCCCTTCTATCTTCCCTTACTGGAAAACGTAAATCCTTCAAGACTATATCGTACCGTTTGAAGAATTTTATAAGAAATTTCCTGCTCTTCTACTTAGGATTTCTCCAGTCAGTCCCATGAGCCTTTGGAGGGCGCCGTACACAATGCACATAGGATCGAACCCATCAATCTGGTGGGTTCGACAATTGGTAGAGTGAGCGTTTGGAGAGTTCTATCATAAATTTCCAGCCGCCCTATTAAGGAGTTGAACTAAGGCTTTCCGCCTAGCCTTTGAAGTGCGACGTGAACAGTGCATATAGAATCGAACCTTTTAGTCGAGGGAGCGACCGCTCGCAAATTGCACGTACGGGCGTGTTCGGCAGTAAAACGGTCTAGTAGCACACTAAAGTAGAACGATGTAGCTTAGGAATAGGCAATGTAACAGGGCTGCGAAAATGCAGGACAGGCCTGTGCGACTCATTTTTTACGATTTGGGTGGACCATTGCGGGAAGACCCGACGAGCAAGCGGCCTGGAAATGCGTTTGCAAACAGAGCGCTTGAGGTGCTTCACGATAACATGCTCAGGACTCCTCAGCTTCCAGTATAAAGCGGTGGAAGATAGCGATTAAAGTCGCTCTTACACGCCCAGATTTGAGTGCTCGACACTCTCAATGGCACCGTTCTGTTCAGCATAAAAGCGCTATCAAACCGTACTAATTGTCGACCGATTTTGGAAAAATCGATTTTTTGACAGTTTCGCATCGAGGCCGCGGCAGACGGACGTTGACGTCATTGAAAATCGATA
>OX375865.1:42446755-42616565 GCA_947359475.1 Heligmosomoides polygyrus bakeri | reverse complement strand
GGAAAGCCTTAGTTCAACTCCTTAATAGGGCGGCTGGAAATTTATGATAGAACTCTCCAAACGCTCACTCTACCAATTGTCGAACCCACCAGATTGATGGGTTCGATCCTATGTGCATTGTGTACGGCGCCCTCCAAAGGCTCATGGGACTGACTGGAGAAATCCTAAGTAGAAGAGCAGGAAATTTCTTATAAAATTCTTCAAACGGTACGATATAGTCTTGAAGGATTTACGTTTTCCAGTAAGGGAAGATAGAAGGGAAGCGAACATGCTTTCTCCCCTCGATTGATAGGTTCGATCCCACATACATACATTGTGCACGGCGCACTCTCGGAGCATTCCAAGCATGACAGAGCACTGACAACGCGCGCCATGCTTGAGATACTCCAAAACACTGCAAGTCACATGCACGTTCTGGAAAATAAGGTGCTCTAATCGCAAGAGCCTGCTCCAGTCACTTTTTAGGCCACCCATGGCGAAAATGCGGTGTCTGGTAAAGTTTTATATATGTTTGCATAGACCTCGAGAAGACAAAACGAGCGGTGCTAAGAGTTTCTTAAACAACTTAAAATTAAAGGAGTTATGAGCATGCGATAGTTTGCGACGGATTTTTCCGTCTTTTTGACCGCGCGACGCGGGCGGTATTGTATATCTCCATACTTGCCTATTGCACGTGAACCTAGTAATAGGCTTGCTAACAATGGGCGAGTGGAAATGATTCTCAATCTGTTCAAGTGAGTGAAAGCAAACGGCCAAGGACCTGGTGAGAACAAAATTCGAAACAAGAACTAGGCCGGGATTTTTAAGTTCAGGTTTCGGAAGCAAGTGCTTGTAAGTTCCTGAAATTTTTATAACAGATTCTCTTTTAACAGTTTGGCCTTGTTATCAGGCGTTTGAGGTTTTCAGGGATTGCTGAGACGTCACACTTTTGCTCTGATTCAAAGGCAGGTCAAATCCGCAGCTTTTCCCTTATTTCTATCTTTGTAACACTTGACCGTCACCTTTCTCTAACACATGCATTGCTCACGTGTAATGACACTGATAAGTACCTTTTTTAGTAAACACTAAGAACCTTCATATTTCTCCATTCTTCATGCAGAAGCAGAGGCATTTTTCTGCTTCATTTTTCTTCCAAACGCCCCCACCGTGGAACTTCGTCTGTTTCATTTCATTTGGGGTTCTGTGTTGGAAGGTTTAGTTCTTCTGCGTTGAGGCATGCTTGCACTTCAGCTGACTATTTGAGATTTTGGGGGCTTTGACGTCTAAACAATTATGAGGCGATTTTTGCGCATTTTGCCAGCCGGGTGCACTTCGCCGCTGAAAGAGCGCAGAACCCAGCCGAGGATTCCCCTGACCGACGAAAGAAGTTTCCATACGGGCAGAATGGACGGCACACACTCTGGAGTACCTTCCCTAGCCTAGTTCTACGATTGCACAAAGTACGCCTCACCCGACGTCTAGGGTTGCGTTGTAGATTTTGTGCCCGTATGGCAAAATCGGATATCTTCCAGTCTGTCCTAATCATCCTAAACATCGATCTCTCCTACATACGGAGATGCTTTGCTGCACTCAGTGAAACGTGTTTAGCACCTAAACGCAGGTACCATGCATCATGCAACCTAAGGGATGCACGCCATTTCTGTTGTATGCAGTTTTTATTCCGCATGTTTTGAATGAAAATGACGTAGTAGCAATTTTTCGTCTAACAGCTGTTAAAGCTCACGGTCTTGGTAATGGAGGTCCGGGCGGTTGTCTTCCGTCTTCGCCGCGCTTGGGTGGCTTTTTTGCGAACATTATAGCTGTGGCGACTGTCAGCAGAGCTATCAAAGTGGATAGGTACTGAAATTGCTAATTTTGAAGCCCTCTTTTTCTTTTTTTTATAGTGTTATGGTATTCCATGAGTGAATGATCAAAGAAATGCAGAGTGAGGGTCATGTTTTCCAGCGTGTCCTTAAGAAGTCCTAAGTCAATGAACTTGAGCAATTTAGAGGACTTACAGCACAGTCGCTTAGAGCAGTTTTGTCCTGATTATCGCGCCCGTTGTAGATGAATAAAAAGATAGCAGCAAGTAGATTGAAAACAAATGTGAAAGCCAAAACAGAGACAATCTAAACAGTTTTGTACTCTGAGTTAACCCTTGACAACAACTACTCATTAAACAGACCACAGTAGGCTGAAGCATTTTGTATAGGTACTCGATGTTATTTAGTGCAATGCAGACGCATATGCAAAGTAATGCCATAAAATGAAGACAAAGAGAGAGAAAAACCTAAAATACTTCTTATCGGGAAACAGGATTGATACAAAAAAGGAAAAAAGTTTTTTTTCATCAACTGAGGAAGGATAACAGTGGAGAATTAAAGGACACTCCAATTCTCTGTCGCTTTCGCCTTCTGTCTAACTAGGGAAGGATCTGATTCTTCTTCAGCGTTTGCCCCCCCCCATCGTAGCGGGGTCCGCTAACCTGCCGTCATGATGTCACCTTTCGCGATCCAGTGCTAGATCAGGGTGAACACCAGCAACCACCAAGTCCGTATGTAACGTTTCAGACCAGCGGTGCTTCGAGCGCTTAGGCCGTTTTCCAATTACCTCGGAATTAAGACCTATCTTGCGAAAGCTGTTTTCTTTTCCATGCAGAGCGTGGTCGTATCATCGTAAGCGAGCTTTGCGCATCTTGTCAGCTATCGGTGCGACGCCGAACTTCTGCCGAATGGTATCGTCTCATATCCGGGCCGGCTGTGCGCCACCCCCCGCCGAATCCATTCCATACTTCCGTCGTCACGTCGAGTGGCTGCGCGGGCGCGGCTCTGGGGTGCCGCACTTGTGAGCCCGCTTCTACCATCATCCCGGGAATTCTCTGAGCGGAGCCTTGCCTCCTCTTACCATGCAATACAGCCGGGACATGGAGGACGGCGAGCCCGGATGCGGCTCGCCTCGCCTCGGGTAGCCAGTCCAGTCCTTGAAGCCAGAGCAGTCTTGTTTATTATATATCGACTAGTATTCATCGCCTATATTATTCTGATACGGTTGTACGATGCTGGTATTATGGGATAAAGCGTGGATGTATATATTGTGCTGCACACGACGAGGAAAGTGGTGAGCCTCCCAATTGTACATTGTCGGTATTGTTATTGGTATTGCTTTGTATGTTTGTTGTTGGTTGCGCCATGCTGGGGACATGGTGTTGTGTTGGGGTGTTATTGCTGTTGGGTTGTTTCAGGGTATTACGTAGTTGTCGGGTAGTTTGTGGGGGCTATGTCGGTCATTACCCGCGGCTTACGCACGGTGTGGGCGTGCGTCAATCCAGGCGCTGTCCAGCTCGAGGGAAGAGAAGTCATCAAGTGGGCCCCCGTCTGCCATGGGAAGGGGGCGTGGCCTATTCACATTACGGGCTCCCCCTTGTATCCCCCTGGGTCTTGGGTGTCTTCGTTACCTCGTAGCAACACGGGGCGAATGGAGGACTCCGCTCAACAGGAGCATGCCCCTTGCGAGCGGGGCCACCGAGTCGCAACAACATCAGTGACATGTCGTCTGAATCCGGACACCCTTTGTGCGACATCTCTGACACATCGTCTGAATACGGACACCCCTTGCGCGACATCGCTGACACGTCGTCTGAATACGGACACCCCTTGCGCGACATCGGTGGCACCCTGATTGATGAAACTCGCTTAGTCGAAGATCAATATTGATCACTGCATGGTGTTCCTGGTCTACTGATTTTTCACCTAACTCATCCCCGACAGCGTGGGAGTGGCTAAGCAATTTCAGAGATTAGCTGATCATTACATTTCCGCGCTGAAAATACTCATCGATATGCGGCCAGTTTGCAAGCCTCGCTGTGCACTTAACCCGGAAACTGAATACGCGGTGAATTTCGCTGATTAATAAAGGCGTGATCTCTCCCTAAAATTTTGTGGATATAGAACACTACAGGATACTCTTCGTCTCTTGGTCGTCGTAGCTGCACAATTTTTAGGCGTGTTAAAAACTGGTCTACTCAAGTTAGCTTTCAAGTGTTAATAATGTTATGATTTTGTAAGGAAAGTGCTGTCAGTTTTCGCCCGCTCATGATATTAAAGCTTGCGAAATTTTGTTCCATAAACACCCACTCAATATTTTGAAAATGTTGGAAGGTAGAAGACATGCTATTTCCGATTATGTTGCTTTCGAAGAATATCAAACATTTATGGATCACAAAAACACCTTTTTACAAAACACCCATAGTCCATACTACATACTACGGTTTTTGGAGCATCTACGCATTATAACACATTTGGTCCAAACACATTTTTTGTCAATTGTCTCTTCTATAGGGTCATTTGTGATGCTGATCACCAATTTGACAATCTTTCCGATGAAATTATAAAATACATTAGGTTACGGTGGGTATCTGTAAAATTGTAATCGATTGTGGCAGGACGATGGATATGGGTGAAGAAGGCTGTCTACATCAGTGGAATCGCTTTCTCCAGCGATATGGGCAGACCTATTTTTCAACCTTCGACTTTGATATTTGAAGCAGTGCACGGAAAGTTGATAACATAGGAAAAGAGTGACAGATTCCGATTTGATTAAATAACCCCATTTGCCAACCATGTGCGAAATCGGTGGTTATGACCTCGTCACCCTTACTCACCGCCACCCAATAGTGCATACCCCGCCGACCCATTACTGCGGGTACGAGCGCTATCCGTTCGGCTACCCACCCACTGTCGCATCGCTGCGAGTAAATCTTAAGAACCCGTCATCTTCTTTTAGAAAAACTACAATTATCAGATTGAAATGATCTAACCATAATTGAAGTTCGAAACCTTGTGTAGGCAAGCTTCTTAACAAAGCCATCCCATGCGTCTTTATCAGCCCGCGTTGAAGAGATACAGTTTTTTCTCATTTTTGGACCACTCAACAGTAAAAATAAGGCTCACCCCTGTGTTTCTTGTTTTATACAATACATAAAGGTACTAGAGAATCACTGGGGTAAGTTCAATGTCCTATCCTGTAAATCTGAAGCATATGAATAGCGGTGATTCAATGCTTTCTTGTCTGCACACGGATCGTTATGTAAAATTTGAACGAACCCATACGAATTATCATCGTCATAGAGTATGTTTACCAACTAAGCCCTAATCGAGTGCTTTTTTAATCGAACATTAGATGCTTACTTTAGGGAAACAGTGCATCTGAAATATCTGGATTGTGGCGATCCGCAATATCGCTATCTTCAAATGACCCTTGGGCGCCTGTACCTTCTGTCTCTCCCTCATTAGGCGGGTGTTGCCCGGCCTGTAACCGCGGCTTCGCACAAAACAGGATCCGTCTACAAGCCTCTGTGACTATAAAAGCCGAGCTTTCAGCGCCTTGCCGTTCGTTCGGCTGTGTGCTTTGTTCGCTCCTATCCTGCCTCAGGGCATCTGGTGCTCCTTTTGAGTACTCTGAACGCCCATTGCCGTAGGAAGCGCGTGCCGCCCTGCCATGTAGCTATCGTTCGCAACGAGAAAACTGAGGGGACCTTCTATATCTCTCAGCAATTTCATAGCTTGATGGTCCCTTTTGAGAAGGGCCCGCTACTTAGAGGGGATAGTTACATGCATAAACCGTCGCTGAAGCGGACGATTATCGTATTCGCACTACATCTATGCCTATGTAAGTATTTTGCGTCTACAGCGTGTATATACATTTATTTATATATTTTTGTATGCACACAATCAATCGAGTCTAAAATGTAAGGTTTCAGACGAGTGCATGGCGCGATCTTATCCATTTCACAACGTCACAGAATTTTTGGTATCCTGTGCTATCATACTAGTCTTGAACAGCTCCAAAAGCTTCATTAGCAGCAATGTTGGAACATTTCAAATAGAACCTGCATTTTTAGAACACTCTGCATTTTTTGCAAGACAGTGTTTTTAAGTTTTAAACCTTAAAGAACACAAATTGATTAATAGGTCTATTGAAAGATAAATTACAACAGGTATTCAAGTAAAACACAATCAGTCGAGTGCAAAATGCAAGAATTCAGATAAGTGCATGGCGCAACCCATATCGCTCATATGTCATAAAATTTATATGTACTTTCTTAAGCTTTTATATAAGCTCTTATGTTCTTTAGACAAACAGTACTTACATTTTTTGGGACACCCTGCATATATGCTACGTCGTTATGAAGTGTCGTTGTGAGGTCATATGAAGTGACCGATTTTGGCTGAAAACTTTTAGTAACCATAACTATGACAGAAAGCAATTTCCTCAATCGAAATAAGCGCTAATAAAATGAATACATTGTTCAACGCAACGTTGGCATAGACATTCCACTTTGTAAAAATCAGAACTACGAGAGCTAATAAAACATAAGAAGTTATTTTCGACATCATCTTAGTTGCCGATTTTTTCCTTCACACGAAGATCTAAATGCTTGAAAAATGATAATGGGTAGAAGACAGATCTGGTGAAAATGCGGGATGTGGAAGAAATTCGTATCTCAGTTCTCCAATTTTTGGAAAAACAGTTTTTGAAACGTGCGGACGCGCATTTTCGTGATGACTAGGATTGGTCCTCTTCGATTGACCAAAGCCGGCTCCTTTGTAACGAACTTCTAGTGCATCACTTCAGTTTTGGCACAGTACTTCTCCACTGTCATAGTCTCTCCAGTCTTAAAGAAATTCCAATAGAGTGGTACAGTTATTGTCCACCATACGGTCACCCCAGTCTTCTTTTTTATTTCTGAATCTCCCTGGCTTCAAAAACTCGTCAAGAGGCAATGCCTTCGCACAGGCATACAAATGATAAGTGAAGATTTTGTGCTTTCAGAAGCAATATACAATGCCTGAAACGGGGATATTCTGCTATTGTTATTTCTTGGATCATGTAGCTTTACGTGTTTAAACAAGCGTTTCAGATGGAATCTTTCGATAAAGTTTCGCTCCGATTCGTTGACCCGTTGACGTTAATTTTTGGCAATGAAGTTCCATCATTACTTCAATGCCAGCGATGGTTTCGAGGTTTCCGAGACGGTGGGGAGAGCCTTTAAGGAAGATCATCAACGGCATCCTGAACTCGTAGATAGCCATGAATTAAAGGAAGCTGTCGGGTCGGATCCAACACAAACTACGCGCGAATTCACGCAGAGGTTCGGCTCTCAGAATTCTACCATTGCGGATCGTTTTCATCCAATCGGAAAGTCGGTTCGGCGTGAAAAATAGGTGCTACATCAGCTCAGAGACACGAAGAATGCAGCATGAGTCGCCTCGCTGAAATTCTCATCTGAAAAACCAAGAACAGCGGTGTCTATGGCTCCGTCGTGACGTCGAATGAGAAGTAGATCCACTGCGACTACTTTTTCCGAAGACAACGACGCCAGACATATCCAGACATTCTCGAAAAAATCGCACTCTGTGCTTAGTAGAACAGTAGAGGCCTGGTGCATTTTGAGGTGCTAGATCCAGCCAAACAGTTACGGCAGACGTTAACAAAGTATTAGGGTGTGCAGGAAGTTTTGCAAGAGTTGAGTGGCTTCATTCAACAAGTAATAACAACAACAGAAACAAAAGATCACCATTCGCAGTAGTCGCCATCTGTAGCCACGAGCTTCCTACAACGATCAGAGCAACGATCTCTTCTCTCTATAACGAAAGAGAACGTGAAGTGCTCCAATCCTCCACCGCGTGCTTGTCGTCGTTAGGACCGTTGATGCTCTTGCCTGTAGAGAAAACGTGGGGGCTCCTGAAGGCATGATAATCACAGCGGCTGAGGTCTGTATAGTACGGCGGGTGTACATATGCTACCCAGCCTGTGCAGCGTCCTTTGTTGCCTTCGCATGGTGGTGTCTCGCGTTGTCCATGATCATGTAGAGTTTTCCACGCCGAAACAAAAAAGAGAGATCTGGGCAACCACCTCTCACACTTGTTCACAAAACACCTTGGGGGTGTCACAGTGTCGCCTTCAGGCAGGATGTCCTAGCAAAGACAGCCATGTGAGAAAGAGAAGAATGAGAACAGTTCCTTTTTGCAGCGCTCTCATCTCTTGGGAACGGGCTGCAGCCTGTGATCTACAGGAAGCCACTGCAGCCTTCTTTCAGGATTTTTGCATGATATGCGTTTTAATCCTGCGAAATAACAAGCCTGATCCACGTCATCGTTCTCTCATGATTGAGAAGATCCCGACACACCTCCACTGCCTAGGACGTCGCACAATGGTAGGGTTCTAGGAATGGTTTCAGGACTCTTAGACCGGTGTCCGATCCTAACGAGGATCGCTAGAACAGTCGAAAAAGATGTTGCTGTAGCTTTGCTAATTTCCCCTTTAACCTCTGTGCTGGATTACTACGCGCGCAGGCCAGAGTAGCACTTAGCAGTAGTAGCGAAGAGTGCGGACGTCCGCAGCAAGAGGATTCCTCCATGCAAAAGTCATCCTCATGGAATCGCTTTTACCATTTCTAGCAGGCAGTGTAGAGAGGGTATGGCTGCTCATCGACGACATTAACTCTCGTTGAGCTTGAGCTCCGGAGCAGCCAGAATGATAGCAATGAAGGTTGTCTCTATATAAGGTGTCTCAAAAATGTATACACTGTTTGAAAGGTGATAACTTTGTTCACAGTGAAGATACTAGAGAGCTCATATGAAATTTTAGTAAAATAGAAATTTTATGACATAAAAGCAGTATGGGATGCACTCGTCCAAAACCTTTTTACACAATGCGCTCGTCTGAAACCCCCCTCCCCCCCCCCCAAAAAAGTTTTGCACTCGATTGATTATAGTTCACTTGAATACTTGTTATAATCTATTCACAAAGTGGTTGTTTCGATTCATTTATGTCTCACTCATTTGTGGATGGTATCTTAAAAAATGCCGGTACTGTTCGTTAGGTTTTACCATTCCTGCTAATGGAGTGTTTGAAGATGTTTGAAACTCATATGAAAGCGCATGATAACGAGATTCTGTAAATAAATAAATACAACAAGATTGCAGCGTGCTCTCGCCTGAAACCTTGCATTTTAGAAAAGATTGATTGGCCGAATACTTCCAACAGGCATTTTAGAAAAGATTGAATAGGCCGAATACTTCCAACAGGCTATTAAATGGCTATATTAATCTGTACTGTGTTTCTTTTAATGTATAGTGCTTGACAATCATGTGAAAGGCACGTGATATGCGAGTTTACTGATCGCACAATTTAAATGTGTTCAGGAGCCCCATTTTCCAACACGGATTCTGCGGACTGAAGTAGCAACATTCAAGCTAAATGGAGAGGTAAATCGGCACAGTTACAGGTGCTGAGCGACAAAAACGATAAAAGAAGCCCAGCATATGTTAATGTGACCAAGTAGCAACAAGACTGTAACAAGCAATTATTCGAATCTGAAATGCAAAGTTTCAGGCGGGGCACGGCGCGATCATGTCTATTTAAACGTCGTAGAAATCTCGTTATCCTGAGCTTCCGCACGAGTCTCAAGCATCTTCAAAAGCTTTTCTAGCAGTAATATTAGACACTTTTAAACAGCACATGCATGTTTTGGGATACCTGCTTTTTTGCTGGCATTACTGTGATTTTAAGTTTTAAACCTTAAAACCTTAAACCTTAAAAACCTCAAACCATCACACCCTATATAAGCGGGACAGTAGGGCACAATCTTGAAAAGTGCTCCTATAAAGCTTATTCACCCTCTATCGCACTTAAGCCGATTTATTCTCCGAAGTACACATTCTCTACCTGGTGAGGAACAGATTGTGATAATCTTCTGAGAGCTCTATATCACTAAATATCCGACGGCAATAATAATTCACCGATTCCCGAAGTCATTCTCCTTACCCCCCCCCCTCCCCCCCGACAATACACAATACCCTCTTATCTATGTGGTGCAGCCAGACAGGAAGAAAAATGTAGTGACACGCATACGCTCGCTTCCTTTCAAATGTCATCTGAAAATCCAACGCATGCTTCGCAATGTTTGACCTGTGGCACATCTCTTGATCTAGACAAGGTTCCTGTCACATACACTTTAGACGATAGTGAGAAAAAGTACTGGTCCGCCCTTACAGGTTCCTTCCACTGATCCCCTTCCTATTTATGGTTCACCTTCACTGGTTCTCCCTTTACCGCCCCCCCCCCCTTCACAAGGCTCTCCCACTTCACTGGTTCCCCTTCACTGTTCCCCCTTTTGCCTCTTTTACTGCCCCTCCTCACCTAAGTGGTACCCTTTATTGGTCCCCTTCACTGGTCCCCATTAATGGTCCCTCCTTTACTGCCCCCACCCCCCTTCACAGCTCCCCCATTACTGGTCTAACTTTCACTGATTCTTTTTACTGGTCTCCTCCCCTTCACTGGCCGTCATTACTGGTCCTACATGCACTGGTCCTCTCTTCAGTGGTCCTCCTTTAATGGTTCTCCCTTTGCCGGTTACCCCTTCACAGAACTTCACCACTTCATGGTCTCCGTTCGCTTCCTCCCCCCCCCCCCCTTACTACTCCCCAACCCTCATCTTCGTTATTGGTATTCTTTATTGGTCCCCTTCACTGGCTCCCATTAAAGGTTCTACTCTTACTGGTACCCCTCCTCTCTTCGTTGGTCCTCCCACCCTTCACTGTACCCCCGCTTACTGGTCTCCTCTTTAGTGGTATCCCATTACACGTGTTCGGAATCCGGACACCCTTTGCGCAACATCGGCGACACCTCTTCTAAACCGAGACACCCCTTGCGTGAAATCCGTAGTACCTCTTCTGAGCCCAGACACCCCTTGCATGACATCGGTGACATGTCTTGTGACCCCAGACACCCATTACGCGACATCGTTGACACCTCTTCTGAACCCAAACACCCAATGCACGACATCGCTGACATGCCTTTTGAATCCGAGCGCTTTTGCACGACGTCGGTGACACATCTTCTAAATCCGAACGCCTCTTGAGCAACGTCGTTGGCATGTCTTTTGAACTCGAACGCCTTTGCGCGACATCGGTGACACTCCTTCTGACGGTCTCGATACGGTGTGGGTGGCACCTCGTCTGAACACAGACGCCTGCTACTCAACTTCTAGGAAAGGCCAGACGGACGGACAGACGGACGGAAAGACAACCGCTAACTCTTTTATATATAGTAGGATATATATACTACGTTCAAAGAAGAGGTTTACCCCTGGTTTTCTTTGTTTTTGTTTCTGCAAGTTATTCGTCTGCAGTCAATTCCGAAACTGTAGCAGTAAATTGTGCATATCAAAAAACATGGGAGCAAATGACTTAAGCGAAATCTGCCATGTCTTCAAGAAATGAGTGAGGAAGGATTGCGTGAGAGCACTCAATTCGAGGATGTTCAAAAAAGATAGGTTCACCTGGAAACATAAACTTCATTGACAAGACATGCAACAATCAGTGATCATTGCTAATCAATTGGTCTTCCACAGTTCATTGCTACATCAAAGAGTCGTGTTGGCATCAGGGATGAGCGGACAATGAAATTTTGAAACTCGGATAACGGACAACGGATAATTTTGCACAAAAATGGCCGGAAAAACGAACTAACAGCAAAATTAATAGTAATTTTAAGCCATTCTTTCTCCTTTAGTAGATTGGGAGTTGAAATACTGTCCACGTAACATGCCAAATAAGCCACTTTTTTCCTTCTTGTTTGTGTTTTTTCTTGAAGGCGGGTGGTAGCGCAGTTGGAGGTGCCGTGCATCGCATGTTCTCCGATTCAATGTACTTGCTTCGGGTCTCTCCTCCAGGTCAACCAAGTCCTCCACCCTTTTGAGCTCGATGAGCTGGTACCAGGCTTGGCCGGAAAGAATAGGGCACCGACTTGTCCATATGCTGACCACCGCAAGTCGTTCTATAGGCCAAATGGGCATTCATACTGCCTCTACCACGTCCCGCAAAAGTAGAATGCGAGGCGCATCCCGCAATGGAATTGACTGACGTCGTCTTATATCCTTTATTCATATTTTTTAGTAGCAATAGAGTCGCTAGGTTTAGGATCCTACAGGTTTTCTGAGCCTTGGTTTGGCAGTCATCAAAAACTTCGCTTTTTGTCTACTCTTTAATCAGCTTTAACACTAATTCTTGCCCAGATCGAACAAAACTCTCCATATTGCTCCCAACAAGGTGAATTGCCGCTAAGCGTTTGGGGAAAAAGGAATTAAATTCATCAAGCTGTGGAACCTATGCTGTTAAACAGACTTATCTCGGCTGCCGCAAGCGTCTTCTTCAGAGCCTGGATAAGAGCAAGGGAATTGCTAATTCGATTATCATTTCAAGTACAGTAGTGTCATATTTATTCGAAAATAAGATGGAAGAGGCGTTGGACAACGAGTGTCCTTACGAAAGCAGGGCAAATCCTGGTAAACATCTTCACATAGAAATAGACGTAACTCATGCATCTCATTCACTGACATCAATGTTCCTCCAAGAGTTTATCAGCCTTTCGGCAGTTTCCAACGTCAATCTGGTTGTTTTGTTCCTTCTCCGTTTTGTCTTTCCAATAGCATAAGAAGCTATTACAATCCGCTGGACAAGTTCTCTTTTAAGCTTTGCTTTTCTTTTTCAAACTCCGAAAGTGGTTGCCAAAGCGTCAGCCGAATTAGGTTCGTATACCAGTATTGGATCCACAGCCCCTTGACAGCTTTTCTACTGTTCAACAACTACCCGCAAACCTACAGATGAATCTGGAATTATTTCGAAATATTAAAGTACTAAAGAGTAAAGTACTAGGGCGCGTGTAGCGCAGTCGGAGGAGGCGCGACTGTCGCGTGCACCCGATACCAGGTTCCTGGTTCGGATTTCCCGCCCAGGCCAACCAAGCCTTCCATCCCTTCGGGGTCGGTGAATTGGTACCAGACTTGTCTGGGAAGGATAAAGCGCTGACTTGTTCATTGGCTGGCCACCGCAAGTCATTGTATGGCCAAATACGCATTCATGTCGCCTCCACGACATCCCGTAGAAGTAGAATGCGCTGGCGCATCCCAGAAGGGATTGGGTAACGCCGTCATTTATCCTTTATCCTTTATTAAAGTACTTGTGTATAGTACTAGTGCATCGACCAGCCACAGGAAGTTATCACTGGAAGCAATGGAAGCATAGTTTCAAAGAACTAGAAGTTGAATATCTGGCACATCTTTAAAACGGGGTGGTTCATATGACCGTTTATCCCTTCCTCCTCTGTCCACTGGTTTTTCGAGATCGCACATTATGCTTTTTGGTGAAAACTCCACAAACACAAATGAGCAAGGAAGCGTTCTGCATTTTAAAATCCGCAATGAGTAGGTAGTTTAGCCTAATTATACCATATGGAACTAACCATAAAAGAAGACACCAACCTAGCACGACAAACGTATCTCAGTTTAATTATCAGTGCAAAAACACAAAACGATTTGTAAAAAATTGTCCTTATATTTAACTACCCATAAGAAACCAGAAGGCTAAATTAATTCAGCCAATGATTAACACTCATAAGCCAGATTTCGTTGTTCGTTTTCCGGCGACTTTTGGCCGGATAACGAACAACGAAACGGATAGGCCAAAACCCCACCGGAAACAGGATAACGGATAACGGCTAATTCGCTCATCCCTGGTTGGCACCGAGGCAACATGATTTTCCAGAGTTCGAATGGATAGGCTATTCTATGCTCAAGGAACCGATATCTTGAGTCTTCGACAGATGAGTACGTTTTGTTGCCGTAAAACCATCTTACAAGGTGCCCCCAACCGTTCTTCATCGCATTTAGGTCTGAGAACATGCCGGTCAGTAAAAAAGTTCGATTAAATGGGTCCTGAAGAAACCCTTCGTCAACCTGATAGCGTGCACAAATGCGTTGTCTCATTGGAAGATCCAATTTTGGTCAGAATTTTCCGGAAGGAATGGAAAAAAGTGGTTTTGCGGCACTTGCTGGGTGGCCATACCTTCACTTACCGTCCCAAAATTCTTCCTTAGAAAAACAACTTCTTTTTGCGCAAATCGTGTCAATAGTGCCGCTTTCCATCGGATCCATCAAGATCAAAGCGATTTTTGTCAGAAAAAATCACCTTAATGATAAAACAGGATGGTTAACGTTACATCAAACTGGACGAGAAGTCTGCCTCAGTCCAAAGACGGCTTTTTGTTCTTGGAGACGAATGCTGGCCTATTCTTCTTGTGTTGCAGTCAAACGTGGGCGGAATTGAGTTCAGTGTGAATAATGTTGCCGTTGCGTATGAGGCAATTACTGGTAGTTGCTCTCTCAACATTCTTAGAAAGACTCTTTCGCACCAGCTACAGCGTGATGATCGATGTATTGGACATCATACGCAGGATTTGTCTCTTATCTCGAGAGTAAAGGATCCTGGGACGTCCTTCATCCTCTATTGATCAGGATTTTCTAAGCATTTGCTGATTACATTCTGCGATCGCTTAAGCTGCGCCGAAATTCGGCGGTCGCTTAGTCCTGCTCCCTTGCCCGTGTCACTCTAAACACTTTGCTAAAAAGAACATTAGCTAATAAAGCAAATACAACTGACCTGCCTTTCTAGTCTTGCCTTGTTTGATGGTAAACCTATCTTTCTTAAACAAGCTCGAGTTGCGTACTTCCACACATTCCTTTCTTATTTCTTGCAGTCATTGTGGATTTCGCTCAAATCTTTTGCTTCTATGTATTTTGCTATGCTCAATTAACTGATACAATGTTGGAATTGACTGCAAATTACAAACATATATAAGGGTGATTCATATGTTCTTGCAATTCTTTGATATTTTTCAGATTTCTGTGTTTCATCAAATTCAAATTCATATGTTCTTCAGACTTTTTTTTCGAAATCTTTCGAGTTTTTAAACATTTTGAAACTAACCTTACTCATCGAAATTTCGCCCATCTTTGTCGATTCCTGTCCTTCATCGTTCCGGCAAGGAATGGATGCCGTGGCGATAGAAATCCAGGGGGTTTCGATTCAAAAAATGACGAAGGTCGGTTTCGAGTGCCGCTCGATCATCGTATCATTTTACTTCCAGAATGTGAGATAACGATTGGAACAACAGCTGGGGCAAAGTCTATGCGTTGTCATGGAGGAAATAAATCTTGCTGAGTTGTGGGCGTTTAATTTGAAGAGCACGGCTGAGCTCTTGTAGCTGGTTGCAGTACACTTGACTGTTAACGATGGCACCATAAGGGAGAAGCTCTAGGTAGGTACACAACACCACGAACGTGCCAGAAAACACTCAGCATTTTCTTCCTTGGGTGTAGGTCACATGGTCACATTTGGGAACTTCTGGCGGCTTTTTCTCTTCTGGAATCCGAGCATGCTTTGCTGTATGTAACACATAGAGTACCCTGTTCTCGTCTCCTGTAATGAGCGAGTCCAATCCAACCAGTCAAAACCACGAAAGCGGGATAAGTTGAAAAGGCATGCATCAGCTCGTCTATGGCCGATTTTGTCATCGCTAAGATTCAGGGTTCCGTTATAAGCGCTTTTACGGTTCTCGATCTTCCTCTGTTCTGAAGATACATTCTTACACTTTGATCGCTTATTTTATAGCAGTCTTTTAAAGTGTCGGTGCCAGAGCAGTTTTTCGATACCATAGAAAAGTCGAAAATTCGTGTTGTTATCGAACATGAGCTTCGTCGTAGGGAGAAGGCATTGCAGGCGGTCCCGAACATTCCACGTCCTGAGAAGTAGTTCCGCCGGCCATAATAAACAAGTGTCTGCCCATTCCGATGGGTAAATCTGAGAGAACATTGAAATCACCGGTCAGGAAATCGATATTGTCGACAGACATTGGTTGCAGGTCGCGATCACAACCCGCAACGCTCACTCCGATCTGAGAGAAAATATGTAATAGCGATATAGCATTGATTGCCTGATCGAGTGATCTGCGACATGTCTTCTGATTCCTGACGCACATTGGGCGAGGTCTCTCCTTTCTGCCTCTCAGTGGTCTCCCCTTTATAGCTCCTCCTTTACTGCCGATCCCCCATATTAGTCTCCCTGACGCCCCCTCTCACTCCTCGCCCTTACTGGTTCCACTTAGTGGTCCGTTTCCACTCTATGTGCTCTGAATCCCAACGCACATTAAATCACGTCTGCGGCACGTCTTGTGAATCCCGACCTTCAGATGTTGCCATTGTTATAACCACCAATAGCCTTCACTTGCCCTGCCGTCGTGTCATCCCGTGTTGAGCTGAAGATTTTTTCCGCGCGGTGAGGCGTGGAAGCATTACCCGAACGTCACCGACGGACAGATTTTCATTTATATAGGTGATTATATATATATTTATATTCATATTTATATTCATATTTATATTTATATTTATATTTATTTTTATTTTTATTTTTATTTTTATATATTTATATATCCTACTGTATATAATCGGCTTACGTCACGTGTCCGTCACGGGGAGGGGGGACTCGAGCCAAAAGATGCGACGTATGCCAGCCGGACCTTCTTTGAGATTAACCATGGGCGATTGGTGGCGAACTTGGCGAGTGTTCGTCCAAGTTTACGTGATATTCAAGGGCAACGCGTTAGGGTATGAATGGGGATCGAGTGCAAAGCGTAGGGATTCGTCCTAGACGTCGTTCAGCGTGCGACTGGATTCAGAAGACGTGCTGAAGACGTTGTTCAACGTACGTAGGGATTCAGAAGATGCGCTGAAAACGTCGTCCAACTTGCGTAGGGATTCAAAAGGCCTGCGCTAGACGTCGTGAGTCAATATCCAGAAGACGTGCCGCAGACGTCGTCTAACGTGCGTAGGGATTCAGAAGATGTACTGAAAACGTTGTTCAACGTACGTAGGGATTCAGAAGACGCACTGAAGACGTCGCCCAACTTGCGTAGGAATTTAGAATACGTGCTGAAGATGTCGTCTAACGTGCGTAAGGATTCAGAAGACCTGCGCTAGACGTCGTGAGTCAATATCCAGAAGACGCGCTGAAGACGTCGTCCAACTTGCGTGGGGATTCCGAGTAAGGGCGACCAATAGGAGTGGACAAAGGGGGAACGTGAATAAGGGGGAGAGCAGCATTTTCCGTCAACATCGTTCAGTGTGTGTCCGATTTCCGAAGACGGCTTACAGAAGTCGTGGCACGTGTGTCAGAGTGCAGAAGGAGTGTCATAGACGTCGTGGCACAGTAGTGACACGTGAATCGGTACTCAGTGTCACATGTGCGTGCTTGACTCTCAATCCGTTTCTTTGCCAGCACATAGGAAAGGAAGTATTTCGGGAGGAGGGGTAGAGAGAGTGACCATGAGATTCGGAAGAGTATTGTTGCCATCGGACAGTAGGCGGTGTCGGCGGTGTCGACACGATTATTGCTGATTAAGCACCGGATTGGGACTCTCATTACCTGTTTCTCGACACGTAGAGAACGAACGCTTCGGAGAATAAATCGCGTGCATGTGATGGAGGGTGGATGGGCTTCATACGCGCAGTGAAAATTCTGCCCCACCATATCCCACTGCACTAATCTATATGGTAAAAACCAGTTTTTTATTATTGTAAGAAGGCCTAAAGAAGAAAGGAGAAAGACTGATGTTGTTCAATTCTCGGGATTTGGGGGCGAAGAACCCAACCAGACGTTTGGCGGCCGGTAGGCCGCTGAACGTCTGGTATATATATATATATATATATATATATATATATATATAATATATATATATATATATATATATACGACCGTAAATCGTAGTAAGCATGACCTGTAGTGCGGTGCTACTAAATTTTTATGGGTTTTCTTCCAATGTTAATACAAATAAACCAATATTTGTTCTTATTTGACATGTGATTTTTAGCCCAAGCTAGGCAGTTTTCCTGCCAACGTTTTCCCTCTTTTATTTTTTTCTTTTTTCTGGCCTTACATCTTTCAAATCAAACTTCACACCTTTTAGGAAAGCCGGAAAGTCGTTGTTAATTCTAAAACGTTACTAAACATAGCCTTGACCTGTGCATGGTGTTTCAATCAAAGGCTTTCATTGTTTGAGTGACCATTAAATTTCCAATCTCTTTGCCGTTCCCTGGATGCGTATAAAACTAGGACGAAAAAATCAGAACGAAAAAATTAACAAATATTTCACTGCAACTGCGCATGCAGTTCAACCAACATCGCGTTGAGCTAATGCATGGCGAGCTCTCCCACATGGTGCATCAAAAGGTCTTATGGTAAGATTTTTTAATAGGTTGCTGGAATAGTCCTGCAACAAAGTTTTCCATTATTTTTCAAGATTCAACAAAACCTTGGACGGTCTGGCTTACAAGGACAAGCTTGTAGCCTGAACATTCTAGAATATAATGCCATACATTCTAGAGTACTTTGAGAATAAGAAAGGTGTCTGACTCGACTTGCGCGGCGCACGATCTTCGTGACTTGGGCCGTCGTCGCGACGGAGCATCACTCATTCTCCCCTTCTCCAATTTTGTTTTAGAAACATTCTGAGGAACGTGGTCACGGGAGAAGAGTTCAGCATCCTCAGCATCGACCGTACCTGGAAGGCCCTCAAAGAACTAACTCTGAAGCAGTAAAAGTCTAACCTCTACCAGAAGAGGGTAATGTTGTGCTGTTGGTGAGACTCCCAGGGAGTGCTCTACCACGACTTCTTTGATACCGCCATCTCATAACATTCACGCAGTCCAACTTCAAAAGTTCAGTGAGGCCACGCAGCAGAAACGACCATGGCGGAGGAATGTTCACTTTCTTCACGACAATGCTCGGTGACATGTTACAGAGATATCTCTCCAAAAAGTTTCAGAAACGTTAAGTTGAACTTGAAAAGACTGCGCACGAGGTGATGTCACCTGTCAAAGTTCGCATCATAACGTTGAAAAACTACGCTTAAATTAAGTGGAAATAAGCTACTAGAGGAAGGTGAATGGACACATCTTCCCAACTCAAGTTGCATAATGTCATATTGTCGTCAGTTGCCCGTAGATCAATAGCATTTCCGAAAATGTTGTCAGTCGTAAATCGTAAAAAAATTGTAGAAAATCGTCGTAAATCGTAAATCGTAGTAACGCACACCTCTGGTGCCGATCAATAGGCGTTCCGACCGAATGCGACACAGCCATTGGAGACGTTGCGCTCCGCGTCTAAGGGCGTGCTCCTAACACTCGGCCTGCCCGTTGTCGTGCCAGTCCGGAGGTTTGGCCGCCCACTGGATCCACACTCTCACGTACCGGTTGGTGGCTTCAGATGTCGGGATTAAGCCAGGCCTACTGTGTAGTAGACCTTATACATTACAGCCCCTTCTCCTAATACCACTTACGGAGCCTAAGTAAGCTTCTCCATTTAGCCGAGTGGGAACTCACGCTGCGTCCCCGTCGACAGTCAAGTGCCCAAAGTATCATCTGCACTGGAGCCACCGACTCGCAACATTGCTGCCAAATTCGCCTCCGATGGTTTCAATTACCATAATTCATCAGATTTTAAAAAAAAACAGCGAGCTCTTAACATCCACACATTTGAAGAGAAGAGGCGCATATCTCAGTTTGAGTGGAAAGGTGATTCCTCAACAGAGTTATGTTTATTTGAATATAAGCCTCGAAAACTGACAGGATTTTGCTTACACACTAATAACTGACATAGTTTTGTTTAATTAGTTCAGCTCTTCAGTTGGTTAATCGCCTATTCCATAAAGCATTCAAAAGCGCACTCGAATCATTTTTTTGAAGTAAGTTCATTTTCATAGAAGGTAAGCTAGGAAGTGGCTCTTGTAGTGTAATTTTTACATCAACCTGCAGACAAATGTCGAAGAAACGATCGGAGTGTGGCAGACCTTAATAACTGAGTTCAGCTATCGATACTTAATAGGATTCAATGCAAGCCGCCTAATTGGGTCTACGGAGAAAATGCCCGAATTTCACGGTGTGCGCTGCGTGCGGGGAAAATGCCCGCAACCAGACCAGGGGAGAAAATGCCCGCAACCATGAATGAAAATGCCAGGGCCAACGAACAGTACACCAAAACTTGTAGTATCGACATATAGTATGAGAAAATGCATATTACACCAGAATACTGTGATGTGTGATCTAGCAAAAATACGTTAATAAATCAAACAATTGTGGGCGGTAAACGCCATTAAGCAAACTCGGAGTAAATTTGAAACTGTTGGGTAAAGCGTTTGTTTGAAGAGTTTAACCGGGCAAAATTACGATACCAGTTTAAGATACCAGGGAGGAAATACTTTAAAAGCAAGGAAGTGTCGAAATATGTATGTATCTGACATCTACTTGGACCGTAGGGTTCAGCCTCTTCGTACAGGTTCCGCTCCAAAGACTTCGGACATTGTCATGCTATCACCCCGTAACAAAGGACAACACACGCAGCCATGGTTTTTGATTTGGCATCAGGAAAATGTGTTGAAAACGTAGTAACGATATTTTTAATGAACGGTACATGCAATTTTTACTCTCTCATCGTGTTCTAATTTAGCAAAGCCTTGTAATAATTGCATTCGAGCAAACATTGATGTAAATGTAGGTTATCGCTCCCTGGGAACAATTGTTAACTATATTGCGTTTCAAAGATACTTTAGCGGAGCTCTTGGGCTGACAGTGACCACGAAGAGGATCTGTTGTGAAGTAAGTCTCCTTTAACCAAAATGCATGATGACAACGTCACTTTGACACAATACGCAAAAATCCTTTTACCTTTGTAGCGGCAGGGGTTCCTTGCTGGGTCAAAAATTTTCTTGCATCGGCAGCCACCGCAAACTGAGACGTAAGCATCATTGTTTTTTTTTTCCTTCTCAAAGTGTATTCGTATCACTGCCGTCAATCATGCGATCAAGTGGAAAGATAGCAATAGATGTACACCCTTTTCGAGAAAAGCTAAGCTTTGCTGGTGTCGCTTTGTGCGACACTTTGTGCACTTTAAGTGATATTAAATAACCACGTTGCTATTTTTGTGAATGCGGCTGAGATATTCCCACAGCTCCAGTTGCCGAGCACTTCACAGACCCTCTCCATGACGTAATGAGAAAATACCGTACCTTTGTTCATGTGACTACCATTTGTTTTGTCAAACGGGCTTGATCGCAGAACCGCTCAGGGGTCGCGGACATTTTCTCTGCTGGCTGCGGGCACTTTCTTGCACCGAAACAGATAAGGCGCGGTTCGGGCATTTTCTCTCGTAATCGCCTATTACTGGTTAACTGGCATTTTAAGCCTTGCTATTTTTCATTAAAAATTCTGAAAACATGCCTTTAAACCTTCAAAATCTTCTTCCACCTCCTCAATCTTCCTGGCCGACAGATTTCCGCCGAACAAGTTAAAGCTATGTTGGCCATTGACAAAAATGAAGAAATTCATATCGAGATAGGAGACCTGAATTTTTTGATTTTTTTAAATAATAGCTGTTTTGGCCTGTATCGCGCACATCGATTCACCGAAAAGTTGCACTCGTTATATTGAGGGTACAAGAAAAGCGACATTGCCGTTTTGCATTCTTTCTGCTTCTTAGAGTAGTCTCTGTGCTATAATAGTGCTCGAACGAATATATTCGAATAATTATTCGAATAATTTGTTGGAGTAATTACAAGAATAGCCGAATATTCGATAATTCTCGATTTTCGAATAATCGTTCGAATTCGAATGGTCCAATACTCATTTGAATTCGAACACCAAAGTGAGCCATATTTCAGTTCTATTCGAAAATCGAATAAGCGAACACTACTCGATCGGATAATTTCATTCGAATATCGAATAAACTTCAAATCTTCAAGCGTAGAACTTGATCATGCAACAAATTACAGTACCGGACATGTCTTTTGGTCATTGGCCGAAAAAGACGCGCCGGCCAACATGCGCCGCTTTGGAACGCCCCAAAGCGGCCTATGTTGGCCGGAGCGGCTTTTTCGGCCAATGACCAAAAGACATGTCCGGTACCGTAGTGATGTTTTGATCAAGGTAACAAGTTGTAATGCATTGTAAGGAAAAGAAAGTAGTAATCGATTTCAGCATTCATTTCAGACTTCAGAATTCAGAATTCATGTATACTCATGTATATTTTATATACGTATCTTCTTATCGAGAGTCCTCGTACATTAGTGAATGTAGTGCTGCAGCTTGCACTTTGTCAAATCAACGCTGTTTTGGCCTCACTCACCCCTACACTACACTTTCCTGAGAGTCAGTGGATGCCTTACGATACTTTGGATACACAAACAACCTTTTCCGGGCCCTCGCTGCATAGGTATAGGGAGCCGACTCCCCCTCCCCGCAACTCGGGCGCATGCATAAAGCGTGAGCGCCTTAACTCTTATCCTGCTTCTCGGGGGGGGGGGGGGGGGCGGGGGAGAGAGAGGAGGGATTAACCACTGTATTGCTTTTCGGGAATTTTGGCAGGTACGTCTTGTTGTTCGTTATCCGGCCCAAAAATCGCCGACAATAATAAACAACAAAATATTAGGTTGTAACGAATTAAATGGCACTGGCTCGCGCCATTTTTTGGTGCGTCTTTACGCGTATGATCAAGAACAAACCGTAACACGTGGCATATCGTTTAGAAGCGCAAACTTTGCTCTACCGGTGAGTACCAAATTTTCTATGTAAAAGTGGGAAAACTTTAGAGTTTTATTGACTACTTTGCAGATGGACAAAATGGTAATACGAGGCATTTACTTGTATGAATTCAAGCTGGGCACTGCAGCTAAGGAGGCGGACGAGAAGATCAACGTCGCATTCGGTCAAGGATGTTCCACAATTCGGACGGCGTATCGTTGGTATCAGAAGTTCCGGAATGGAGATGAGAGCTTGGAAGAACATAAAGGTCGTGGGAGGCATAGTGATGTTGATGAGGACAAGCTGAGAGATGTGGTAGAGGAGGATCCACACAAAGGTACCAGGGAGATAGCGAAGGTTCTTGGCGTCAGTCACAACACAGCTGCCCGGCATCTGAAGGAAATAGGAAAGACCAAAAAGCTGGAAAGATGGGTGCTCACGAGCTGTCTGAGGAGCAAAGAAACCGACGATATGAGATCTCGTCCGCACTGCTCCTACGGAACGAAGCGGACCCATTCCTTGATCGCATCGTAACCTGTGACGAGAAATGGATAATGTACGACAACAGGCGACGATCGGCACAGTGGGTGGACAGCGATGAGAGCCCCAAGGTTTTTGCGAAGCCGGAATTGCACCAAAAAAAAGTAATGGTGACAGTATGGTGGTGTTTGCTGGGAATTATTCACCACAGCTTCCTCCCTCCCGGTGAATCCATCACGGCAGAGAAGTACTGCATTGAAATTGAAGAAAAAGTTGAAGGATATCCGGCCGGCCTTGGTAAACCGAAGGCGAGTTTTCCTTCTGCACGACAGTGCTCGCCCCCATGTAGCACGAATGACGTTGCAGAACTTGAATGAGCTGAGCATTGAAATTCTACCACATCCTCCGTTTTCTCCCGACCTCTCCCCAACAGACTACCATTTCTTCAAGCATCTTGGCGACTTCTTGGTAGGGAAAATATTCAAATACCAACAGGATGCCGAAAGTGCCTTCGAAGATTTCGTCAATTCCAGAACTTCTGATTTTTATGCTACTGGGATAAAAAAGCTTGTGTCACGTTGGCAAGGATGTGTAGAATCAGAAGGTTTTTATTTCGATTAATAAACTTGCCTACAAGCCGAGATATTAACTGTTTAAATTTACAGTGGTTCAGTGCCATTTATTTCGTTACAACCTAATAGCTGACTCCTAAGGTTTGCACATGGTGCTGGATGGTCTGTGTAATGGAAACGAGGGAATCAGCGAGCCTTAAGGAAGGGTTGAAGAAGTCATGAAGAAGACAAAGAACGCGGCTCCGTGCTCGCCTACTCGACTCCATTGTTCTTCCTGTCCTGACATGCGCTCCAGAGACCTGGGCCATACGAAAGCAGGATGAACACACGGTCGCGGTCGAGCAGTGTGGAATCGAGAGGACGATGCTCGGACTGACACGATTCATGCAAGCGATTCACTTGCGTGAATCGCTTTCCGGAGTCCGGAGCTTCGAGCAAAAGACTCCTCGGAGTTGTCGGAAATTAGGTAGGCTGGCCACGTAATGAGCTTGGGGTCAGTGATCTTGGTCTTGGGGCTGAGGGGAGGGGTCCAGTGAAGGGAGACCGGTAGAATGTGGACCAGTGAAGAGGAGAACATGTGAAAGGGAGGGGTCCAATGAAGGGGAACCGGTGAAGGTGGAGGAGGGGTCCAGTGAAGGATGGACCGGTAGAACGTTGACCAGTGGAAGAGGAAACCAGGTGAAGGGGACCGGTGAGGAAGGTACCAGTAATGGGGATCGGTGAATTGGGAGGTAAGAGGTCCAGTGAAGGGGGATCAGAAAAGGGTTGATGAATAAAAGGGGAACCAGTGAGGGTGGCACCAGTAATGGGGACCGGTGAAGGATAGGACGACCAGAGAAGAGGAGACCAGTAAAGAGGGGTCCAGTGACAGTGGGAGCAGTGGTAGGGAACGACGAAGGGGAAGGGGAATCAGTGAAGGGTGAACCGGAAAAGGTCTGACAATGAAGGGGAACCGTGATAAGGGACCAGTTAAGGGGGGTCCAGTGAAGGTGATGGACCTGTTTTGCCTTATTTCGCTATACCATTCTATATAGCAAAACCGAATTTTTTTACTGTAATGAATGAGAGAAGGCCTAAAGAAGAGAAGAAGAAGTTTGGGGTGTTCTATTCTCCGGGTTTGGGGCGAAGCCCCAACCAGACGTTTGGTGGCCGGCAGGCCGTTGAACGTATATATATATATATATATATATATATATTATACTTGTGCTTTTTTAAATTTTTTCGAATGAAGGAATAATCGAATAACCCCATTTTTTCGGTTATTCGAATTTCCGAATAATCGAATAACCCTATTTTTCGAAAATTCGAATGAGCGAATAATCGAATAACACCATTTTTTTAGTTATTCGAGTTTCCGAATAATCAATAACCTCATTTTTCGTTTATTCGAATTTCCGAATAACCGAATAATCGAATAACCCCATTTTTTGGTTATTCGAATTTCCGAATAATCGAATAACCCCATTTTTCGTTTATTCGAATTTCCGAATAACCGAATAATCGAAGAACCCCATTTTTTGGTTATTCGAATTTCCGAATAATCGAATAACCCCATTTTTGGTTATTCGAATTTCCGAATAATCGAATATTCGAAAAAATCGAATAATCGAATAAACTTTATTAAAACTTAATACACCCGGTGCAAAATAGGTTCACCCCTGGTTTGTCCGTTGGTACCCGAAGAACCCGCTGCCGAGGTTCAGTAATGTTACCATCGTATTCGTCACTATGGAAAACTTCTATAGGAGAATTCTAAGCAGTTAATCAGTGCAGGATACCACGAACTTTAACTGAAAATTTAAGAAATGGAGACCGGTGCAAAATATAAGTTCGCTTCATAGAAAATCTGATTAATCACAAAAGTACCTAAAAACAAGGTAAGATTAGTACTTCGTCACATCACCTTTGTTGCAACCATATCGAAAATTCTATTTTGCATGCTACTGATTAGGTTATTAATAACAGGTCACTCAAAATTGGCCCATGCATGAAGTATGGCGTTCTTCAGATCAGAAGCCGATGTCTCAGCGGTTCCATTTTTGTACACTGTGTACAAGAATGTCCCACAAGCTTTCTAGTTTTCGGGTTGAGATCTAAAGAATGTTCAAATGTTGAGTTTTGTTGGAGTTGAGCCAACCTGTAGATGACTGCGATACTTGCATGGATGCGGATGCATTATCTTGTTGGAAAATAAGGTTGTGCCTACGAAATCTTCTGAAATATGGCAGAAGGTAATCTCCGAGCAATTTCTGGTAGTCTTCACTGTTGATCCTACGCGAGACGAACTCCAAGGCAACAAGTTCGTATCCAGAAAACGCAGCCGAAACCATGAGGCTTCCACCGACAAAGTAGTACCTGTAGAATACTCGCTTCTCTCTCTCCTCAAACCTCGAATAGTGTCTGTACCCGTCGGGCCCATCAAGATTCCACTTCTTTTACACTACTGGAGAGATCTGAGAGAAGAGGTCGAGTATCCCCTAGGCGCAACTTTGACGGTGAAAGTCTCTGGTTGGGCTGCGTTTTCTGGATGCGGCCTTGTCTCGATCGTTTCGGAAGTTCGTGTTGTGTTTGTTGGATGAACAGTGAAGACTACCAGAAATTGCTACGAGATCACCTTTTGCCATATTTAAGGAGACTTCGTAGGCACAATCTCATTTTCCAACAAGATAATGCATCCATCCACGTATCGCAGTCAACTGCAGGTTTATTTATTTATTTTTTTCTTTATTTATTTATTTATTCAATACGCTCGCGATAAGCGCAAGCGCCAGAAAAAAGTTACAACAACAAAACAACATGAAGACACACCTAGAGCGAGTCAAACCAATGTATTATGAGGAAAAAGGGCCACCTTCAGCTTACTCATAGGTCGACTTACTCCTAGCTTCTCAGGCTCCCCTTTTGTTTGAAACGCACGCAGATCAAAGAATTTGGAGCCTACAAAGCGCGAAAAGTGGATTAACTTATAAACCCGACAAATATCAAAGAATTTCCTGCGAGAAGCCAAAGTGTGAAGACCCAGGTATTTGTTCCTTATCGATGCTTTAGGTACCATAGAGTAAAGAAACCCGCCAATGCAAATAAGAACCTTGTAGTTTGTTATTATGTACCTTTTCCACAAGGTTTATAAGAGGTTGGCTCATCTCCAACACAATTCAACTTCTGCAGTGGTCTAGTTTTCCTCCAGATCTCACCGCTGATAGAGAAATTGTGGGGCATTATTGTACACAAAGTGTGCAAAAATGGAACCACTTACACTTCGGTTTCTGATCTGAAGAACGCCATACTTCATGCATGAGCCAATGTTGAACGAACTGTTATTGATAACTTAATCAGTAGTACGAAAAACAGAATTTTCGATATGGTTGCAGCAAAGGTGATGAAGTACTAATCTTACCTTGTCTGTAGGTACTTTTGTGATTAATCAAGTTTTCTATGAAGGGAACTTATATTTTGCACCGGTCTCCATTCGTTAAATTTTCAATAAAAGTTCGTGGTATCCTGCACTGATGAGATAACCTGCTTAAAATTCTTCTATAGAGGCTTTCGATAGTGAGGAATACGACGGTAACCGCTGAGCATAGGCAGCGGATCCTTCGGGTACTAATGGACAAATCGGGGGTATCTACAATTTTGCACCGGGTGTATTAATAAGGACGATGCGATTTTTGTGTTAGCCAATTTAGTTTGATACCGTTTACTCACTCCAAAACATTGTGTAGGCTGAAGTAAATGTAGCAAAGTAAGTTCAACGGCAACATTCGTCAGAAACAAAATAAAAGATTTGAATTCTTTAAAAAAAGCAAATATTGAAGATATTCAATATCTTCTCAGAACCGTTGACAATACTCGTTAAATGGCAAGACATGAGAACTTTTTTCCTGCAAACAAAATCCTACAAAAAAATTCCTACAGAAATACATGTGCAAAACATCTACGCACAAGTGCAAACCTTTGCGAAAAAAAACCGCTCACTCCATTTGTTCATTTCATTATCTCACAGGAGTCGTCAGCCAATCAAATTGTAGAGTTATACGGCATTTTCAGTCAAAATTCAACGTTTTTGAAATAAATTTCAACGTTCTTTTGGAATCTTCCCCGTCTAACAACGTTGAATTTGATTTGAAAAACTTTGAATTTCAACTGAAAATGGTATACAGTCGTGTCATATATGCAAACTGTGAGCTTCAGGCCCAAAGTAATCGAGGTCGCTGAACACGAATCTTAAGTTAGTTTTTGCAGTAACGGTTGCCATCAAGAGATATTAATCAAATTATCGATTTTTCGTGAACATCACTCAAAAAGCTCGAAACTTCAGGCCTGAGGTAATCGAGGTCGCTGAACACGAACTTGAACTCCTTTTTTAATTTTCCATCGGAATTTGTGTCTATTGTGCAAATTCCGTAGAGTATTCAAGTGTATGACATCGATGACAGTCGTGGTCGCAGAGAACGCAAATGTGAAGTTAGATTTTGAAAATATCGACGAAGACCGGTCATACAATTGATTCGCCTCAACGAATTCCCCATGTAAAATCAATAGCTCGATCAACTTCAACCGATAATTTCAAAAACGAACTTCAAATTTGTGTTCAGCGAGATCGACTACCCCAACAGCTGAAGCTTCGGACCGCAGTCGATCGCCATCGACTGCGGTCAGTATTGCCAATACGCCATTTCCCCACGCCAGTTGTGATGGACTGATGGAAACACGCACGCACACACACACTACCCTTCTATGTATAGTAGGATATTGAGTGCGTTTTCGTTACGGTGAGCTCCTCGACAGTGTGCTATCGAAAACAATCGTCACCGAAACGAACGCCGCTCACAAAAATCATCATTATGCCACATTCGAAACAACCACGTATTCGAAATTCGAATATTATTCGAATTTTCGCACCTCGAATAATCGAATTCGAATAATTATTCGAATTTTCAAACCTCGAGTAATCCAATTCGAATAATTATTCGAATTTTCCAACCTCGAATAATCGAATTCGAATAATTATTCGAAATTGCAAACCTCGAGTAATCGAATTCGAATAATTATTCGGCATAGCAAAAAATATAAGAGCAAAAACTTGAGCGAAATCTGCAATGACTGCAAGAAGTGAGGAAGGATACCTCGAGTACCTTTTTTGAAGGATACCTTTTTTGAACAACCTCGAGTTGAAAGCATTCAACTCGAGGTTGTTCAAAAAAGATAGGTGCACCAGGAAACAACAACTTCATTGAAAAGACATAAAACAATTAGTGATCACTAGTAATCAATTGGTCCTCCACAATTCATTGCTACATCAATGAGTCGTGTCGGCATCGAGGTAACATGATTTTCAAGAGTTCGAATGGGGAGGTCGTTCCAGGCTCGAAGAATCGCCATCCTAAGTCTTTTGACAGACGAGTACGTTCAACTCTTCTCGTATATTCTTCTTACCAGTGCCCCCAAATGTTCTCCATCGGATTGAGGTCCGGAGAACATGCCGGCCAGCCGAGAACTTCCATTGAATGGGCCCTGAGTAAATCCTTTGTAGACCTGCTAGCGTGTACAGAGGCGTTGTCTTGCTGGAAGATCCAATTCTGGTCGGCATTTTCTTGAAGGAATGGAAGCAAGTGGTTTTTCAGCACTTGTTGGTATTCTTGGGAGTCCATCCTTGCCGATGTAAATGCAATAGCGACTTTCCCTGCTGCGTAAAATGCTGCTCACACCATCGCTGTATCGCCTCCAAAATTCCACCTTGGAAAAAGAACTTCTTTTTGCGCGAATCCTGCCAATAGTACCGCCTTTCATCAGGCCCATAGAGATTGAAGCGCTTTTCGTCAGAAGAAATCACCTGAACGATAAAAAATCGGAACAGTTAACGTAACATCTAACGAGGAGAAAAATTTGCTATAGTCCAAAGAAGCCTTTGGTTGTTGGAGACGAATTCCAGCCTAATCTTCTTGTGTGCTGCAGTCAAACGTGGGCGGAATTGAGTTGAGTGTGTAGAATGTTGCCATTTCGTATTAGGCAATTTCGGACAGTTCCTCTCGCGACTTTCTTAGTAAGGCTCTTGCGCACCCGCTCCAGGGTGACCGCCAATGCATTGGACATGATACGCACGATTGGTCTCTCATCTCGGGAGGAAAGGATCCTGGGACGTCCTGAAGGCTTCTTCATTCCATATTGATCAGGATTCCTTAAGAATTTGCTGATCACATTCTGTGATCGCTTTAGCTGCGTCGAAATTCGGTGGTGGCTTAGTCCTGCTTCACTGAGTGCCTTGATTTGAGCTTGTTCTTCAGTTGATAGCATCGAACCCATTTTACTGTAAACACTTTGCAAGGAGGAGTACTGACTAACAGAGTAATTGCAACTGACCTGCCTTCGTAGCCGTGTCTTCTTAGGAACCTGTCTTTTCGGTGAACCTATCTTTTTTGAACAACCTCGAGTTGAGTGCTTTCACGCAATCCTTTCTCATTTCTTGCAGTCATTGCAGATTTCTTTCAAGTCTTTTACCTCTATGTTTTTTGCTATGCTCAATTCACTGATACGGTTTTGGAATCGACTGCAACCGAATTTCGTGCAGAAACAAGAAAATCAATGGTGAACCTATCTTTTTGGACGCAGTGTATATGTAAGTGCTCCAATACGCCCAACGGCGTGTCTCGCTCTTGCGCACTTCGCGCGACTTTGCAACCTCATCTATGGAAAGTAGTTTTTGCAAAACATAAAATTCGCTAACATCTAGGACCTGGTGCGCACTTCATCGGCATCAAGCCGTTCACCACTTCGGTAAGACATTCTCTCCGGGCCGGCCATTAACGTCATTGGTTTGTGCTGCGCAGTACTCTCTCAGGTTGCTCCTCCGCAACCGTTCTCATGCTCAACAGCTAGCGTTTCCAGATATCGCTGACATGACTTACGAAGCCAGGTTCCCCTCACTCGTTTCTTCTTACTGAATCTAATTGCTTGTCCGCCTCTACTGGTCTTCCCTCTCCCTCTTTAGTCTCCCACCTTTTTGGTCCCAACTCCTGGCCCACTTCTTTGTTTCCACTATTGACCCCTACTGGTCTCTTCTTGCTAGTTTCCCACTCCTGGCCCCTCCTCCAGGTTGTTCCTTTCCTTCCTGGTCGGTCTCTTGGTCCACCCCAGAGGCCTCCTCACCACCCCTTTAGTGGTTCTCCCGTGCTCACGACAGACGTCTGTGACACCAGTCAGAATCAGGACGCTTGTTGCGCGACGAAGGGGACCGTCTTCTGGATCCAGAAGCTCAGAAGCGCGCGCACTCGCCGCTGTATCGAGCATGAAGAGACTATGCATATGGCAGATTCCTTGTTCCCCGTATGAAATACCTAGCGGCTCCCTTCTTGCTGGTTCCCTATCCTGGTCCCGCTTCCAGGTCTCTTCTTCCTGTCGATCCCTCCCCTCCCTCCCCCCCCCCCCCCCCCTCGTGGTCATCCTTACTGCTCTATCCCAATTAAGTAGCCCTCCCACGCTCACAACACAACGACGGCGAGTGAACGCCCATTGCGCGCCACCGGTGTCACATCTTCTAAATCCGATCTCCCTTACTGGTATTGGACCCCCTTGCTGATCCTCATTACTGCCTCCCCCTGATTGGTAACTCCCTACTGGTCCCTCCTTATTGCCTAAACCTGTTTTGGTGCCACCTCCTGGCCTGCTTAATTGTTCCCCTTATCGACCCCAAATCGATGCCTCCTCCAGGTCTTCGAACTCCCCTTCTACTCTTACCCCTTTAGTGGTCTTCTCATCCTAATGGCGCGACGTCGGCAGCACGCTTTCTGGATCTGGACGCTCACAACGCGCAGGTGCTGTTGTGTTAAGCAGTAAAGGGTTGCGCTTTCCCTGCTGCAGAAACGTTCAAATTTTCAAATTCTGCCCGCGCTGTAGATGATGAGAAGCATCTCACTTAGGTTAGATCACTCACCGCCCCCGTTGTGGATGATGAGGCTTATCTCACGTAGGTTAGATCACTCAAACGTTCGTAGATATTTGAACTCTTTTAGGAAGGACGAGTTTGGTGCAGATGGGATGCAAAACGGTGACGCATGAACCAATCGCTCCTACTTCTCTAGCAACTTGAGCAATCCTTACGAGCGTCTATGTTGTTGAACTTCTCACAGATTTGTTTCAGAAATGGGACCAGGACTCGTTCGATTTTTTGCACAATATCATGTAGAATTAGAGTGCGTGGCGCATTTTGGAAAGGTATAGCAGTGTCATCTTTCACTTTTTTAACACTCTACCGAATTGCTAATTACTAATAGAATCTGACTGCTATAGGCACATTTTATCTTCTTCTTCTTCTTCTTCTTCTTCTGCGTTCGTCCCAACTCGTAGCGGGGTTCGCTACTCTGGTGTCATGACGCCACCTTTCCCGATCCAGCGCTAGATCAGGGTGGACACCAGCAACCTTCATGTCCAACTAACGTATCGGACCAACGCTGCTTCGGGCGTCCTCTAGGCCGCTTTCCTGACACTTTCATCTCAAGGCTTATCTTGCTGACGCGTTCTCTTCTTTCCCACGCAAAACGTGGCCGTCCATCGCAAACGAGCTTCGCGCATCTTGTCAGCTGTCGGCGCGACACCGAACTTCTGCCGAATAGCTTCATTTCGGATGCGGTCCAGGCGAGTGACTCCAGCCGTCCAGCGCAGCATCCTCGTCTCCATGACGCTGAGGCGTGTTTCAACTTCCTTGGTCGCTGGCCAACACTCAGCGCCGTGCATTGCTTCTGGTCCGACGACTGCTCTGTATATCTTCGATTTCAAGCCCTCCGTTATCATTCTATCGCAGAGCGCGCCAGTCAACGAGCGCCAGTTGGACCGAGGTGCGCTCACGCGTGAATTCACTTCAAACATCAGTTTGTCGTCAGACGCTGTTGCTACTAAATTTAAATACACTTAAAGACCAAAGCGCGTAGGAGCTCGATGTCAACCTTGATGGAGCTGGATTCAGTAACGTCCGTCCTTCAATACGCGGCCTTCTTTGTTTAACGTTCAGTTTGAGTCCAAACAGCTCCAAGCGATCACACTTCGCTTCTTAGCTTGCGAGGATAAAAGTGAACCTCTCTTGCTCGAGGTTCACCTTTATCCTCGCAAGCGAGCATTGCCTCATCAGCATAAAGCAACGTCCATGTGACGAGCCTTTATAGATTTCGTGTGATGGCATCCATTCCGACATCAAAAAGGAATGGCGAAAGCGCTGAACCGTGCTGCACTCCAGCAGAGATGAGAAACCCCATCGAGGTTCCAGCTACAGCTTGAACTCTACTCTTTGGACAAAAGTAGAGAATTTGCACCTACTCTATAAGCTCTCTTCAGGAACTTCATGATGTCGCAATGCGTACCACATCACTTCACGCGGAACGCAAACACATGATACAGCGATTTCTCCTCTGGAATCTTTGCTTTTACATCCTACATCCATTTACAGCCATGTCTGCTTGTCGACTTTGCGTAGTCCACGCTTCGTAGTGCCGAGTTCCAACCCTGCAGCTGGGAGTATCGTGTCGGTCGCCTTGATCCAACTTTCTTGAACAGTCGTGACTGAGGGCAACCGCACGCGAGAAATCACAGGTGCTTCCTTCTCTCTCGTTCGCCACCACTTGGTTCTTGGTGCACCGCGTCGCTCGACCTGCTTCATCCTCGGAGGGGCGATCGTCAAAGTGCAGATCAGTGAACGGTGCTGTCTCATACGGCACGACCTTCGAGTCTGTGAATAGACATCAGTGATGATCCTTCACAACAACGAAGTCTATCTAAGTTCTGAAATTCCCACTATAAAACGAAATTAGGTGGGAGCCACGTTTACAAAAAATGGTGTTCGCTATGGTGAGATCATGCGATTCCGCATATTCAAGGATACGCTCACCATCTGCGTTACGCTACCCGTAACCGAATCCACCATGGAAACTGTACCCGTTTTTGGTCGTCATTGAGGTCAACGGTGGCTGCGATGACATCTTCCGACGTATCTCGGCTGTTTCCCATCAAGCAGGCTCCACAACTCATACATGACTTGATCGGAGCAGCCAGTCTGCGGAGCATACGCAGAGAAGAAGTGATAGAGTCGCTCCTTAGCGGCGAAAACGATCTTCATCAAACGATCGTCAAAGCGCTCGACGCTTACAATCCCGTCACGAAATCGTTCGAAGACGATTATTCCGACATCACTGGTGGTCCTGGAACTTCCAAGACCTTAAGGCCAAGCCTATGTTTCTTGATTTGCTACAGAACCACCTTGTATCCTGCATCGCACAAAAATCAACTCTTCTTTGCTACAGTGCTTCAACCAATTTGCAGCAGCGGCCCTTCAACGAAAGCTCATTCAGCGTTGCCAAGCAGGCCCTGCTTACATTACGGGACTAATACGTGAGTTGACATACACCATTTGATGTGACATGAATCTTCGTAGACCGGCCTATCACAGGGGACTGTTGCCTGCGATCGAGTGTCCTTGTCTGGCTTAGCTAGCAGGGCAAGCAGTTTCCAGTCTCACCACGTGGAGGAACGGACATCGCCACCGCTATCGGCACGCTTAATGGTGCATCAAAACACGATTATTCGTTAGCCGTATATTCGAATATTCGAATAAAACTAAGACTTGTTCGATTTTCGATCCCCCAAAAAAATGACGACGGATAATTTCGTTCGATCACTCGTTAGGATATTTTGACAACGACTTTACTCGTTCATTCATTTGTTCGATAAAATTTCTCACAAGCCATCCATACCCGGCCCCAGTTTGGGGACCGTTCGCTCGATTTTTGGAGCATGGAAGCCTGTTCCGTAGTTGACCATTAGACTACTTAGAACGTCCTGTCACCGTTGTCCTACATAAGCTTTATGTCCTTACATAATTCAGTTGTGTGTCGCCCTTGTATAGCAATGGCCATACAATATGTAACCTACGGCGCAATGCGTGTTATAAGGTAACTGTTATGGCGGCGATTTCTCTTACTAATTTTTCCTAGTACGAGACGTTCAGCGGCCGCTAAACGTGTAGTTGGGGGAGAGAAGGTTTCTCTCCTAAACATAGGATACACATCAACTGACCTCTAACACTCGTGGCGCGATGTCGGGGAAAGGTATTATGCACGGATGCTTGCGGCACGACGTCTGCGACACGTCTTCTAAATCCGGCGGACCCCTCTTACTTTCCCCTTTCTGGTGCCCTTCTTCTGGCTCCGCTTCCTAGTCCCTTCCCCCGTTCTCGCTATTGAACCCCTCACCGCTTAGCGGTCCCTTCCTACTCCCTGGTGCTGGACTCCCGCTTCCCGGAGTTTCTTTAACGTAACCCTTACCGTGGGACAGCATATTACGCCTTCCTAAATGTAGACCACGCCAGACCTAGGTTTCCATTGGAATTTGAAAATCTAGCAAGAAAAAGCACAAAAGGAAAAGAAGAGAAAAAGAAAAGCAAACGCAAAGGGTGTGCGGGTTGAAAGGATGGACCACCGATGTCGATCACTGGGTGTCTTGATTAAGAAGAGGTGTAGCCGATCTCGTGAAAAGGACGTTCGTGTTGAGAAGACATGCCACCGATGTCGCGGAAGAGGTCTCCGGATTCAGACGACGTGTCACAATGGAACAAAGGACGTTCGGGTTCAGAAGACGTGTCGCCGACGTGGTGCAACAGACGCTCGGGTGCGGAGGACGCATTACCGACGTCACATTCTAATTTTTTCCTAGCTCGAATGGATTTATGGCCGCTACAATCAGATTTTTTCAGGATAGATTTTCTGCGTCGGGGAACAACTTTGGCATTCGAGCACGGTTGTATCAACATGACCGCTCTATTTAAGCTCTTTAGTCGCTCAGGGGAGCCTGCAGCTATGTTCTGCGCTCTTACAGCGCAGAACCAGCCTAGAGAAGAGACTCCGGGGTGGATGCGATCCAAGCTGCTCGTGTGGAAACTGCCTTCGTCGTCCAGGGGAATTGGGCTCTGCAGCTGGAAAAATGACCACAAAACACCAGAAACGTTTTTGGCGTGAACGTTAAAACGGCTTAAATCTCAATCAGTCAGTTGAAAGGCAGTAATTCCGCGACCGGCCCCCATTCGCTGCGCCACGATCTGTCTGGCAGCAGGGCCACAGCGGGCACACAAGAGCCCGATGCGCATCGACCGAATGCCCACGTGGAGGCTGACGTGTGCATTCGGGAGTGTGGTCCTGCACTAATTGTGCGCTCATACGCCACGCGTCTGTTCCGATCCGATTCTAGTGGTCTTAGCAGTTCCCCTTGGGGAGTACCAAAAAATGAGTTTCGTTGGCTTCCCTAACTCACATTCCCCTTTATTTGGTTGCCTACGACAGTACTTTTTGATTTTCTAACTGATACGGTCGCTACTTCAGAGCATGGTTGGGTGTCAGGAAGAAGATTGAACTTACAAACAAAATGAACAAAAGGTGAGAATGCACTGCTACGAGACCCATTGTCTGCAAAAATGGGGGCTAACCCACTCCGCTTGATGCTGAGTGTGGAACTTATCAGTGATTGGCATCTGGCATACCTCCGAGTCGCTCCAGCGATTGGTCGCGGCGATAGTGTTGCGCGAGTAGCTACGAACTGCGTTGCTACCCTCACAACACTATCGCCGCGACCAGTCGCTGGAGCGATTCGGAGGTATGCCAGATGCCATTGTGGGAAACAGCGCTTAGGGGAGGTTCAGCAGAGCTCTATCGTCGAGCGACGCCTCGTACTGATAAGCTTCCATATTGCCTATTTGCGTTCTCCTGTTGTTATGGATACTCATCATTTCGTCGCACCGTACAGCGATGCTGCTCAGAACGGCCACTCACGCATCTAATTTTTGATGCTGTCCCTGTGCCAGACGGTCCACAATTTTCTTTCAGCATAGCGAGAAACACAAGCAGTACTATTAAAAAGGAATTATGTGTTGGGTAACGGCGAAAACTTTCACAAAAAAAATAAAAATAGAAATGAAAAATTCTGATCTTTTGCACTGTACATTTGTCGCTTCTTGTATCGTTGTTTGATAAAGAGGAGCAAAATTAAAGTGGACAAAGAAATTTATCGCGAACAACGGTTAAGAAAAAAGCTGAAAATATTGATCGTGGAATTCAAACCCGTTTGAAGTTGATGCTGTATTAGTTCGTTGTGTGCGGAACAGGGTAGTGGCATGACGTGTCGACACGATCGTTGTTTTCAGAGATTTATTGGTCCTCCAAGAGCAACATGACGCTCTAGTGTTGTAAGAAGTGAGAATTTCACACTGGTTATAGATTTGTAGATTCGCACCACTTACCATACTTGCGGAAAATTATTCAATACTTGGGGAAGTTTTCATAGCGCCCAGTGGTTACAACAAAACCTTCAGAAGCCTTGGTGCGCTTAGAGTCAACCGACTGTTCTGAGGTGAACTGAAAAGCTATCACAGTGTTAAAGCTTAGATGCCTTCTCTTTAATTAAGCAAGGGCGGAGCGGCATTCACTACATATCCACAGAAGGCGGTGGAGAAAAGGACGCGCCGAGCCACCATTCGCGGATTAGACTACCGAGAGTACACGGCTGTGGTAGTGCATTACTGCTTGCGCAGGCTCTGAATCATTCACGACAGGGTATCAGAAACACCAAACGGGACATCAGGAGCATTACTTGGTGCCCTTCTTCAAATAGTCACAAAAATAAGCTGCGGTTTCTCAGTAAGGTTCACGATGATAACTAATAAAATCGACGCTTCCTCGCTGCCCAGCATTACCAAAACGAAAGTAGCAAGGAAGTCGTAGCCAGTAGCAACATGCTGGATTTCCTTAATCCATCTAAGAATCACGAACTCTAGCTTTGTAAGGATATTAATTCTTGCAACACACAATACCGCGCAAATTCTTTGCAAAAAAGACGCTTTGCGACGGATTAATTCGTCACAAAGCGTCGCATTGCCATAACTCTTTTCAAAGTTACTTGCTTAAAATCTAATTAAAACCATTAGAAGCCCCGTCTAATTTTCTATCCAGCGATGTAATCATCATCTAAAACGAGTGCACAGTGACCGAGTTATGAGGCTTTTGCTACCTCGGCTCCGTTAATTGATTTACGACCCCTCCGAGATCCCCAGTGGCATGTCCTTAAGGCTTTGACGAGGTTCATCGAAACTCAGAAATCCTCTATTGCTTCAGCAGATCTGTATTTGTTACGCATCAAGTGTAAGGCCCCTGTTATACTCCCGCGGGAGCTTCCGCGGGATGTCCGCGGACGGACGGTGCACCGCGGACGGTTGTCGTCGTCCCGGGGCGGTTAGCGTAGAATTGGAGCGCGTTTCCCGCGCCGAACTCCGCGGAATGACAGCCTTCTGCGGTGCAGTGCACCGCGGACGGCTGCCCTCCCGCGGGCGGGAATTATAACACCCCTCTCATCGTCTGTCGGCGGCGATCCGCGGACGGCGGGCGTGGCGGGCCGCGACGAGTGGCCCAGCGCGGGGTCCCGACGCGATTTCCGCCCATCCGCGGAAGCTCCCGCGGGAGTATAACAGGGGCCTAATTGTGGTACTACAGTACCGGACGCGTCTTTTGAATAGACGCCGAAAAAACCGCACTTTTGCGGTTTTTGCGTCTTTTTGCTATAACTCGCACAAAATTCATCCTTTTGAAAAACGAAGAGTATATTTGAGCTCAGGAGATCGCGCTCTATCGTTTGGTATATGCACTTCATATGGAAGGTCAAAAATGGCCAAAATTGAAAACTTGTTCTCCATTGAGAAGGCCGGCCGCGGACGAGTTGTCGGCCGCAAGGCGCCAAAACCGTTGCATGCTCACAATTCCTCAAATTTAAGGTTTTTTGAGAAACGGTTGGTACCGTTCGATTCGTCTCCTCAAGGTCTACACAACCATATATACATCTTCGCCAAACCACCGCATTTTCGCAGTGGGTGTCAAAGATGACGGGAGCAGACTTTTTGCCATTGGAGAAGATTATATTCCAGGACTTGCATGTTCTCGGAGCATCTCAAGCATGGCGTAAGGTGTTTTGTCATGCCAGGAATCGTCTGAGAGTGCGCCGTGCACAATGCATATAGGACCGAACCTATCAATCGAGGGGGGTACAGTTTGTAGAGCATTTAGGGAGTTTTATGAGAAATTCTCAGTCGCCCTACTCAGAAATTGCTGTACTCTGCTCCAGCGAGACTATGGAGTGCGCTATGCACAATGTATATAGGATCGAATCTATCAATCGACTGGGCGCGACAGCTCGCAAATTGCACGCGCGGGCGTGTTCGGAGCGCGATAACTCTGCCAGCTTCTAACCTTTATGGCTGGAACGTGTGGGTTCCGTAGGCAGTAATATGCTCTAGTAAAGCGGCAAAGCATAGCAAATTATCTTATGAATTGGCAACGTTACGGCGGTGCGAAAATGCAGGTTGGGCATGTGTGACACGTTTTTCTCAGAGTTCGGTCGACCGCTGCGGGTACACGAGGCGAGCTAACGGCATGCAAACTCGCGGATGAGCAAAGCGCTGAAGGCGCTTTACGACGATCTGCTCATAACTCTCCAGCTGCCTAAACTGCCTTAACCCCATCTGCCATTTTAGAGCGGCGGAGGGCAGCGGTGAAGCTGCTTCCGCCCTTACTCGCCCACGTTCGAGCTTTCGAGCACCAGCCAGGGTACCATTCTGTTCAGCTCGCCCTTACTCGCCCACGTTCGAGCTTTCGAGCACCAGCCAGGGTACCATTCTGTTCTATCGAACGGTGTCAATTCCGACCAATTTTGAAAACATCGATTTTTTGACAGCTTCTCATCGAAGACGGCCTCTAGGCCGCGCCAGATGGACGATGACGTCATCGAAAATCGACTTTTCCGAAATTGGTCGAGTTTGATACCGTTTCGTAGAGCTTTTCGTGCTGAATTGAACGGTATCTATGATTGGCGAGAACCGTGTCTGGGCGTGTAAGAGGAAGGAGAACATAGATCGTTGCTGTGCTAAATTGCACGCGCGGGCGTGTTCGGAGCGCGATAACTCTGTCATGTTTGAACCTTTCCGGCTGCAGCTTGATGTTTTTGTAGGCAATAAAATGTACTAGTAGCGTGCTGCAACACAGCAATGTAGCTTATGATTGGACAAAGTTACAGCAGTGCGAATATGCAGGTGAGGCTTGTGTGGCACGATTTTTTCCATCTTCAGTCGACCCCTGCGGGAAGACGCAGAGAGCTAACGGCCTACAAATGCGCAGTTGAGCAGAACTCTAAAGGTTCTTTACGATGACGTGCTCACAACTCCCTATCTGATTAAACTGCCTTAGCACCAGCTGCCATTTTAGGGCGGCGGAGTTTTAGCGTTTGAAGCTTCCGCGCCATTATTCGCCCACATTTGAGTTTTCAACACTTGCAATAACACCATTAGCTTCAACACGAAAAGCTCTATCGAACGATGTGAATCTCAACCAGTTTCAGAGAAATCGAATTTTTGACAGTTTCGCACCGAGGACGAGGCCGCTGGAGGCCGCAGCAGACAGACGATGACGTCATCGAAAATCGATATTTTCGAAACTGGCCAAATTTTCTCTTCCAAAGACGTCCAGGGGTTATTTCGGGCGCTAATTACGAATCCGATGTCCGTTTTTGAATATTCCGCAGATTTCGGTAGGTTTTGGATTTTCTTCACAATAATTGAGGGTGGTCGAGTTAGGAGTTATATTTTTTAGGCCACCCACGGCGAAAACGCAGTGTTCTTATAAAGTTTTATATATGTTTGTGTAGATCTCGAGGAGACCAATCGAATGGTGCCAAGAATTTCTCAAACAACTTAAAATTAAAAGAGTTATGTGCATGCGACGGTATGCGACGGATTTTTCCGTTGCAAACCGTCTTTTTGACCGCGCGACGCGGGCGGTAGGAAGGTAGGAGGTAGGAATTATCGTATAGCGAAAAAGTATAGTTCTGCAGTGCAAAGGGCATAAATAAGCACCAGTACCGTATAGGCTGATACTTTATTCTTGTTATCGCTGTTTTATCACCGTTTTCAGTTTCAATAGTTTGAATATAGAGCGGGTTATATGATGACCTGCTCATTTACACGTGAAACATCATGAGAGCAGCATATGGAGTAGAGCCCGACCAAAATTCTATTTCGTCGCAATGCAATACAATATCATCAGCCTTCATATCAATACAATATCAAAGCCTTTCTTCTCATGCTTATGTTTATGTTTATATCTTGATAGCCAATAACCAAAAATAAGCAAAACAAACAAAGACATCTATTATTGGCCATGAAATGAAGTCTAAAGAAGTGTCAGGACAAGGTCTGTTGTGCTGCTGTTGCGCAGCAAATACCTCAGCGATGAAGCTACCGCCACCAAAGTTGCTTATCCCTAGGCTTTATCCACTATCTTTTTCTTCATATCAAGTCAGTGACCGTGTGATATTCATGCAACCATCTTCACCGACGAAGGCGAGCAACACTAGTCAAGTAAAGTAGGGCTCTAAACCCAATCTTCAAGTTTTATTTGTTTTTATTACTTTTGTTATTTTTTTGTCCATACTACGGCTAAGGGTTGGAGAATGCTCACTGGAAAAGAAAAAATTAACTGACAGATTTGTGCCCTGCCGCAAACGGCGGCGAAGAGATGTATACGGCACTGCGGCGTATGCCATCCGGGCTTTCTTTGAGCTTAACCATGGGCGATTGCTGGCGAACCATATCCTTGGCGGCAGATCGCCCAAGTTTACGACATTTTGAGCGGGCAACGCGCCAGGGTATGGTTGGAGATCAAGTGCCCAGCGCCGGGAATCAGAAGACGTGCACCAGACGACGTCTGAAGTACTTCGAGATTCAGAAGACCTGATGAAGATGTCGTTCAACTTGCGTCAAAACTCAGAAGACGTGCTGCATATGTCATCCAACGTGCGTTGGGATTCTGAAGACGTGCAAAAGACGTCGTCCAACGTGCGATGGGATTCAGATGACGTGCTGAAGATGTCGTTCAACTTGCGTCAGGATTCAGATGACGTGCTGAGGATGTCGTCCAACGTGCATGGCGAGCCGTAGACGTGCCGAACACGTCCGCAACCGTGCCTGGCGAGCCGTAGACGTGCCGAACACGTCGGCGGCCGTGCATGGCGAGCCGCAGACGTGCCGAACACGTCGGCAACCGTGCATGGCGAGTCGTAGACGTGCTGAACACGTCGGCAACCGTGCTTGGCGAGCCGTGGACGTGCCGAACACGTCGGCGGTACAAACTTCAGGCCTGGGGTAATCGAGGTCGCTGAACACGAATCTGAAGTCGACCGATCGATATCGATCGATATTATCGATTTTTCGAGGATAACGTTCAAGCGGCACGAAACTTCGGCCTTGGGGTAATCGAGGTCGCTGAACACGAATCTGAAGTCGGATCAATCGATATCGATCGATATTATCGATTTTTTGAGGATGACGTTCAAGCGGCACGAAACTTCGGCCCTGGGGGTAATCGAGGTCGCTGAAGACGAATCTGAAGTCGGATCAATCGATATCGATCGATATTATCGATTTTTTGAGGATCACGTTGAGGAAGATCAGCCGATCCATCTCGATTAACATAATGGTCAGAAGGCCTAGGGAAGAATAGGAAACCCGTAGCGGCCATGGCGTCCTATTCTCGGGGTTTGGGCCGAAGCCCCCAACCAGTCGTAGGCGGCCGCTAGGCCGCCGAACGACTGGTGTAAATATATTTCGTTTTTACACGGGGTGTCACGTCATTAAACCACCGGCGCTGTTTGATCGAGCGTAACATCCACCCCTCGTGGGACCCAGCAGCACTCACCTGGGTATCAGGATGAGACAGTTGCTGATATCAGCATGGAACCAGTCAAGCTGTAGGTCTTGATAGGAACGATTCGACTAACCAGGGAAGTCTCTCAGGCGTGTGTCTGAGCTGCGAAAACGAATACCATTGTGAGATTCTCCACCCTTCAAATAATAGAAAAGGATGTTCCATTTTTGCAAATCCTTGAACCCAAGGAGGAATGGGCCCGCAAAGTTTACTATACGGTCTGACGGTTTTTGTATTGATTTGTTTCTTAATCTCCTCACGCTAGATCCTGGTCATCGCATTGAATAATAAATAAATAAATAAAGTGTATGGAAAGAGTAATTCTGAACCATATTTTATGTCAAGTTCAAGCTGGCCATTCCGCCCAAACAGCCCTGTGGATCAGCTTTGTGTAGGCATTGGATAGTCTTGGAGAAAGTACTGTGCAACAGTGGTTCAAGAAATTGCGCTCTGGAGCCTTCAACCTTGAAAATGGACCCCGAAGCGGAGCATTCCAGGACGAGGATTTGAAGGCTTTGGGGAGGCTAATCCATTGCAAACAGTTCGTGAGATTGCGGAAGGTGCGGACTTTCTTTCAAACAGCGGTGAGATGGTGTAGACCATTTCCGCCCGGTCAGCAGGAGGTGCGGGTTCGATTCTCGCCTGGCGCCGAAGCAGAACATCGTTGTAACAACTTACATCCTCGGACCTGCCACTTGAGGCTTAAAGAGCTGAGTTGAACCTCTAGGAATGCTCCGGGATCGTCTAAGCCCGATAGCCGGCAGTATGGTGTCAGCTCCGACCCTCCCCGCCCGTAAGGGAATCTTGATCCTCTGCTCTCGGATCGTCTTCCAGTCAGCCCTCTCTTCCAAACCATGTTTCGCCTGCCATGTTTATCATCGTGCTCCTATTTTGTTTTTAATAAAAAATTGCCATAATCATCCTCGTGTTCTGAAAATTATTTATTTTACAATCTCTCAATACTTCAACATTTCCAATCTCTTTCCACAACAATCGAATATAATTAGACAGAATCAGTGCATATCTGTACCCAAAATCACTCAAAATTTTACATTTACTCATTAGCACAACAAAGTGCTCCGTCACGCCTATCGGAGCGCCTGGAATTTGCACGCTTCGCGCGATGTTGCCGTATCACTAAGCTAATTGTAAGGACAGACACATCAGGCTAGTTGCTCCACTTATGCAGCCTTCCCTCTCAGCAGTACAAAAGGCAACATTTGAGAACGTTATCATGTTTCACCTTGCTCTACCTTCCTCATAGCCAGATGATTAGTTTTGCGGTATGAAGGCATCCAGCATCCACACCTCGACACCGCTAACTACAACGGTCTATACCTTTTTCGAATAGTCGAATGTTCGAAATTCGACTATTCGAAGTTCGAAAAGGACAAAGGTATACTAAGTTCATTATCTCCAGACGGATCAGTGAAGTCGTTGATTGTGCAAGTCAGTGCCTTCGTCTCGTGGTTCTTCGACAACCCTCCTGATGCCCCACAGCACGGTTCCCCACTTCATGCGACCGGTGAGGAAGGGACCAATAATGGGGACCGGTGAAGGAGGGGAGGGTCGGGTGAAGGGGGACTGGCGGAAGGTTGACCAGTGTAGAGGGGACCGGTGAGAAAGGGACCAGTAATGGGGACCGGTGAAGGGGGAGGGGGCTGGGAGTGGTCCAGTAAAGGAGGGACCGGTGAAAGAGGAGAGAGGTGTCCAAGAAGGTTTACCAGTGAAGAGGGGACCAGGCGAAGGGGGACCGGTGAAGGAGGGGGAGGGGTCCAGGTCCTTCTACCGGTCCCCCTTCACTGGCCCTCCCCCCCCCCCCTCACCGGTCCCCATTAACGATCCCACCTTCACTAGTAACACGCCGTGTGAATCCACATTCGATCCCATTGAGTTGAAAGCTCAACTCAACAACACCAGGAATGACAGACGGCACACATGAAGTGATGGGAACACTTTTCAAAACAGTGTCAAACTTAATAATTCGATTAAGGTTAGCGAAGAGATAAAATTGTGTTTCAATTTTATTCTATCAGAATTCTGTATTCTAAGGTTTCTGTTGGCGTGGATGAAAAAACTCCCTGAAGTAGAACACAAGCAACGTCGAAGGTTGAGACTGGTCACCTGCAATACCTCTCTTGATTTTTCTTGTTCTGTAAAATATTTGTAACAGGTTATTCTAATAGAGTAATTATGTAGCTTACATCGATTGGAATTACTTTTGTCTAAGCTACTACTCTCGCCTTAAGAAATTCTCTTTCATGACAGAGAAGAGATTGACGTATTCCGGCTGTTTCCTATAAGCAAGTAATGTTAGAAAATTACAATTACATTAAAGGTTCTCCATTTTATTTGCTCCAGTCTAAGCTGAAAGTGCCAACGTGAAGTGCCTCAAGTAATCTATTCATGGTCAATTAGATCTTAGCGCTGAGGTCCCCGACGAATACCTTCTAACGCTGTTTTTCCTAGGACCCATCAACGTTACTTAGGTTTAGAACACTTTATCCCATTCTTCCTCGCATAGGGGAAATGATCACGAATCGAATGCGACCGTGTGCGACTCAGGGACACAAGTAGGATGCAGGGGATAGCCTCCTGATGTGTCGGTTCGACATATCACACAATCTGCTGGGATCTTTGCATCTTTCTTGGCGGCCTCTGGAGAGGGCCTCCGCACTAAATTCACAACATTGCAAAAGAAGCCCAGAGTTTGAAGACCACCAAGAGACGTCTGTCTCCTGGAACTCTCGAGCTGATGCGCCTGCCTGGACCAGCACGAACGTCAGGTAACTACCGACTTCCGAGATTGGGAAGCTATGCAAAGTGGCGATAAAGGGAGACCTTGAGGAAAGAAGGGCGGAAGTGTTGGCTGAAGCAGCAGAGGCAGGGTTGAGCATCCGCAATGCCCGCCGGAACTTCGTCAACTTCAAGTTCAACATGACCGCTCTCCGACGCCCTGATGGAACTGTCACCTCTTCCAGGAGGACAATGGAGAAAGTCATCCACGGCTTCCACTCCGATCTCTTCGATAGCCACGTCGACCTGCCCATTTGCCATCTTCCGCAGTATGGATTCGTCGTCCCCTCTGTCCACCCTTCCGAGATCCGAAATGTCATATCGTCTGTGAAGAGACGTAAGGAACCTAATCCCAACAGGACCAGAACCGAACACCCGCAAAACCTCCCGGTAGTGCTCATCAACAGCTTGACACGGCTCTTCACCTGCTACCTGTCGGAATGCGAGGTTCCATTTCAGTGGAAGACTATAAGGGCTGTCTTAGAGCACAGGAAGGGACAAACAATAACACTGGCAAAGATCGCCCCATCGGCATGCTGTGCGTTGTTTACAGCTATCCAGTCATCCTGAATAGAATCAGCCGAACAGTGGACGAAAGACAACTATGTGAACAACCAGGATTTCGGAGAGGATTTAGCACGATCGACCACATACACAACATTACAAAGCTCATCGAAGTATAGCGAGAGTACAAGCTGCCGCTGTGCCTTACGTTCATCGACCTGATAAAGGTATAGTATTCGACTCCAATGAAGCGGAAGCGGTCATCGAAGCCCAGTCACTCAGGGCACTCCAGCTAGATTTACGACATTTTCACTATTCTACAGCGACATCATTGTCACCGCGAAGAGAGTGGTTCGGCAATGGGATACCATATCTCTTCAGCGCCATCCATAAAAACGTCATGTGTGATACATAATGGAAAGACAGAGGGTGAAGATGGACAGCTGGCTGCTGCACAACTTCCGCTTTGCTGATGATATCATGCTCAAAACTCCGAGCTCCTCGATCGTTTATGTGGGAACGTTGGACTGCAGCTGAGTCTTACGAAAACGATGTTTATGAGAAACTGATGAGTGTCCGATGTCCAATTGTCACTCAACGAAGCGAACATCTACGGATGTTCCAGCTACGTGTATCTAAGTCGTGAACTCAACATAGTCAACGACCTCTTGGCAGAGTTGACCAGGGGGAAACGAGCTGCTTGGGGAGCTTTCAAGATCGTCGTCCGATTCGTGGAAAAGACTACGAAGCGTCCGTGCCTACCTATTCCACTCCACTGTTCTTCCTGCGCTAAATACGCTTCAGAGACATGGGGCATACGAAAGCAGAGTGATGTGACAGTGACACCCGATGTGTTACAAACACTGCCACATGAGCGAAGTCGTCGAGAATTAAGACGGCCGACCACGCAGTGCGTTTCGCAGACACCCGCTCTACAAGAGCCGTCACCGACTGAATTTCGCGGGATATTAGAACACCAGGGGCCGGATTCATCAAAGTTACTGCGGTAACTTTAACGGAGAATTGTAAGCAAGAAGCTCAGATAACGCGGCTTATCAAGCGAGATGGTGAGCGATAAGCCGCGTTATCTGAGCTTTTCGCCTACAATTCTCCGTCAAAGTTACTGCAGTAACTTTGATGAATCCGGCCCCAGGACTCATACCAGCGCGCTAGTCATACTTCTACGTGAAAGGGCTGAACGAAAGATATGACTCTCTCCGCGTTTGTTGAACGAGGATGATCCATTGTCCGTGTGCCATACAAGTGCACGCAGAGGAAATGAATAGAGACGCTACTAGCGCCCGATCGAGCAACTCGATTATCAACGGGACTATTGGAGAAACAGGTGACAGATGATATGATAAACATGTCAAGATATTATCGAGTCATAGGGTAAGAGTCAATATAGAACCTCATCGCTTCAAAAGCAAACGTCCATCTTGGTTGTGAAGAACTACTTCAAGTTGATGTTCACTGCGAAATCCAAGTTGACGAGGAGTTCAACACCGTCAGGTTCTCTACACAGCTATAACGTTGCAGTCATACTGCTAACGATATTAACGATCTTTCTCCTGCAGCGCACAATTTCTCGCCTAACTGCGTAATTCCGCAGAACCAGCACTAGTAATTGTCCTGACCTGGTATGCTTTTTTGCTCTTAAAATGCTGACAAGCCTTCTTGACACCGTTGCTGAGATAGGAGGGGAGGGGTGCATAAAGAAGAGTTAATCATCATCATTTTCATAAGCGTCTGTCCCGCTTGATGGCGAGGTCCACTCTTCTGGTGTGGTGATGCCAACTCTCTCGACCAAATGCTTGATCAGGATGCTCACCAGCTACCTTTAGGTCCCAGTGCAACGTATCTAGCCAACTTTGCTTCGAGCATCCTCTGAGCCGCTTTCCAGAGACATCAAAATTCAGGCCAATCTTATAGACAGACTCATCGTTAGCGCGAAGGACGTGGCCATGCCATCGTAAAAGGGCTTCGAGCAGTTTGTTGGCTATGGGGACGACACCGAACCTCTGTCGTATGGCGTCGTTGCGAGCGCAGTCAAAACGCGAAACTTCAGCCGTCCACTCTAGCATTTTCGTTTCCATTTATTTATTTATTTTTACACTGAGGCGCCTTTCGATCTCCTTTGTCACGGGCCAGCACTCAGCACCGTATATCGCTACTGTATTGGGCGGTCCCTTTTCTATAGAACTTTGATTTGAGGCGCTAAGATTATACCCTGTCGCACAGAACACTTGTCAACGGGCGGCATTTGGACGAGACTGCACTCACCTCCCTTTAGACTGCTATCGGACCTAACTGTTGATCCAAGATAATTAAAAGACATAACGCGTTAGAGTTCTGTACCTTGATCTTAATAGATTCGTGCTCATTCACATCCGTCGTCAGGTGTTCCCTCTTCTTGACTTTTAGCCTGAACAATGCCAAGCGATCGCACCACGCCTGTGTCTGCCGCTCGAGTTCTGCTTTGTCTTCACATGCAAGATGGCGTCATCGGCAACGTCCAAGGAGCTGCCTTTTAGACATCTCGTGTAATTATATCCATAATGACGAAGAGCAATGGGAAGAGCGCAGACCCTTGGTGCACTCCGACAGAGATTGAAAACTCCATCAAGGTACTAGCTGGTGCTCACAATCGGCGTATTGGGCACGAGTAGAGGATGAGCACTCACTCAATAACCTCTTCAGGGGCCCCGTGTCGTCGCAACGCGTACCATATAACTTCTCGCGGAACGCGGTCGAAGACCTTCTCCAAGTCCAAGGAGGCAAAATGCACCGGTTTCTATTTTTCGCCGTGCTTCTCTAGCAGAAGGCGAACGGCGAAGAAAGCACAGTGATTAGTGGAAATAGCTAGCGCAGCTCACAGGCTGTCCTTCTTTTTCCAAAGCGGAATAGTCGTGCCTTGCTGCCAACTCTCAGGTACTTTCTTCTCAGCAACAACTCATTAAAAAAACTCTGTCATCCAGTCAGCAGAGCACCAACACTTCGACGTCCACAGGTCGGCTGGCAGGTCATCAGGACCAGCGACTTTGCCTGACTTCATACCCCTTCTAGGGCTGCTTCTGTTTCCCTCACTGTGGTCACCTTCACAGCCCTCTTGCGATCCTTTAGAAGATGACCGTTCTCGTCGTTATTGCCAAAGAACATCTCGATGTCTTCCGCTTGGCGACGGCGAGCTTTGGCGAGTCGGTAAAGATAACGCTCGCGCGTTTCCAGTTTTTCGCTCACATCAGCGTAGTGTGCGGCTTTAGCAGCGTCCACTGCCCTCTTTGCCGCTTTCTTCGCTTCTTGATAATTCCGCCAGTTATGGACTGCTTTATCACCGATGAACACGTGATAGAGCCGCTTCTTTCTCGGACTTTTTCTCTCAAATCGTCAGTCCACAGCCATGCCTGCTTGTCGACTCAGCGCCGTACAGGCTTCGTTGTGCCGAGTTCGAAGCGTGCAGCCCGAATTATCGCTTCGGTAGCCTCTTTCTACGTTGGTCGACAGTTGTTACCATCGGCAGCCGAATGTGAAGAATAAAAGCTGCACCTTTCTCGTTCAATCGCCACTCCTTAATCCTCGCTGGACCGCATCGCTGGCGGAGCATATGCAGAATAGAAATGACATGGTTGCTGTTCTACGGCGAAAACAATCTTCATCAAGCAGTCATCGAAACGTCCTACGCTTGCTATCGCGTCAAGGATAGATCGTAAACGATCATACCGACATTTCTACCACTCGCGAGTGGGCTGTCAACGTAAACAGATTCAACGTTGCTACGCGGGTCTTGCCTACGTTGCGAAACTTTCAAACTAGCTCAGTTGCCTCCCGATACCGTCCTCGCGTCAGGATCCCTCTCAAAAGCACACTTCTCCCACTTGCCGGGCTTTGCGAGTAGGCGTCGGCTCCCGCGAACGCTGTAGCCTCATCTCGAAAACTCCTAAGTGTCATCAATCATATGAAGTGACACGGAATGTTCGTAAGCCGGCCTGTCACTAGGGCTTGACGCTTGCAATCGTGTGTCGGTGTTTAGTTTAGCTGGGAGAGTGAGCAGTTTCCAGTCGCACCACGTGGAAGAACGGACATCGCCACCCTTAGTGAGAGTTAATGAGATCCTTAATTTTTTTGACAGACATCCAACAAAAACAGCTTCCCATGTGGAATAGAGAACTTATAGTTGTCAGCCAGAGAGGGTTTTCAGGCCTGCATATGGTTGTCCTTCATGCACTCAATACTCTAGCATGTGTAAACACTTGGGTCACTCGAGGTGCAGCTCAGTTCGCGTCGCCATCATAGTGTGCCCACACGAGAGCAACGGATTAGTCCAACAAAACAGAACCAGGAAGTGTTGCTTGAAGGCTACTGATCGAAACGTCCACATCTGCTTCATTCGTGATTATAAGACTGCGTTAATTGGACCCGAGGCTAGCGGCCTAACTAGAGAAGGGTTTCGACCTCCCATGGATCTTCAAGTTGAGACCAGGGTCATTAGAAAGAGCTCGGAATGCTGATTACGAATATGGCTGTCGAAATTGCAAAATAAGATTTCTGAGCAAGTTATGGCCTGCCGAAATCGGGAGGCCTCACCACAGGCTGGCCGTGCGACACACCTGGCACGAGAGTGGTGAGCCATCGGGGCTCCGTAACAAGGGCCAGGTGCGGCGGTGGCGAAGGGGTAGAGGGCCTGCTCGTCGGGTGCGCCGTCGTTGGTTCGTTGCCGACTGCTGCCGATTTTTTGCAAATGATAATCTATCTTCGAAATGATCTTTTAATCTGAATTATGACACGCGTCTGATTAAATAAGTTGGAAAACTACCATACACGTTTCTAAAAATGCTTGATAGCAAAAATGCCATGATGACATTTTTATCTACTATTTTGCACAAATAGAGTTCAAATCTTATTTTGAACAACTAGAGGTGTTTCTAGCAACCTTGGCATTCGTAGAACGAAGCCAAAAATGTGTAAAGCAGACTTGTTGCACACTGCACATCTTATACATGCAGCCCCTCTATAACCAGCAACAAGATCAAACAAATATCATCAGATGTGACAAACGCACCTTGGTGATCATCAATGTAATCTGACCTATGCCATGAGTATTTCAAAAAGTTTGGAAACGTAGTGGCACAGAACACACGGTAAATCTGCGGTGGAACCTACAGTAGGTTGCCTCTTTGGGTCACATTGAACTCCACGCTATTTGCCATGACAAAGGACCAGACCCTCTTCATAACGTTTTTCATCGGGCCGAAAAGAAAAACGTCTAGAGGATGAGTCAGCGATGTAGCCCCGACAGTGATGTATAATATCGCACAGTGATTTGACAGCCTGCAGAGATGCCAACAACAGTAAATCAGTAAGGTTATTTCATTAATGTCTTGAGAGATGGCTTCCACATCAATCAAAAGTGCAGTAGATCAACGGCATTTTGTTCTTCCTCATCATACATTCTACTTACCTTTTTGCTTCACACATTCTTTTTTGCTTTGTTCCACGAATGTTACCTTCATGCATTTTTAGGAGCGTGTATTGTAGTTTTTCCTTCTATTTAGTCAGACACGTGTCATAATTCAGATTAAAAGATCATTTCGAAGATAGATTATGATTTGCAAAAAAAAACTGCAGCAATGAAGCCAACGAAGTCGCAGCAGCAGGACCACTGCCCTGCGCCACCGCCTTAGCTGACGGCCGTTCTTACAAAGCCCTGATGACTCGCGCCAGCTGTGTCGCACGCCCAGCCTTTGGTGAGGCCACCCAATTTCGGCTGACCATAACTCGCTCAGGAATTTTATTTTGCCATTTTGACAGCCGTATTCGTAATCAGCTTCATAGATCGATATACAATTCTATATACCATACTTATGCTCTGGATTTCGACATTTTGAATATCCCAACGGTTTCGAATATTGCTATTTTTTGAGTATTCGAATTGGAATATATTCGAAAAACCTGATTTTTCTAAATATTGGAATTCGAATACGTTCGAAAAACGGGATTTTTGAATAGTCGAATTCGAATATTCAAATTCGAATGAAAATCATTCGACTACCTATTCGAATGGGTCATTCGAGTATAAGTATACTATATAGTAAAATCAGTTTTTTTTATTATAATGAAAGTAAGGAGGCCTAATGAAGAAACGGAGGCGGTCGGGGTGCTCTATTTTCGCGGCTGACCAGTTAACAAATAATAATAACAGGATAACTTACTCCTTCGATGCTGGTATTTGAGGTCGAGGTCCGACGTGAAGTACCTCGGTCGTCTCAACGAACATCAGATTTCGAGGAGGCATCATAGCGAAAAAGACTGCTAGAAGCAAACTCCCTACAGCAGCACACAATGAAAGAAGCTGAAGTGGCACATCTTTTTAGTGGTGGTTGATCTGTGTTATGGAGTCTGTGAGCTGCATATTCAGACTGCTTACCCCACTGTTCTGCACTGCGAGCTTGTCAATATTGCTGGTGGCATTGTAAATCAAAAGTAACACCGCTCCCACGATATTGAACAAAAAAGCGAAAATCAGTACGGCTACCACCTTGAATTGAACAGATAAGCCTATCTTAATTTTATGTGAAACGCTTTTACAATTATTAATAAGAATGTGTTCCTTGCACAGTACCTGAGCGACCTTGCATGCACATTTTTTGGATTTGAACTTGGTTTTAGTGGATCGGGTGAACAAAAGCACCCGATCCACAGAAACCGGGTGGAAAGTTTGGAACCTCGATGAACTTATATGTGTAAGGATTGAGACTTCGGCACGTGAGGAGAAATGAAGCGCATGCACACCTAACGAACTCCACGGGAACGCCCCGCTATCTAGCAGGTGTTCTTTAAGACCTCAAGTGACACACAACGGCTTGCACATTCGCGATTTGAACCAGATGACAGACTGTACACATGGAACTAATCATGGTGCGTGCTAGATACGAAGCCGCATTGATTTCAGGGTGCTTATAGATGTCGGATATCTATACGACTGCATACGTCTCATTCATACGCTTTTTCTTCTCTTTTAATAGCGTAGGAAGGCAGACGTAGCGAGAGCTCTGGTGTAACACGAGCTTGTTAGGTGAGAGTTTTATCTGCCTGACACTTCGACCTCATCAGAGGCACGATACTCCATTCTGTGCATAGCTATTGCACTACGACTCGCAGTCATTTAGATCACTACTATACAGATATACTATCGTTACACTCAGATTATAGAGCATCTTGTGTCTGACTACGTCGAAACGGTCGAAACATTAGCTCTCTTTCGCATAATCATAAATTCTTGCCCTGGTAGCTATAAAACATACTGCATCACCATGAAATAAAAGATTTAGTGAAGATGATCCATGCGCTCGTTCACTCCAAGAGTACATTGCCGCCCTTGATCGATGGCGTAATTTCATCGTCATAGAGTTATTTAGTAAATTTTTTATGCTTCTTCGAATGTGCTCCTTGAACTGCTATCCTGTTGCCAGAAATATGCTCCTACAGTATTCACACTTCCTGCGCCGCGGTACATAGTCGATATACGACATGTGGAGTGCCGCGGGAGGTCGCAAGGGCAGCGAGCGGCCCGCCGCCGTGTCCGCACTCGGGCCGAAGCGCAGCCCCAAACATGTTTCGGCGGCCGAAGAGGTGAAAATGATTTTCAGTTTGAATACGGACAATATTACATCTGCGGAAAGCTCGCAACGAGCTGAGAAATGCTGTTCAGTTGATTTTTCGAATAAACTCATCCATACAGAGGTAAGCGACTGAAACAAAATTTTCTGTTGTTTTCTTCAAACTTTGGCCGCATAGAAATCTACTTTGAACGGCCAAAATCTTTTCTTAGATTCGAATGTGCTTGTGGTCTACTGTGGACCACAAAAAACACGGCTTCCGTACTTATTCTGTACAGGAGCAACCGAAGTTCAGGAGAAATCCTACGCCGCATATTGAGACTGGACCAACCCCTTGTTGCAAAAAAGAAAATCTAATCATTTCTACCCATTTCTCAAAGCCATTTTACACGTTTTATAAAGACCATCGTTCCCACAATGGAATAGTAGAATACTGTCTTCTGTAGCACGCCACTAGCTGGATAATTCTTAACTGAATCTGAGGTTTCTGCGCGTTTGCGCTTATCCGAAATCGGGCCTATGTTATTCAAACTTGGCTCTATTTAGTGCCACAATGACACTTGATGTGTAACAAATACAGATCTGCTGGAAGCATAGAGGATTTCAGAGTTTCGATGAATCTCGTCAACAAAAAGCCTTAAGGACATGCCACTGGGGATCTTGGAAGGATCGTAAATCAATTAACGGAGCCGAGGAAGCAAAAGCCTCATAAATAGGTCACTGTGCAATCGTTTTAGATTATGTTTAGATCGCTGGAGAGAAAATGAGACGGGGCTTCTAATGGTGTTAATTAGATTTAAAACAAATAACCTTGAAAAGAGTTATGGCAATGTAACGCTTTGTGACGGACTAATCCATCGCAAAGCATCTTTTTTTGCAAAGAATCTGAGCGGTATTGTCGGTTTGATCCGTCTAAAAATTCTTGCAGAAATGTACAGGCATTAGACAAGAGATTAGACGACGATTCAGATAACTGGGATCCGCTTGACAAATATGTAGATTATGCCGGTTACAATATTTTTGAAAAGCCAAGATCTTACGATGATTAAGGTAACCGTGGTTTTCACCAGACCGGTCTCCGAATGGTTCATATAACTGATTTTGATCAGAGGCCGATTCATCAACTATACCGCCGGTATTATCCCATTGCGGATTCACCATATCGGACTACATAAAAGTGATACAGAGAGATAAAGAGATATGTACAGATACGATAACCGATACCGACCGACCGGTAAGGGATTGATGAATCTGGCCCAAGGAATTTGATGTCGTATCCGAATCGGATATCCGATATGAAAAACGAAAAGAAATCGGTTATCTGAATCAAACGGAAGACCTTTCCAGTGAATGTCACTTTTACTTGAGCTCAAGCTTGCGAAAAATGCCATTATTCGCATGACCCCGCTAGCCAGGTTCTAAAAAATGACGGATCTGAATTATCCGTCGGATTCACCATGAGTAATCAGTCATCTTGATCGCAGCGAAACATCGTTATAATCGGTCATCCACATACATTCCACATACTTTGATCCGAGAGTGGAATCTGATTGCCAATTTTGGAGTGAATGATTTACTGACGTTGGATATGTGGATGTCTGTTAAATAATCTTGTCCCCCGTGGTACCATAGGCTTTAAAGTTTTTGAGACCATTCTAGCAGGAAACCCCCTTCTCGAAAGGCCAGTTATATAAGTAGCTACTGCAGTTTTTGCCTTCACCTGAAGAAGTTTTTATTTGAGGTTTTCAAGTTATCCAAAGTAGTTAAGGCTACTGTTCAAAAAACTGCTGCACCAAGAAGGCATCGGAGAAGCTGTAGTCGGAATTAGAGGAGGAAGAAGTGAAGAGATTGCTCGTTGTTACAGTAGGTCAAGCTTTTTTAAATAGGATGTGATTAATGCGCATGCTGTGAAGGGTTTTCTCCTCTGAATGTGCTGCACGGAAAGAAAAAAGCAGCTTCTGACACCGTTTTGGACGCGGTTTTGGACAAACAGCGAATTTGTGCTATTCCGTTCCGTTTTTCGTATTCCGCTTTACGTCATTTCGTTCCGTCTTTCGTCCTCCGCTTTTTCCAACAACAGAAAAAATCCAACAACAGCATCCCTGATTGTAAGCCTTACAGTGTGCCCTTCTGGCTGGAATTTTTGATAAACGCTTTCAAAGTAAGTGGGCTGAGAATGCAGACTATACTACTAGGAATACGCCAACGACTTGATGTGGCTCGAAGCCGCGGTTTTCCTTTGAAGATGTGCAATCCAGAAAACAGCATAAACTCTAGTTTAGCCTCGGTTGAATCTTCTACCGATAGAGGGTTTGCCCTTATGACACTGGAACAGTATTGTAGCTTGTGTTTTGGCTTCTACGAAGATGTTTTCGAATCGACGGTCAGCCTATTAGAACATTCGTCTAGTGGTGATAGTTTCTTCAAGCTGAAATTTCTGAGAAGCAATGCACAGGGGATAACGTGGTACCAGATATAGCTCTTTATTTCTGAATGGAATGCTGTCATGCTCATTCCTGCCCTTGTAATAGCAGACAACGTGATACTGTAGAATGCTGAAGACGTAATTAGATGGACTGTACTTTCAATAGCTGCTAAGTTGCTCTACGAAATGTTCTAGTGGCAAGTCGTTAGTTCCAATCTTAAAAAAACACCATTTTTGTACTTTATAAAATTTGCCTGAAAGCATCTATTACGCCTTTTCCAACAAGCATTTCTGCGTTGTTTTTCATGATGAAAATATTCTTAGCTGTATTTGAGATTGTTTTGTTTTCTGTACAAGAGATTAAAAGTTATACGTAGTGCTCCAAAAACTGTGTGAACCCTATGAGCGGTTATAAAACACTTAACCCCCTATAAGAACGGAAAAATTTGTAGCTTATTTTAAAGAGAAAAAACAGAAAGTTTTCGACGTGTTTGAGAATTCCCCGTTTGAGCAGCGTTTTGCTGCTTACTTGATCGATAGCATAATTGTTAGTGATTCCAAAAAAATCAATTAAGGAGTGAGAAAGCGCACGTACTTTGTAGCGCAGATCCGCAAAGCTAAACTCGCAAAACTCTGGACTGAATGGCTCCTTAACCCTTGCAACTCCATAGCTTTTCAGTTTTTTTCTCAGTGGCTCTACTATTAAAATGTCTACAGCTAGGGACACAAGAATCCTTACCAATCATGCACTGCACGTATTTTTATGTGCTTTACAAACATGGTTTCTTGCGCTGCTAGAATTAAATGTTGGGAGATTTTGAAAGAATTTTGTGGGGTACTCATTGTTATGATGCACCGCGATCTAGTTTCACACTAAGAAAGCGAAAAATCGTAGCAAATATGTAGCACTTATGTCTCAATGAGAAAACGTGCTCAAGCCGCCCGCGTACCAAAGAAGTAGGTAAAATTCTACTAATTGATTCAACGTTGTTGATGACAATACATGCTACAATACACACTGCCACCACCCAGTGAAGAATAAGCGAGCTCGATACCTGAAATAGAAAATTAGAAGCCTAACGTCAATTTTAAATCAAAATCATCGGCACAAGACGGACAAAGCCAGCACGAATATGTGCACTGTTTACCTATCCCGCGGAATATTCAGCCGTGGACATTTTTCACAGATTCAGCCACAATACTGTGCATGCAACATGCAAAATAGCAATAATAAAAATTCTCGACGTAAGGAAGCAGAATGCTTGAAACTTTCCAGCTCAAAAAGGCCTCCTCCAGGTGTTCGAGTTGGTCATTCCGACGGATTCAACAGGGTCGGCGATAGACCTCATGTTAACGTCACCATGCCTTTCTTCCCGGACAAGAAGCCGTATGTTTAGCACAATTTTAGGACACCTGTAGGTTCTCTGTACGAGACTTCTGTCCGAGATAAGCGCAGTGGCCTCATCAGAGATCGGGGACTACACTTTCCCTAGACCTGAATGAGCTCAAGTGTCAACATCATCGCTTCTCTAAGCGTCATAACATCCCTCATTAATTAACAGTTGCTTGCTTATAAGGCCGTAGGACAAGCGTTTCGTAAATATACAAGGTTTCCAGTGACTATATTGATTAACGGTTCATGCTAACAGTCACGGGTATTCGATTTCAGAAAACATATCACCAACCTCGTTCAACGGCGTCCAGGTTTAGAACATATGTCACCGACCAAATAAAGGGAGACCAGTTAGTGGGGGACCAGTGAAGGTGAGACCAGTAATGGAGGACCAGTGAAGTAAAGGGGGACCAGTAAAGCTGGGACCTTTTATGGGGGACCAGTGAAAAGAAAAACAGCAAGATGTGGAGAGAGGTAGGAGGGGGTGGGGCAGGGGGGGGGGGGGGGGAGGAGAGACCGGTAAGTGATTACCAGAGAAGGGGCCAGTGAAGGGGAGACTAGTTAGGGAACCAGCGAAGAGGGTATCAGTAAAGGGGGACCAGTAAAAGTGGGACCAGTAATGGGGACATGTGAAAGTGGGACTAGTGAATGGAGGCCAGTGAAGGATACCAGTATTTTTTTTCACAGCATCGTTCAACGTATATCGAGCTTCAAAAGACGTGCCACAGATTAGATTTGGCACAGCACCTGTGAAATTTTCAGAGGACTCTTTTGGGGCTTGTGCGTGTACCCGTTCTCTCTACGCTTCTCTGCCGGCACATAGCTAAGAGGCGTTGGCGGGGCGGGTGAGGGGAGGGGGTTGAGGAGAATGACCATAAGAATCGGAGAAATATTATTGACGTCGGACAGTTAAGGACCTCCGCACACTTTTGCGGCAACACAATGCGCGGCAGGCGGCAAAACTGGCTCGTAGTAGTGAAGGGACGATACGGCCGGCATTAGATCAGTATTTTACTGTAATGAAAGTAAGAAGGTCTAAAAAAGAAGAAGAAAAGACGCTGGGGTGTTCTGTTCTCGGGGTGTGAGGGTGAAGACCCCAACTAGACGTTTGGCAGACGATAGGCCGCTGAACGTCTAGGGTTTTGACATCTTGATATGAGCATTTGATACGAGCAGTGTTACAAGATAAGCAATCTGCTTCTACCAGAATTTCGGTCAAGATATTAGATGAGCAATGGAACCATCAGTAAGCTTGCATTTGTCAATTGCGAGCCCATGTATCAACGAAAATTGAGCATTTTCAGCTATACAGATGGAACATCTTACATAGAGTGATGGCACTTCGACGTTAAGGTGCAATACGGGGGTTGGACTTTCGGCGACCATTTCAAGTACATAGGTGGTATCACAAACATATATGTAGTCCAAAACACTAACATATAAACCGAAGAAGTCTATACGGAATAAAACAGCCGCAGTTGAACTGCGTAGCCTTTACAAAAATGTAAAATGTTGTAAAACAGAACTGCCTCCTCTAAGTCCTACTAACAGTCTTTTGACATCCTCCCAACCCCCCTCTCCCGCTAAGTTTAAGAAAGATTGCTGAGAAAACAGAAACGGTGACCAAACGACATATTCCACAGCAGATGGGATCCTAAGTCCCATCCAGTGGTCTTCTACACTCCTATCGCCCCTCCTTTACCACTCCATCCACTCTCGCTAGAATTGAGCAAAAGTTAAACAAAAAAAAAGAACAATGAGAAAACCACGTTAGGAAATGACTGGAGGCCATTTTTGTTCGAAATCCTGGGTTCGCGCGATAGACTACGCGTTGGAATTGGACTCTGCGAGAGCGGCTCGAGCGTGACAGGGAAAGAGAGCTTCAGACAAAAAAGTTTATCTGTGCTGCGCTTCTCTCCACTACAGCGGTGGACACCGATGAGGGAAGCGACCCGGGCTGTGGCGACTCCAAAAGACACGAAGGGAGTCGGTGCTTGGCGTTAAGGCTACCGTTGCTGTGGATAAGTTGCTCGAAGACGCATCATGGTCGCCAATTTCGTTGAGGCGCGCCACCTCCGGGTTCTCCACTTGCACGCGCAGGTCGGCATTTCTTAGGATTTTTGTTTTAGATTGAAATCTCACTTGAGTTCTTTTCGACCTGGGCTCTATGCTCTTCAGATGGGAATGTGGAGTCCATACCCCCTCCCCTCCCCCCGTATTTCGCAGCTTGAGGTTTTTCACTATGCAGTTTTAGATTGGAGCAGTGGCACTATGCTTTTATTCGTGCAGAGACTAAAAGCACCGGTTTCAAGGTGCTTCTATACTTACGGTGCGCAATAATCTGGTGAGTGGAAGATTGTAGTGCATACCTGATTTTTTAAATTAATACTGTAGTATCACAGTTATTTATGAATGGCCGGTAAACAGGCCCAAACCCCATTCTGCCCTCATTGATTTAAAAAGGTAAGAATATGAGAGGTCGAAGGTTCCCGTACTTCGTGCTTTCCGGATTGTCCACAAAGAGCCGTTGGGAGGTCGTGGTTACACACGCTCTTCGCCGGAAACTAATATTGGCGGCCTTTCCTTAGCGCTTTAACCGAGGAGCTTGGCCCGATTTGAGCTCTTCTTGAAAAGCACCCAATATTTTACCTGTTTTATCCATTTTTAATATTCTACAAAATTTTTCGAGACAATTTTTTTACAGTATCCTGTCGTTTCTTTGACTAGTACGCTGCGCCTCCATTGGTGTAAATCCATAACTACTTTCGCTTATTATTATGGTTTCTCAAGGTAGCAAAACGTCTCTCAAAATGTCCTGATGTAGCAGAATTCTGCTAGCATCTTGCAATGCACCTTGGGTAAGGTCTGCGATCTCTACCATTACTGCCACATTCAGGTTGGCTTCGTCCGTTTGGCATAATGCTAAATCAGCTCTCGAATTACCACTCTTTAGAAGAAATTTTACTTTCAGGCTTTCAAACGCATCCTCCACTTCCTGAAGTGTACTTTCAGTTATGTTCATCTCCAGAATACGGAAGCTATGTTGGCCAGCAATAAAAATGAAGAAGCTCATGTTCACATACGTGGTCTGAATTGTTTCATATTATATGAAGCTATCGACCTAGAGTTACTCATAAATCAGCTTATTTTCTACACTAGAAGAATTTCACCTTAAATACTGATTGTTAAAGCTGACACCCACCAATAGCACAAAAAGCAGTTGAGAGTGGACAGCGAAACATGCCATTTTGGCCTAAACAAGCCAACGCGAAGAGCTGAGTCGACTGAAAACCAGGTGGAAAATGAATAATCGTTGTTTTCCAGTGGAGCCAACAGAAACAGCTCGTTATCAACACCATGTCTGTTTTCGAAGACAAGCACTATTTATCGCGTCTGAGTATGGGTGTGGTGTTGCATGTAATAAAATGCAGCGCAATATAGATAGGGGGTGTGAATCCTGGTATGCATTGATAGACGCAAATAGGCTCGGAGAGTCACTAGTGGCCGTATTCATGAGTCTCCCGGCTTCCTACGGAAAGCGACCTCGTCGGGAGCTGGAAATGCCCATTCATGAAACGAATATGAACATGAAAACCAACCGCGTACCGGGAGGCCGGGAAGGAAATGGAGCGATTGCGGCAAGATCCTTCCTGCCTTCCCGCTCCCGTTGCTTCATGAATACGACTACAAGATATCCTATCCTACTATATATAAAAGAGTAAGCGGTTGTGTCTGTCCTTCCGTCTGTCCGTCCATCTGTCCGTTCGTCTGTCTGTCCGTCCGCCTGTCCATCTGGCCTTTCGTAAACGTCGAGTAGTGGCCATCCGGGGTTAGGCGAAGTGTCACCTACGTCGTATTGCAAGGGGTCAGAAGACGTGGTCGCCGATGTCACGCAAAGGGCGTCGGAGTTCCGAACATGTGTCACGACGTCGTGAAAACGAGCGTCCTAGTTTAGAAGAGGTGTCATCGACGTCGTTCAACAGGCGTCTGGGTTCGGAAGACATGTCACCGATGTCGCGCCAGGGGTTCCGGATTCACACAACGTGTTACAGTGAAGGTGGGACCAGTAATGGGGGACCGGTGAAGGATGAGGGTCCAGTAAGGGGACCGGTAGAGGGGTGACCAATAAAAGAAGCACCAATGAAGAGGGGACCAGTAAAGGGGGGGGGGGGGCAGTGAAGGTGGGACCAACAATGGAACAGGTTAGGGGGAGAGGCGTGGTCCATTGAAGGAGGACCGGTAGAAGGTTGACCAGTGAAGGGGACCAGGTGAAGGGGGACCGGTGAGGAAGTGACCAGTAATGGGGACCGGTGAAGGAGGGTGGGGGGGGAGGGTCCAATCAATGAAGGAGGGGCCAGTAAAGCGGGGACCAGTAAAGGAGGCACCAGTGAAGGTGGGATGGGTCCAGTGAATGAGGACCGGAAAAAGATTGATGAATAAAAGGGGGACCAGTGAAGAGGGGACCAGTAAAGGGAGGTCCAGTGAAGGTTGGAGCAGTAGTAGGTATCGACGAAAGGGGGGGGGGGGGGAGGCAGTGAAGGGTGAACCCGAAAAGGGCTGAGAATAAGGGTGAAGAGGGACCAGTAATGGGGAACCAGTGAGGGTTAGACCGGTGAAGGAGGGGGAGGGTCTAGTGAAGGGGACCTGTAAAATGTTGACCAATAAAGGGGAGAGCAGTGAAGGTGGGACCAGTAATGAAGAGTGGTGAAGGGGGAGGTATTGTGAAGCGGGACAAATAAATGAGGTACCAGTGAAGGACCAGTTTTTTTAGCGCAATGAATGAAGGAAGGCCTTATGAGGACAAGAAGACGATCGGGGTGTTCTATTCTCCGGGTTTGGGGGCGAAGCGCCCAATCAGACGCTTGGCGGCCAGTAGGCCGCTGAACGTCTGGTCATTGAATATTCGCCTTCGTAGGAGTGCACATGTTTTTCCAATCACATCAGAAATGGCCTAGTTCCGTTCGGGTTGGAACACACCGACGCTGCCTAAAAATTTTAGTTTCGTACAACACCAAACGTTGTATAGGGCTGCTCTGCAAGACGGTCCCTCTGAGCTATTTCGGTCTTTCGATATTCAGCATGTAGTGGGGTAAATTATTTAGTTTTCCTAAAGGAGATCCACACCATACTAGAACTGAGATAGTCAACCCTAGTATAAAAAAGGCAGGAAAAATTCTTAGACAAAACATCACGCACTCCAACCCATATTGGACCTAAGGCACACAGAATCTATCTATCTATCTATCTATCTATCTATCTATCTATCTATCTAACTAACTAACTAACTAACTAACTAACTAACTAACCAACTAACTAACTAACTAACTAACTAACTAACTAACTAACTAACTAACTAACTAACTAACTAACTAACTAACTAACTAACTAACTAACTAACTAACTAACTAACTAACTAACTAACTAACTAACTAACTAACTAACTAACTAACTAACTAACTAACTAACTAACTAACTAACTAACTAACTAACTAACTAACTAACTAACTAACTAACTAACTAACTAACTAACTAACTAACTAACTAACTAACTAACTAACTAACTAACTAACTAACTAACTAACTAACTAACTAACTAACTAACTAACTAACTAACTAACTAACTAACTAACTAACTAACTAACTAACTAACTAACTAACTAACTAACTAACTAACTAACTAACTAACTAACTAACTAACTAACTAACTAACTAACTAACTAACTAACTAACTAACTAACTAACTAACTAACTAACTAACTAACTAACTAACTAACTAACTAACTAACTAACTAACTAACTAACTAACTAACTAACTAACTAACTAACTAACTAACTAACTAACTAACTAACTAACTAACTAACTAACTAACTAACTAACTAACTAACTAACTAACTAACTAACTAACTAACTAACTAACTAACTAACTAACTAACTAACTAACTAACTAACTAACTAACTAACTAACTAACTAACTAACTAACTAACTAACTAACTAACTAACTAACTAACTAACTAACTAACTAACTAACTAACTAACTAACTAACTAACTAACTAACTAACTAACTAACTAACTAACTAACTAACTAACTAACTAACTAACTAACTAACTAACTAACTAACTAACTAACTAACTAACTAACTAACTAACTAACTAACTAACTAACTAACTAACTAACTAACTAACTAACTAACTAACTAACTAACTAACTAACTAACTAACTAACTAACTAACTAACTAACTAACTAACTAACTAACTAACTAACTAACTAACTAACTAACTAACTAACTAACTAACTAACTAACTAACTAACTAACTAACTAACTAACTAACTAACTAACTAACTAACTAACTAACTAACTAACTAACTAACTAACTAACTAACTAACTAACTAACTAACTAACTAACTAACTAACTAACTAACTAACTAACTAACTAACTAACTAACTAACTAACTAACTAACTAACTAACTAACTAACTAACTAACTAACTAACTAACTAACTAACTAACTAACTAACTAACTAACTAACTAACTAACTAACTAACTAACTAACTAACTAACTAACTAACTAACTAACTAACTAACTAACTAACTAACTAACTAACTAACTAACTAACTAACTAACTAACTAACTAACTAACTAACTAACTAACTAACTAACTAACTAACTAACTAACTAACTAACTAACTAACTAACTAACTAACTAACTAACTAACTAACTAACTAACTAACTAACTAACTAACTAACTAACTAACTAACTAACTAACTAACTAACTAACTAACTAACTAACTAACTAACTAACTAACTAACTAACTAACTAACTAACTAACTAACTAACTAACTAACTAACTAACTAACTAACTAACTAACTAACTAACTAACTAACTAACTAACTAACTAACTAACTAACATTCAACGTGGTATGTTACTGCAGCAGGGACTAGGGAACATTTGGAGAGCTCCGTCAGGATTTTCCCTGAGCAGCCGCTCATAAATTGTGGTGCAGTCTACTACGGCTGATAGCAAGAAAATTTTAAAAGATTAGGTAAACCTCCGGAAAGAAATTTTGGAGGAACCCACAAGGGAGTTAAGAAGAAGGCGAAGAGTAAAACAAAGAATATCTGAAGAAGACTAAAAAAGAAGACTAAAAGGAACAATACGAAGATAAAAGGAGAAGTCCAAAAAATTTTGCTCTGAAGGAAACTCAAAAAATTACTGTTGTGTCCTTCGATTATTTCTTATCACAAAGCAAATTTAACTACCCTAAGTGCAGTTTGTCTTTCCAATTCCAAAGTCTAGCTTCTAAAATTAATCAAAAAATGTCGCTAGCTATTTGGTCAGCGAAGGCTCGCCTAAGTAAGGCGATAAATTACTTGGGCAAGTCTATTAGGTTGGAATTCTATTAGGTTGGAAAAAAATCTTCATTTTTCAAAGATTTATTATTTCACAACTACAATGTCAAATCAATTGAGATAAACTCCGTTTTGTTCCTTCTCCAAAGACTGGGTACTTTTCTAACTCCTCTCGCTTGAAGGACTGCAGTTCTGGAGTTGTACCGTTGCTGAATCCAATTTTTGAGGTCTTCATTTCTTTCAAAATATTTCTCTCCAATTTCTTGCTTGACAGCACGGAAGAGATGGTAGTCGGTAGGGACGAGGTCAGGGCTATACGATGGATGTGGCATTACCTCCCAGCCCAGTTCCTTATTGTTTCTCTTGTCTTGCAACATGTGATTTGCACCGAGTGTCTGACAGGGCATGTGGAATCCAAGCTCCAAATTTCCGTGCAAAACCAAGACCCTTCAGATGGAAAACCCACTATCCTATGAGACGCTTCTCTACCAGTTGACGTGTTGTCTGCCTACAATAGGTGCAAAGAAGTTCAGTGTCGTCCAATTCAGTTGGTTTTCTTGACCTTGCTTTGTCCTCGACTGGATCTCCTCTCTTTAAAAACTTTCCGAACCACTCATAACATCCGTGATGAGTAGTAGATCCCAAGGCCTATATACATGGTTAATTTGGTCGGCTGCCGGACGTGCTGTAGAGCCTACAATGAATTCATGAAGAATGCCTGCCGAAAATGGCATGAGGTAGGTCTGACGTTGAGTCTGGAAGATTGGATAGATAACGAAATACAAGAAAGGTCTTGACCTGTGTCCGCGTGCGAACGGCAGACAAGTGCGATAGGATTGTGAAATCATCAATAAGTACTGACAATCTGTTTACAAGGAAAACGGTAAAAAACTTTTCCAAATGTGATGAGACTTTTTTCCAACCTAATAGAAGCGCCATAGAGGGCGAAAAGAAAACAAAAAGAACACGGATAAAAATGAAACAACACAATCTAGGGCTTAAAAGAGCAACACTAAAAGAAGAAAAGGAAGTAGTGGAAACCTTTGTTCAAAAAATGGTGAAGAAGTTCGACATCCTACCTGAAGAAGTAAAGGCGGCCGAACTATGGACTTGCAAAACTTCATCGCCAGCACATAGGACATTGTTGGGGAAGTCGAAGAACTAATCGTGACAATAGAACAAATGAGGATCGAATTGTAAAGAAGCCTATAACAGGAAAATACAAAAGGAAAAAATTCCAAAACGACCGTGGAGACGGAGGACGAACCAAGAACCCGAAGAAGATCGTCGAAAGCAGGAGCCCTCCTGGCATTGCGACAAATCCAGATATCAACTTCTTCGACAAACTCAAGGAACGGCACACCTATTGAGGACTGTTCTGATTCATAGTCATTGAGCAGGAGCTTCGACCTCTACGGAAGTTTGCCTACTTGCTGAGTACACTGATCGGAGAAACTAAAAGAGCCCTCAGCGGATTCCTATTCTGTGAGGAGAATTGCGAAGTGGTGGTCCAGTGGCTGAAGAAGGAATACGCCAGAGATCGAACAGCTGCAGCTATCGAACAACTGCATAGGAAAGCCGAAGAGGCACAAACCAAAGAAGTAACGTCATCAGTAGAGAGGAAACTCCTGGATGAGTTGACCGCGACGATGATGCAGCTGACTAGCAACGGACAAAGCCTCAACCACAGGGTATTGAGTAGGTTATTCAGGAAATTCGATGCCATTCAGGAAAAGGCGCTAGCAGAGCGCGTAAAGCTCCAATCATTAGAAGAACAGAATTGGAGCAAATTCCAACAGTCTGTAGAAGTCATAGTCAAGTCATAAGCAAGCAGAAGCCGAATTCATCAACGACTTACGTAACTTTAACTAAGAATTGTAAGCTTATCAAGCGATGTGGTGAGCGATAAGTCGCTTTAAAAGCTCAGATAACGCGGCTTATTGCTTACCATATCGCTTGATAAGCTTACAATTCTCTATTAAAGTTACGTTAGTCGTTGATGAATCCGGTCCCAGGGGTACATAAAATGTTCGCGGAAAGCAGTCAACAAGGAGGAAAATCCAACCCCGAAACGTCTGAAATAAAGCTATAAGAAAGGAGCGGCTAACATATCCAATATACCTTTGTCCTTTGGAAAAAATTTCGCATTTCGAATGATCGAATAATATTCGATTTTCAAAATTTCGAATTTCGAATGATCGAATAATATTCGATTTTCAAAATTTCGAATTTCGAATGATCGAATCATATTCGATTCTCAAAATTTCGAATTTCGAATGATCGAATATTATTCGATTCTCAAAATTTCGAATTTCGAATGATCGAATAATATTCGATTTTCAAAATTTCGAATTTCGAATAATCGAATTTCGAATTGTCGAATATTCGAATAATCAAATGAACACCTTACTTATTGTGGTCACCCAATGATTGACATTTACTTATTTTTTTATTACCCGCTGTAAACTGCGTTCGACAGAGCGGCATATACGAAGGCTTCAGATTGTCATTACTCTTGTACCAGTTGGTTAACACGTTGACGACCGTGTGGCCTGATGTCAGGCCACACCCTTACGGCCGCATGGGATCGTGTGACATGATGTCAGGCCACAGCTCTATAATTTATTTTTCTAGTTTTAGTCAGATCTTCACAAGGAACTTTTTGTGTTGTGTGCACCTCATCTTTAGACATTGCTGTAAAAAGCGTAATCCCCAAAAACAATTTTCGGTTACTGATTTATTTAGCTTTTCGTCAAGTAATGGCTTCAATTAACAGTCCGTTATTGAAAAATAATCGATAATAATCGATCGCCTAACGCAGTTGAACACATCATCATGAAAGCCGGACTCCGTCGCAAAATTCCACCAAGTAGGGGCTTCAATATAGCTCTTCCAAACTTCCTCATCCTCATTTTCTGCTTCGGATTCTATTACTTCACTTTTTGAGCCATCATCATCGTCAGCTGGTAGTGCAAGGATATCGGCCTCAGCATCAACGTCATCCTGGGCCACCTCGTCATCCTCATCATCGCTTTCCACCAAGAGAAAACTTTTGCGTTCGCGTTCGACCGTGCGACATGATGTCATCCCACGCTGTCGGCGTTGCAAAAAATCGAATGGTCCCACGCGCCAGACACGCGAAAAAGGCACGATCGTCAACGTGTTAATTGCGAAAAGGATCGGAGGACCGAACCGAGGCTGTGGAAGTCGGTGTCCAGGCTCAGATACCGTTGTTCAAGCGCCGCGAAGGCTGCTCCATCCATTTCCTTCACGAGACCAAAAGACGGTGACAAAGCTATAATGGAGCACCCTTGCTTCCCTAAGAATTCGTGCCTCGAGAAGAGAGAAACATCTTGGATAGACAGAGCTAGATTGTTATATATTTTGCTCCATAGGTTACTGTCTTTCCTTAGGTTATACAGAAGCTTCTAGGTGGCAAAAGAATGGCTAGCACGGAAGAAGAATAACACAAAGGCGATCTGGTGCTGAAAAGGCACATTGGAGGCTCATGAATGGTTCATTGGAAGCTCTGTGTTCTGGCTCCGTTGAAGAGCTTCGCTTCACTTGTAAGCAAACGGACCCGAAGTCCATGGTTGTAACCTAATCTGATAAGACACTACGACTTGGTAGTGTTATTGCGAAAATGTGGATGACTCGCTTTCATAGGAAACGGAGTATTACTGGCCCTTGTACTCCATAGCGCTTGCTTGCTCTTACTCTGCTTGCTTGTACTCTCTTCTTTAATGTCTTTGCTGGCAGACAGCAGGAGCTTCCCAGGCTCCAGAAAGTGCTACCTCCCTACCGAGACTCCTTCCGGCTCTAATCGTTCCGTCGTTGTACTTGGGGTAGAAATACAAAACGGAGATCCTCCCGTAGTATACCGAAGGCAAAAGCGTCATTGAACAGCCACAACCCGATTCATTTGTTATTCACCGACTCATGTGACTGGCCACAGGACGCTCGATGGCGTTCGAAGAAAGAGGGGACGCAGCGGAGGTCCGCGTTTATCCCGGTTACCTCGCGTCGACTAACAAGGGAAGTGTCTGAAGCGCATGTCTGAACGAGAAGAGCGAGTCATATAGGGAGAATCCCCACCCCTCAATTAGTATTAAAATGTATTTATTTTTGCCAAGTCGCTAAACCCAAGGAGTAGGGAGTTGTTCTAGTTAAAATGTAATCGGCGCCTCACGAATTCGGCGGTCTTGTATGCCCGCGATGCCTCTGCCGCAAGCGGGTCGCAGCGCAGTGGATAGAGACGTTGCTTCATGCGAGGGAGATCAGGGTACCAATTCTCCTGCGCTTCTGCACTTTTGCATTTCAAGTCATTGTTGAGATTTGATGGATTCTGACGTCTATACCATTTCAGAGGTTTTCTACTAATTTTTCCAGCTGCATGCAGTGGTATTCAACATAATGATGTATAAACATTCAACATCAGTGATACACAGGCACAACGTGCATGAAGAAGAAGCACTGGTCGCAATACGGACGGCGTATAAAGGCTACAAGCTCCTCACAGTTTGTTTCCCTAGATAGACCGATGACCTCGGGAAAAACCATCCTGCTCGGATTTTCAAAGACCATGACGTGACGTCGCAAGTAGTTTCAATGAAGAAACGAGGTCCGTGGATCCCGCAAACTGACGTTAACAGCCATCGATACCTTCTTTCCCTCATCTTTGCCTGTCAACTGGAAATCAGAGGTCTGCTGAAGGTTTTCTAGAACCTAACACCAACAATGTCCGCCGATGCTGGAGTGGTGATCCACCTGCTTACGCTGAAGTGTGGCCCACCTTTAATCAAGGAACCTTCGAGGGAAGAAATCAAGCTCGCCGAACGGATGGCCAGCATACTCAAGGACTTGGAAGCACGTCAACTTGAAGTTGACGAAGACGAACAGCTGGATGTGGTGGAAGACGAAGATTGAGATCCGCAAGATGAACTGATAGACGTGAAGAGGCAAGTAAGCAGTGGTCATATGATAACGTTTTCGGGTGGAATGATTTCACTCCCACGTCATTGTGCACGATCCTGCTTTTGACCTGCAAAACCGGGACAACATCCTTAAAATAAATGTCGAAGCTGCGAGTAGCTGAAAGAGAACGGATTTGTTATAATGACATTGAAGGTGGTGTCGCTGGTATACCTGTGAAGAGCCTGTAGCTTATATACGCTGCCCGATTGTGACCAGAGCTTCTGTTTCATGCACTTTGGGCCTGTGCATCACTGGTGTTGAACGTTTATACATCGTTGAGTAGCTTTCTCATTGCCTTGTGGTTAAAAAACCGGTCAGTAATAAACAAGTGGCAAGAAATTTCTTCTCGGCGTACAACTGGGAAATTAGGCAAAAACATCTAAAAATGGTATAGATGTCAGAATCGTTCAACTCTTAACCAAACGTATAAAATGCAAAAACGCAGCAGAGCAGGAGAATCGAACCCCCTACCTCCCACCCATGGAAAAACGCCTGTATCCACTGCGCCCCGAGCCACTTGCCGGGCATACAATACCCATGAATTATATTGTAACAGACTCCCTACTCCTTGTATTTAACGACTTGTCAAAAATAAACCCATTTTTACACAAGTTGAGAGGTGGAGATTCTCCCTATATGACTCGCTCTCCCCTTTCAGACATGCGCTCCAGGCCCTTCCCTTGTCAGATTGCATGCACACAATTCGGCCACTTTGAACGAAACAAAACATCGTTCTTATCAAAAGGTCACAATTCCCTGGTTTTCGAAGAGGAATGCCATCAACTTGTTAAGAGATTGATGAAGAATATTCGATATTCGATTATTCGAAATTCGAAGCCTTCGAATATTCGAATAAAAGAATAATTCGAATATTGGACTTTCTTCGAATAGTCGAATATTCGAATATTCAAAATTCGAATTTATTCGAAATTCGACTATTCGAAATTCGAAAAGGACAAAGGTATAATATCCAATAAGAAGGGATGTATTTACTGTCATCGTTCCAACCATTCTTATGTCGGACGATATCATTCGAAGAGGTATTGCGCCTAACGAAGAATAAACTCTGACGCAGTTGTGGAACGCTGAACCACCTCGTAAAGGAAAGCGAAGGTGCGATCTGTTTTAGGTGCGGAAAGAAACATCATCCTTCCACATGTAAATGGAGACAACAACGTGAAGGAACAAGAACACGAGTGCACAACAAAACAAGGCCACAGCCAAGTGGTAATAAGAGACGTCCAAGATCCAAAGGCTTAGCGAGGTGACAATGACACGTCGAGAAAACATACCCAGAGCTGAAACAAATCGGATGGTTAATAAGAAGAAAAGGAAGGGAGGAAGAAGGATTAACTTTCCTCATAGGAATGGCGAAGATACTGGGAAAAGAGAAGAACATAGATGTCCGTATACTATTAGACACAGGATCCGAACTGTCACTCACCGACAAACAGATAAGCAAGACCCTCTCCTAATTGTAGGAAGCAGCAAGTTGAAGATAAAGACCCTCGGCTAGACGACTGTCGAGGAAATACAGTATCCAGTCACCCAAGTACTGCATGAAGACAAACTTGAAAAAAACACACGAGCTACGTCTCTATGGCAGCAAGATAATTGAGAGGTCAAGAGACTTGTATTAAGTAAAAACGACTGTCTCTTGATAAAGTAAGGATGCTTAGACTTCGCAGAAGAAGAAGGCGAAGAATCACAACCCCAGATACTACTGGGTTGTGACCGTTTATGGGACTTCGTCAACGGACTAAAAGTAAAACTAACGTCGGGTATTTATGTAATATCCACTTTATTCGGCTATACGTTGATAGAGAGCCAGAGTATCAGACGTGCATTACCAAGATACAGTAAGCTATGTGCACCTCTAAACTCAGCGAAGAAGCTGAGAAGTGGGACACATATTGGAAAATAGACTCGATGGGCATAAACGAATACCCGGGTCCAGAGAAGATGATATTACCGTTATAAAGATGATGATGGAAACATACGATGAAGTCTTCAGAGACCAAATACAGAAAGGGTTACTTGAAGAAATGCCTCCCGAGAAAATGCAAACGAAGTATACGTTACACTATCTACCCATCAAGCGGTTCTGACGTCATCGACAACAACAAGCAAGATTCGGATAGTGTTTGATGCTTCAGCTCACTATTCCTGGAAGTCTTCGCTGAACGATGGTCCTCATCAAGGCCCATTGGTCCTATCAAAACTTTCTGTTATGATGCCGAGATTCAGAAATGGCTCCATTTCTATCATATGAGATGTGGAGAAGGCCTTCTTTCAAGTAAGACTCCACAAAGCGGTATTCTACCGATGAACAAGGGTTACCTTCGGACTAAATGCGTCTCCAATCCCCTTGTCAGCTACTATCCGATTCCATCTGGAGAGTGAAGAGAACACGTCATTGGTGAAAGAAATCAGCACTAATCTCTATGTGGATAACCTATTCCTAACTGCTGAAACAGTGGATGAAGGCATGAAGAAGTATAAGAATTCCAAAAGATTCTTCGACAAGCTAAAAATGAACCTCAGGGAGCTCTCGTCGAACAACAAGCAGCCTATTCAGCGTGTGGCTTCAGAGGACCGCTCCGAAGAAGAAAGGCCAAAGGTCCTAGGAATCAGCAAGGATACGGCCGACGATGAATTGGTCATCTTCTGTCCCCTATCTCATGTCCAAAGGATCACTAAAAGAAGTGTGCTACGTCAACTAGCAGCGGCCTACGATCCGATGGGTTGGTTGTCACCAATTATGATAAAGTGCAAAGTATTTTTCAAAAAAAAAAAAGAAAAAAAAAGCTGAAAAAAATCTGAAAAAGCAATATGCGTGGGACGACAAACCCTTCCCGCACCATCAGGAAGAATTGAATAATATAAGAAACTCTGTAAGTGGATTTTAAAGGCACTTCAAAAGAAGATTTCTTAAAACAGTATCGACTAGTAGCATTCGCTGACGCAAGCGTCCTGGAGAACAAGCGCGCGGCGACTGCTGCGGCAAGCGGGACGTCAACGCACTGTGTGTTGCTACAGTCACGTGGTTTAATGCTCTTGTAACTGCATAAAACTCTTCTGTTGCCTCTGGTCAGCTATTTGAGAATTTGGTGCACTTAGTCAATGAAAATGGATAATTCGAAAGGGAGTTGGGTGATCTAATCGAAGAACTATGTAGACAATTTTTTCCATTGTGAAACGATTTATTTATTTATTTATTTATTTATTTATTTATTTATTCAAAGCACATAAAAGTGCGCCAATACCAAGCACTAAAAAAAGCAATCGTTAGAAAGTGTGACAACCAAAGACAAAAAACTAATGAACTGAAAAACTCATGGGCAAACTCCAAATAGAGCAAAGAGAAAAAAGAAAAGAAATGAGCAAGAAATTACGACATGGTTTTTTAGACCAGCTAGAAGTGATCCGCCAAGGCTTTCCAGCATCTAGTGAGGGCTAGTGCTCACCCTGCTGAAGAGTAGTCCAGCATTTGGTAATTAGTAAATGCCTTAAAAAAGGATTATAAGCTTAGAAAGAACGTTTTGCAATAAAGACATCCTGCCCTTGAAACTAAAGAATGCGCTTTGCCTACGACCTTCTATACGCACGATTCCGGGGCGGGTCCTGTATCTCAAGGACCTCTTTAAACTAGTACGCACCCCGGGCGATGGAATAGAAGGGAGCACGCACCTTGATTTGATATGTCGATACGGGCCAAGAAGTCATAAAAATAAAAAATAAGAGGATTTCAAAAAATTATTTTAAAAAAACATTAACAATAGGGACTACTTTTAGGCAAAGCGAACCTAGAACTTCTTCTAAGAGAAAGCCGACACGGAGTAAAATGAAAGCAATAGGCGAAAACAGTAAAGAGCTTCGAAACCTCTGAGAACAAGAACAACTTGCAGGCACTATGTAACAAAAACATTGGTCAAATGGTTTAAGAAAACATTTCTGAAGATGAGCGGCCAATCGGAGAAATGTGATTCTTATACTCAGCTCCCGCGGCTTAAGACACATGAAGATACAAGTTCAATGTTAGAACTTTTGAGATATCTCGCCGAGTGTAGCTCACTGCGCGTTTACGAAACGTCGTTGACCTATACACTGAGGGCTGAAAAAAAGAGCTATGAAATGCTTAATTGAAAGTAAAATTAAACACATATAGCCTGTTTTGCTCTAGTGGAACACTCGACTTTCAACCGTGCTTCAATCGAAGCGCACAAGCAGTTGACCCACCTAAAATAGTCCAGGTGAGGGTTTCTAGCATTTCAAAGGCTGACAAGATCCGACAAAGGACAACCCAGAGATGTTTCACTAGGTTATCACCCACAGACCCTAGGTTCAGAAAAGAGAAAAAAAAGGAAACTAACCGACGTCCTCGATCTGAAGCATTTCCAAAACATCGAGCTTTTTCAGCTTGCGTCTAAATTCACTAGAGCTTCTGCTCGATACTAAGTCCAGGGGAAGTTGATTCAACCACCTTGTCGTTCGTATGAAAAATGAGTTAAATACAGGTTTGTTCAAGTGGCTGTACCGTTTACGATGCTGAATGGCAATCCCTGCTGTTCTCCCACGACATGGCTTGAAAACCCAGTATTTGCTGATACTAAGCTTAACCCCCATGCGTAAAATGCGAAAACAAAATGTCAAATCCCTGACTACTCTTCTATATTTGAGACTCTTTCTACCAAGTATTTGGAGGCGGTCTCTATAAGATGGAAGGCATTGTGGGTGGTTAGGGTTAGGAAAAGCCCTGTAAAATACAATCTTTGTGAAAGTCTTCTGAACTTTTTCTAACAGCAGTACATGTTTCTTAATACAAGGACTCCATACTGTCGAACAATACTCCAACTGAGGAAGGACATATGTGTTGTACAACCTAATCAAAAACTTCGGATCACTACATTGGAGTATGGTAAAAAGTGATGCTAGTGCTTTTCTTGCAATAGCTTCCAAGTGCTTTTGGAACTTTAAGGAAGTGTCCACAACAATTCCCAAATCTCTCACATGATCCTCAAGTCTTATTGTAATTTCATTAAACCTATAGGATGGTGGTGGATAGGGTCCTAAATGCAAATGTACCGTTTTTGCTAGATTTACTGGTATCTTCCACTTACTGGACCACTCCAGCATACTTCGTATGGAGTTTGAAACATATTCTTGGGCAGAACATTGATTTGAAGAATCGTAGGCACAGTAAATTCTTATATCATCTGCGAAAATTTTTACCTCCAAACTAGGATGCACCTCCAGAATTTGTGGCAAGTCAGCTGTATAAGCTGAGAAAAGCAGAGGAGAAAGTATTCCACCTTGAGGTACACTACTCGGGCAAAGATGTCTGTTTGAAAAGCTGTTTCCAAATTTAGGGTCTCTCTTTGACAAGAAGCTCCGTTTCTAAAGGCAACATATCTAGATACAATAGAGCATACCTTGTGAGTTTGTTAGAGCTCAATTTTTACATAAAAGCCCATTTAGGAGGCCTTCGTCAGTGGCAGTTTGTCGGTGTGCGGCAGAGACCGCCGCGCGTGCGGCGAAAAAGGGTATGTTCGTACTACCAGCCAGGCGCCCTAGTTATGGCGGCAGCAGTCGGCATAACTAGCGAAAATCAGCAAGCGTTATTGACTATCAAATCTAAGCTACGTCCATTAAGGTCCCACTATTCCCAATCTAAAGCTAACTGATATTACAATTGCTGCTAGACTACGTCTTACTATATTTCAAGAAGTAGCTGGTACTATTCACATCAGTGAAGTTCTCCTGCTTTCATACTCTGAAATCGCGCTTTAGTGGCTGCAGAAAAAAGAAGATAAAAACCAATCGGATATTTTAGTCAGAAATAGGATAAAAAAATAGAGAAGATAGTCTAGCAGTTCCAACCACATAAAATAAAAATGTTATTCGGCTAGGTAAATACGCTATAAAATCCAGCCGACTGTGCGACAAGAGGACTATCGGAAGAAGAACTAGCAAACCACATTTGGTGGAACTAGCCAAATTCCATCAAACCGGAAGAGTGGCCCAAGGAAACACAGTTTTCACATAAAGGAATCCAGAAGAAGAGCGCCCAGTTCTGCTCACAAGAGACGATGACTCCAGGCGACTGGGATCGATGGATTTCCACGAAGATGCTGGTTCGATGACAACCGTGTTACGTGTTCAGATTTCTAAGGAAGGTTACATCAGCACACAAAGAGGAAAGAAAACGTGGAATACTCAAGAAATATCCGAAAATCGACGGAGTGAAGACTTCGAGCGACCTGATTCCTCCAAGTCAAGAAATGTCAACAGCAAGAAACTTTCTACACTCGATCAATCAACAAGAAGAAGTCACAGAAGATTCGTTTAACAAGCTCAAGAATCTCAATGTGTAAAGGACGACTAAGATGATTTGGTAAGGTGCTATGGAAGACTCCGGAATAGTACGCTGCAACAAGAAACTAAGACACCAGTACTGATAGCACCCAATACCAAGATGGCTCAACCGCTAATCCAAGAAGCTCACAGTTGTCGCCATTGTAGCACGGCACATGTTGTGAGTAAAGAGATTTTATACTCGACACCCAAACTACGTCAACAAGTGAAGAATTTCATCCGTACTTGCGTGAACTGCCAACGACTCAGTAAACTTCTATACCGGTATCCGGATACGGCGATACTACAAATACAGGAGTACGCAGAAAAAAAAGAAAAGAAAAAAGGCTGTTTGAACACACTGCAACGGCTCGACTACTACGGCTTAATGCAGATGAAAGAAGAAGGAATGTCGAAGCTATGGTTTCATAATGACGTTTACAACGAAACGCCTCATTCATTTAGAACTTGTGAAGAACAACATCACGAAGTCCTTCGTAAACGCTATGAGAAGATTCATAGCCAGAAGAGGAGTCTCGAAATCGATTACCAGCGATAAGCTCTTGCCTTCCTATAAGGATCCGAAGTTTTGAACGAAAGTACGGGACCACAACTTCAAAGCTGTCCCACGGCCACTGAGCCTAGCGAAGAAATTATGAGTTTCGCTTCAAGTGAGGAAATCGAGTGGAAAAAATTACGCCATCTGCACCTTTGCAAGGCGAATTCTATGAGAGACTAATACAGGCTATGTATAGGTTCCTACAAAAGATGCTAAGAACAACGATACTAAAAGAAGAAGAATTTCGAACACCACTAGCAGAGAAATAAGCATCTCTGAAATCACGACCAGGACGCAGAACTGGTCGCTATCATAATAATCCGTCCAATAGACTCCAGAAGGACACAGCCATCTACAGTTCCTGCGATCCTCAAGAAAACACCACTACACTTCCAATTTGTGGACAAAGTCTCAAGCTCAGTTCAAAGAGTTGACAAACTCTGGGCTACATGGCAATACTGTTTTCTCAAAGAATTACGAGAATTCCACAAGAACCTGCAGGAAAGAAGAACGTCCGGAAAAATTCCAAGCGTGGGAGAGATCGTATTCGTATTAAACCCGATATTCTCATGAAACTCTTAGAACTAAGAAGAATCATGAATGTCGTGAAGTCCGAAGACGGTCAGATAAGAGTAGTAGAACTTCGGGTCAGAGGAGGTACCGTAAGAAGACTACCGAACCTACTAATTCCCCTCGATGTCCGACAAGAAACGATACGATAGTCAGAAGATACCACACTCGAGGAAGAAACCGAGAGAAATCCGTGAGATCAGGCTTACAATCTTCGTCCTTAAAAAAGTCTTATATATCCTTTCAACAAAGCTGAATACAAAGTTTATAAGCTGCAATTAATAAAAGAGGCTATAGAAGAAATCGAGAAGAATTGTGCTGAGAAGAATGTCGCTGGAACTGCTGCTGATATTCTGGAATTCGTAGATAGTAGTATTAATCTTAATGTTAGAAAACCTTCAGCTTCTTTAGCGAGCAATTTAAAGAGGTGCGTACCCATTTCGAGCGGTGAAAAAGAGGAAGATCTGGAAGAAGAGCAACTAGAAGGAAGACTAATCTGCAGAGGAGGCAGAAGGAACGCAGATGGATGATCCTGGAAACCGAGCAAGGGAGGCAATGGATGCCAAGGAAAAGGAGCTCGGAACCTGTGGGATCGATTTCAACGCTAAGTATAAAAACGTCTGTGAACGATTGGATGAGCTCAAAATAATGACAGAGCTATATACTCCGAACTGCGGACCAGAAATAGAAGACGTGAAGCCGCCGAGAGACTGGTGAATGCCAAAATGAAACAGGTTTCCATTGCGACGCGCAGCAAACATGCGCTATTTATTTGCTTATAATCGATCTACTTCAGCACTTCCGCCTTCAATTTTTAGCAATGTTATAGAAAATAAACTGTGAGACTCTTCTGCGTCGTCACGCTTCTGTTGCTTCTTGCTTCAGCCGGGACCAAAGGCGGAAACGGAGGCGGACGCAAGACAGCTTCCAGACTCTGACATGCTTGACCCAGATTGAACACCCGCGCGTGTTATCTCACTGATTACGTTAAGTGAGTCTTATCTTTCGATGAGGTTTAGGTATTATTTGCAAGCTGCGGTTGTTCAACTGAGGTTTATTAGGCGCGGTTATAGGCTCCACCATGTTTTCAGCGAAAAGCTTCTGAAGAGTATTTCAGATCGAGCAAATCGAAGATGTTAGGACTTTTATAGGCAGTAACAAGAAATGGAACTAATTGTAAGGGAAGAGTACAAACACGGTGGCGATGTCCACTCCTCCTAATGGTACCACTGGAAACTGCTCGCTTTGTGAGCTAAGCTAAGCAGGGACATTCGAATGCAGGAGACAGGCCCTTGTGACAGGCCGGCCTGCGAAGTGCCATGTCACAACACATGGTGTATGAATACTGAGCTAGTCCGAAAGTCCCGTAAGCCCTAGTTGGTTTGCTAGTTTGCAGCGGACCAAGTGTAAACTAGGGCTAACCTAAGCAGGACCCGCGTGGCTACGCTGAATGTGAGTACGTTAACGAGCCGCTCGTGCGAGTTGGTTGAGGCACTGGAGCGGAAAAGAGTTGATTTCTGTACGGTGCAGGAGACGAAGTGGTCTTGCCGCAAGTCAAGGGACATAGGACGTGGCTTCAAAGCCGTTCTATGTGGAAGTCCCAGGACCACCAGTGGTGTCGGTATGATTGTCTCCGAACGATTGATGAAGATCGTTGTCGCCGCTAAGGAGCGACCCTATCATTTCTTCTCTGCGTATGCTCCGCAGAGTGGATGCTCCAACCAAACCGAGGAAGAGTTTGGAGCCTGCTTGATGAGAAGACAGCAGAGGTACCGACGAAAGATGTCATCTTGGTCGCTGGTGACCTCAATGGGCACGTAGATACTACGAAGCTGTCATGATGGTTTCGGATACGGGTCGCGTAACGCCGATGGTGACCCTATTCTTGAGTATGCGTAATCGCATAATCTCACCATTGTGAACACCGTTTTCCGAAAACGCGGCTCACACCGCATCTCACACCATAGTGGGAGCTCCAAGCCTTAGATAGATTTTGTGCTTGTGAAGGATCGCGATCGAAGTTTTGTCACAGACGCGAAGGTCGTGCCGTATGAGAAGGTCGCCCCACAGTATCGGCCGTTGATCTGCGCCTTTAAGATTACCCCTCCTAGGCTAAAGCAGGTCGAGCGATGCGGTGCTGCAAGAACCAAGTGGTGGCGAATGAAAGAGAAGCAAGCAGCTGTGATTCCTCGCGTACGGTTACCGACAGTCACGACTGTCGATGAAACTTGGAAGAGAGCAACCGACGCGACACGCCAAGCTGCAAGTTCGGTGCTCGGCACTACGGAGCCTGAACGACGCAAAGTCGACAAGCAGGCATGGTTGTGGACAAACGACGTGAAGGCAAAGGTTCGAGAGAAGAAGTCGCTGTATCATGTGTTTCTCCGCGAAGAAACACCCGACAACTGGCAGGAGTATCAGAAGACGAAGAAGGCTGCAAAGAAAGTCGTAGCTGTTGCGAAAGCCACTCACTATGATGATGTCTTCCGACAGCTCGAGTCGCGCGATGGTGAGCGGTATTTGTATCGACTGGCTAAGAACCGCAACCGCCAAACCGAGTATATTGAAAAGTTCTTTGGCATCCATTGATGAGAGCGGTCATCTTTTGACAGACCGCAAAAAGGCGCTGAAGCGATGCCTTGATTACTTTGAAAATTTCCACTATGGAATTTCCACACCCAGCCATCCCTTCTTTGGGTTCACGGTTCCGTTTACAAGATCACCTTGGGGAAAGAGAAGCGGCTCTGAAGAAGATTAAGCCATGCAATGCGACAAGGTCAGATGATCTGGCAACCGATGTTTGGAAGTCGAAGCTCAGGCATCCTGCTGAGTGGTTGGCTGAATTCTTCAACCAGGTAGTAACGGAGAAAAAGTACCGGAGTGTTGGCACAACAGTACGACGATTCCGATTTGGAAGAAGAAAGGCAGTCCAGCAGACTGCTCCAATTACCGTCCGATTCGCTTGCTTTCGCACAGCATGAAGATCTTCGAGCGGATCCTCGATAGACGATTCGTGAAATCGCCAAGCTCTCCGACAACCACTGCGGATTTGTGTCTAGTTGTGGGACCATTGATGCTATACACGCCGCCCGCCTCCTGGTGGAGTTTCCCATCTCTGTTGGGATGCACCAAAGTTATGCGCTTTCCCCACTCCTCTTTGTTATCGTCATGGATGTCATTGCGAGAGATCTTCAGAAGCACGTCCCTTAGACGTTGCTCTATGCTGATGACGTGATGCTCGCTTGCGAAGATAAAGATGACCTCGAACGGCAAGTGCAAGGTTGTTGCGACCGCCTGGCGATGTTTGGACTCAAATTGAACGTCAAGAAGACCGAGTATTTTACGACTGAGGTGAACGAGTCCGGCTCCGTTAATCTTAACGGTACTGAGCTTGCACGCACTTCGGTGTTTAAATACCTGGGATCAACAATAGCGTCTGATGGCGGCCTGATGGTTGATGTGAACTCACGAGTGAGTGCAGCTTGGTCTAACAGGCGTTCGCTTACTGGCATGCTCTGCGATAGGAAGATACCAGAGCACCTGAAGTCGAAGTTATGCAGAGCAGTTGTCCGGCCAGTAGCGATGTACGGCGCTGAGTGTTAGCTTGTGACTAAGGAAGTTGAAACGCGCCTCAGCGTCATGGAGACGAAGATGCTGCGCTGGACGACTGGAGTCATGCGCATGGACTGCATCCGAAATGATGCCATTCGGCAGAAGTTCGTTGTCGCGCCGACAGCTGACAAGATGCGCGAAGCTCGTTTGCGATGGTACGGCCACGTTTTGCGTGGGAAAGAAAACAGCGTCCGCAAGATAGGCCTTGAGATGGAAGTGTCAGGAAAGCGGCCTAAAGGACGCCCGAAGCAGCGCTGATCCGATACGTTACGTTGGACATGAAGCGTTGGTCCGATACGATACGTTGCACATGAAAGTGACTGGCGTCCACCCTGATCAAGCGCAGGATCGAGAAAGGTGGCGTCACGACACTAGAAGAGCGGATTCCGTGTCGAAGCGTAACAGACGCTGAAGAAGAAGAAGAAGAAGAAGAAGAAAAAGAAAAAGAAAAAGAAGAGGTTGTTTACAAACACGTTGAAGGAGTAGTTGACGTGAAGCGAGAACTTTAACGACACCAAACGTGGGAATCACGAAAACCTCTGAGTGAACCTTTTCTGGTTTGTCTGGCGAGTGTTTTGATGGTTACACTTGTCTCTCATGTGAGATGTGCATTGGCAAACTGTGCAGTAAGCAGTCCTTGAAACACATAAGTGCAGGTCGCAATGTTAGGTGTGTTGCTCCACATGTATACAATAATGAATCGGTTTAGTCAGAAAGCGATTGTCGGTTAAACTTCTGCAAAAATATGAAGTACTCGGCGAGCCTTTTTGAGACTGATCACCAAATCAAGGAAGAACTGCTATTAAAAACAATTTATACACTGTTCTCGTAAAACATTGTTCAGTGTTAAGTAAAGCAAGATTATTTCACACTCTGCGATTTGGTTACTATAGTTTGACAGCAACCGATCACCTGAAAGAAAATTAAATCAGGTAACAAAAGCTACGGATCTCTGCTGTTTAGCTCAGCCATTTAGGCTTGGCGGCATCAACGAAATATGTAGAAAAGTAACATGTTACTGTTGCCATAGAGTAGTATTCCAACCCATACGTCGTAACTGGGGTGTTCTTATCAAGGCCACCAATTTACCTATCTTGTCGAATTTCGTTGGATCTTTGAGAACTTATTTGAGGTGCTGATCACGGATTTCACAATCGCTTTTGGGAATTCGGTTAACGATGCTAGGATGTGACGGTATCCAGCGTAACGTAGAATGGTAAAGGAGACGGGAGAATGGGTCCTATGAAGCCAAAACTTTGTCTAGGAGGTTATTTTGGTGCTCCTGACGAATTGAACGTCGGTTTTTAAAATTTTAACCAACTAGTGACGGCAAATTGCGATAGGGGTAACGCTCACCAGCGCATATCTGGCGTCACATATCCTATCGACGACCACTTTGCCTAGTGGAAAGGTGTAGCTCTAGATAGAATGATAGAAACTAAGGAGAATTCAAAAAAGAAAAAGAAAGCGAATTCTCAAAAGCGGAGGTAAGATTTGCTTCCAGCTTCTCAAACAACTCCTACCCAGAGTTTGGGTTAAGTCGGCGATCCTAACACGACTATCGACTAGGGAGGAATCCGCCCGTAAGCGTCCAAAAGGATACCGGCGTCGTATTCCGCATCTTTAACAACCTCTCTGAAACGTAGTTTGGATAGACTGGATTTCATTCTTGTTAAAATAATATGTATATCGTCGCGCACCATTGAGCGACATCGTCCTACGAGACAGACTGCTGTTGCGCGCCACTGAACGACGCAGCGACCATCGTGTTTTATTTCAGTAACGTAAACGACTGAACATCAACAGAGAGAGTTTTCTCGACAGTTCGAGCTACCTAATGGTAAGCCTTAAGTTTTGAGCTCAATTTCTCTTCCGACGAACGCTATACGCAGTACGAGCTGCATCGAAATGCGGTACGCCTCGGCCTTGTGGATTTTATTCCAACTCTCCATTCATATAACAGACTGTGCCTGAGCTTTGGATTTCGCTTAGCTAACTTTTCCTTTCGGGCCTTTCCTGGTTTGAGTGGAAATTGTTGTACTGCCATCCTTCTAGGAGTTTTTTTTTCCGCTGAGGTGCATTTGGAGGGAAATGGTATCTCGGCGTCTTTAGATCTGGCACTACTAGCTCATATTGTTTGGCCTCCAGGGCGCTTTTGATGGCAATGGTGGCAGAAGGTGAATGCCAATTTTATCTATAAAAATCGAGTCCAGGCCACCACACAGTACTTTTGGCCTCTTAGGTACTTTTGTGAGAAATGGTGTTCTGTTGTCTTTGATTCCGGCATTTCTAACTCCCGCTCTTAGGCTTGCTAGGTGTTTTTGGTGGCAGAAGGGTGTTTGGGTATCCAAATATTATAAGTGGAAGTGCTGCGAAATTTTCAAAAATCGACTGTACAGGCCCTTACACAGTGTGTTCGACTCTCCACTTGACGTTGTTCCTGTTCACAGATGGCAACTTTAGTTTTAATTATAAGAATATGCACTGTTTTACTAATAGAACGAGCCAGCGTTAGGTGTCCAATATGAGGAAGATGAATAAATGTGTAATATTCCCATATTCTACTCTTGTCGTCATCTTTTCCATATTCGCTTTAACACAGCTTTAACTCTTACCTCAATCCTTACCTCTCTCTGAAGATAATACTTATTCATCAACCGCTTACTGGCCGGTATCGATATATATATATATATATATCGTATCTGTATCTTTGTATCTCTGCATCTCCCGGTATCACTTACTACGTAGGCCAATATGGTGAATCCGCGGTGAGATGATAACGGCGGTTGATGAATCTAGCCCCAGGTCGTTATTTCCTCATAGCGTTAGTAGGAGTGTTTCGTATTGTCGAATCACTGGACATCTACTGATTTCGTTTATTGTGTAGTAGTTGCTGATTTTCTGTGGGATCTAGGGACATTTTGTAGTGTGGCTCTGAAGTCCTAATAAACATTATAGCACCATAAAACTACAATATCAGAGGAATTTTGCTGCAAACCAGTAAAAAATCAACTATAGAAGGCTACAACGCAGGGGATATCGGAGTTGTGATTCTGGGGGCAGTAAAACCGTTACTAAAGCACTACAACCAGGTAAAGGCAAGGGCTTCCAGAGTTTTCACCTGCTAAGCTCTCACGGTACCCTTCACAAAATCTGAATTGTGATGATCAGGCTCCGCTCACTTTTCGATTGTAGCGCTCTTGTCATTGCGCTACATCTCATTTTTGGATTCTCTACTTGTCAGCTAGTGCCGGAGGTAGTTTTACCTCTTACGGCATTTATCCATCTCATCTGCCGTGCGATAAAGCTGGTGTTCGTGATGGACTTTCAGCCATGAAGCCATCCTACTCTACGGTGACGGAAACTACCTTCCTTAGCCTTAACTAATGTCGTCCAAGGGTTGACACTTCTTATTCGTATCTGGAATCGGTTCATCGCTTGGTAGTAGAAGGATCCCTCGGTAGTAGAAGAATGCCTGTTCAAGTGATTGATCAATCTTTCCCTGATAACTCTTTCCACAACTTTTACTGGTTGTGGCTTAAGACTTATTGACGAAGGATTGAGCGTCTTAGGAGTAGCCGTAATTAAGGCATCCTTCCACGCTTCAGGAACCTCACTTAACATCAGCAATACATCAAGAATTTGCACTAGAGGTTTACTCAGGGAACTAGCACATTTTTTCAACACAACAGAGCCCTATAAATACGCTAAAGCTTCAGGATGAAAAAATGATATTGCATTATTTATGATAAGAAGTTGGTAGTCCAACATGAATGGCGATATAGACGCTATTGTTCGAGAAAACGGATGCAAAGTAAGCAGCTAACGCTAAAGCATGCATTACTAATATCAGCACGTCATTCTGAAATGTTCTACGCCCTACAACAAAGGTCCTACCTGGTTGAATTGTGACACTCTTTAATCGTTCGGCACCTTGCCCTTCACTGTGCCTCTATTGAAGAACAAACTCGGTCATTATGCCTACCATTCGAATTGTGGAGGGCGCATGTAGTAGCGCAGTCGGAGGAGGTGCCTGATGTCTTGTGCACCCGATACCAGGTTCTGATTTTTTTCAAGTCTGGCAACAATTCACCGACCCCTCCGCATTCAGATGAGCTCTACTACATACTGTGGAAGTAGAAATTGTGGCGCATCCAAAAGGAGTAGTGGCGTCTTTCATCCTTTATTATTTACTGTGTTCTCACCAGGAATAAAAATTCGCACATATTTGTACAACAGGACACATGACCTTCCGATGAACAAGTCATCGCTATCTTTCCACACGTTTGGTGATAAATCATTGACACATGAGAGGCGAAAGGCTTTTTCTGCAGCAGTGCTAAAGATATGCAGAACTAATGAGTCTACAAACTTCGTATAAACTTCGTATCCGTGCTTTTTAAAGACCCGAAAATGGCTGTGGTCATTTTTTCGATTGGGATACTCCATTATAATGTCACGAAGCTTCGTGAAACGGGTTAGGTATGGAACAAGGAACAAGTAAGATCCAACCAAATCTGCCAGTGATTACAATTTTAAGAGCAATCCACCTTGTTATCAGAAAAAAGGTAATAGAGCGATGGTACTCCATTCAGCGTTTCAAAATAGACATGAACAGCAAAGCGCGATGTAGGTGCTCAAAATACAAATCAAAAAAGCAAACGCCCTTGCACCCTTACACTGCACTGAATAGCTGTTCTCGAACTGTTTTCGCAATCTGTATGCGATGGCCAAAATCTGGCCACGTTTTTGGAATATGCTAACAAATTGTCAAATTGTCAAATTTGTTGCAATGTTTGAATGTTGCGTTCAATCAAGCAGCGCCCTGGTATAATCGCGTAGAGCATCTTTGCCCTTAGCAGATGGTGCGGATTTGTGTCCTGCCCGGCTAGAGTTCTTATTGCAACAAAATATCGTCATGAGAGCTTACAATTTCAGTTCCAGCTACATGACGCTTAAAGAAAATGAATTGAGTCAAATGTCGGAAAATGTCAACAGCGTACAAAAAAAGTTGTGGGAAAACTAACGGTGGAGGCGGTGGTGGCGGCGGCGGCGGAGGTTGTGTAGAAGCTCCAGTTTTCGTTGCAGCCTCTGCAGCCCCTGCAGCACCGCCTTTCTTTGACGGAATTTTAATAAAGACCGCCGTGACTGCAACTGTGTATACAGCAATAGCCGTTGACATTATCTGAAGCCGCATAGTGTAAAACGCTAATTTCTGTTAGCGTTAGTTATCAAAATCACATCTAGACCACGTACTGCGCATCCAAATATTGCTCGAGACTTGCCCCTGATTCGTGGTGGAGTGAATAGGAAGAGTAAAACTGCACTGGATAGATTGAATACAAGAGAAAATACGAGAATGACAATTACCTGCAAAACTTTCCGAAGGTGGTTGGTTAGTTGGCTACAAATTTCAGATAATTGTAGAGAATCGAGCACTCACAACGGCGATTGGAAGACTTGCTGTTAAATAATCTATGGTGTATATGAGAACTGATGCAAGCACACAAATTGTTGCCACTCCATGAAGCCCGAGAGAAATGGTCAGCTGAAATAGGCTCCAATAAAGATAAGAAACAGAATGATTGCAGGAAGAAACCGCTGTGCGCGATCAATTAAAAACTTAAATTTTTGAATTTTCAGCCAGTCCTATCCGTGATGCGGTAAAGCTTATCTTAGCATCCACCTGCACTAACAGGTCGATGTTATGTATAGAGGGATACGGCAGAACAGAATCTTCAATCCTGCTCCTATGAGGCCTACACACCCTGTACCGCACGTACGCGTTTCATTCTCTGAAGTACTCGTTCTACACCTGGCGAGGAACAGATAGAGAGCCTTAGTCCGAAGTGCTTACTCGGCGGAAACACAAATGAAATCAATTGATATTGGTAGACCGCTCGATACGGTTCACAGTCTGGCGGGAATAAGATTACTCCGATTCCTTTGCTTATTCTCCCTACCCACCATCCCCACACACTCCACCAATACCCCTTTAACCATGTGCCGGCATAAATCGGAAGTGAGAATCAAGTACGCGCACACTCGCTGTTGTACGAAGCCTTTAAGAAGTCATCTGAAAATCTCACGGATGCTGTGCGAAGTTTTGTCTGTGGCATGTCCTCTGGATCCGAATGCACACTGGATAACGTCTGTGACACATTTGCTGGGTCCGAACCCATACGTCACGACGTCTTTTTCACTCCGACACACGTACCGTCTGTAGCACGTCTTCTGGCGCCACGTTGCGCGAAACTGTACTGGTCCCCTTATTGGTCTCTTTCACTGTTCCCCTTCACTGGTCCCCTTTACTGGTCCGCCTTTAACCCTTTCAAGACACGCGCGATTTTCAGGTGACTGCCGCGTGGGACAGCGCGCATTTTCCCGCGCGCTAACTATTTCTATTATTTTATTTGTATTATTTGAGAAGCAATAACAAATGAAGCTTCCCATGGACCATCTTGACCGTAGCTATTGGTGGACTCATTGATTGTACTATTAAATGTGTGATAATTTTCCATGGATTATTTTTATGATGGTGTCTGACGACATCGTCGACAATGTCGTGAAAGGGTTAATGGTTTTATTACTGGACCCTTTACTGTACTCCCTAAACGGTATTCCCTTTATTGGCTCCCCTCTTGACCGGTAATTGACTGCTATATTTATTGGTTTCCCTTCACTGGACCTCCCCCCCCCCCTTCACCGCTCCCCATTAGGCCCCTTTTTTACTCTCGCCGCGCCCCGAACTTGACGCGCCGCTACGCGATTGCAGTTAGAAAGAGCCAATGAAGGACCGAAACAGAAAGGATTCGACTAGCTGATCAGCGGAATATATCCTGCCAATGTTAGTGATGGTATTCCTGTGGGGAGCGACGAGCCCTCCCTTATGGCTGGGGTCGAAGTCGCCCGCTCAATCTGGGGTAGAAATTGGTGTGTGAGGTAGAGTTGAATCCTCTGCAATGAAGTGGAAGCAAACCGCTGGAAGCTACTCACCGTCGAGAATCATTCAGAATTCTCTCTCATGTGGCCATTCTGGGTTCATTGTGCACTAACCATATCTTTAGCGTAGTAGGTGAAACTTCGTAAATGCCTACAGATCTCTATTGCCCTCCTCGGTCACGGCAGGTCGTCGTCGTCGCAAGGTGGTGGTCACTGATTTTGCCCAAACTCCAGCGTAAAACAAAAAACGAATGTCAGATTCAGATCAGCACCTCAAATAGCCCCCATAGGCGAAGATTGGGCGATTATGACCTTGACAGCCTTGGTCGCCAAACCCACCGTAATCAATTTCAAAAACGGATGTCAGACTCATGATCGACACCCTAAATAATACCTCTCCCCCTCCTAGGCAAAGTTTGGTTGACCATCTACCCTCTACCCCTTTACCTCTGGAATCCTGAAAGCACAATAGTGGCACCATTTTGCTACACGCTTTTTGTTCTGTTGATTGGGGAACCTAAACAAAAAGGCCATAGCAAAATGGTTCATCCCGGTGTAAAACTTCCCACTCCACACCGAGTCTGCAGCAACTGATCGCACCGCGCCGCGCCCTTCCCTCCCGCGACGCGGTTCGCCGAATACAGTAACCCAAGATTCCGTCAAATGTGGTATTTTGAGGCGACGGAGTATGAGGGCGATGCTGCGCAGCCAGGTAGCGCAAAAAATCGACAGCTGTGGCGACCATCACGCCGCGCCGCGCGGCGCCTCAAGGCCCCCACACACTTCTGCGGCGATGCCGCTCGCCGCTATAGTTAAGGATAGGGCTGAGACGCCGCCGGCGGCGAGCTCTGCGTCCCTGCTCTATGGTTAAGGATAGGGCAGCGGTAACGCCGCAGAAGTGTGCCTTTAGGCCGAAAACATAGTTCTGCGGCATGCTGCCATCCAGCGGTGAACCTGGCGGCAAGATGCCGCAAGGCGGTAACTGTGCACAGGGCTGCGCATTTTTTCGGGCGGTGCGAACCTACTTTTTTAAAAATTTAAAATGAAAACGATGCGGCGCCGCCAGTCGGCGCGAATAATCAATAGCTATATCAGCCATCATGCCAAGCAGCGCGGCGGCGCGCCTTACTGATCCCACCTTCACTGCTCGCCCCTTTATTGGTCAACCCATTACAGGTCCCCCTTCACTGGACCCCCTCCCCCTTCACTACTCAGAAAATTTTGAACAAGTTTCTTGCAAGCTGCATGCGGGTCATAGATTGCCTCAAACTAGCCATTCGTAAGTTGCTGCAAGCTAGCAGAAATGTCGCAAGTAAGTTACACGAAGAGCCCTGCTAGTCATTCGTAAGCTGCTGCAAGCTAGCACAACATGTCGCATTTAAGTTATGTTGCATGTAATCTAAATTATTGTGGCGCTGAAGATGTGAAGAACAATAGTTCTTTCTGACCAACCGTGATAGTTGTTTGGTAAGTGGGAGATCGAGAAGAAAGCGTAGCTCCTGTATGGACATAGATGAACGTTTCGAAGTTCGCCATAGTTCCTCCAACACGGTTTTTGGAGCATATCGAAGGCAAAGGCCATGTCGGTAGAACTATGGCAAACCTCGAAACTTACAGACTTAAGCCAAAACCTCAGCGTATAATAGACACAGATGACGATCTTGAGGTCTGCTGCTCTAATTTTACTTCAATGATTCGAGATATCAAATACCTAAACGATCCTGCTCTGTAAGATCTGCGATTTAAGGTCTAGAGAACCAATGATGTTAAAGGAAATAGGTACTTGATTACAACTGGATCAGACACCTCGCCAAGGTCACAGCATTCAAATGATGTGTTCAATGACAACGCCAATGACAATGATACGTTAATATACGGTGTGTCTAGGTAGTTTATATGGAAAAAAACAAACACAAACAAAAGAGATGAGGGAGGAAACAAGGAAGATGATAGAAAGAATGGCAAGACTGTCCGGCTCAGTAGAGCAGTTCCGATTTCGAAACATATACCGTACGACCGCGTGCGCGTGTGAAGACGCTACCGAATGACAGCGTGCGCGCGTGATGACGCAACTTACTGCAGTGCAATCTTGCACGAAAGCTTCTTGCAAGCTTGCAATACAGTTAGTTGCGTGCAAGTTTAAAATTCCTGGGTACAAGCTTGCCAGTTAGTTAACCGCGAGCGATAAGTCGCACGTAACTTGTTTTCGAGGTCTAAAGACGCAAGTAACTTGTTTTGGAGCTCATAAGGCGCAAATAACTTGTTCAAAATTTTCTGAGTAGTCCCCCTTCCCCATTACTGGTCCCTCTTCACTGTTCCCCTTTATCGTCAGCCCTTTTCCGGTTCACCCTCCACTGGTCCCCCCCCCCACTTCGCCGGTCCCTACTACTGCTCCCACCTTTACTGGACCTCCATTTGCTGGTCCCCTCTTCACGGGTTCCCTATCCTTCACCGATCCCCATCACTGGTCCCACCCTTACTGGCCCCCATTTTATTCATCAACCCTTTTCGGTCCCCCTTCAATGGACCCCTCCTACCCCCTTCACCAGTCCCTATTGCTGGTCCCTTCTTCACCGGTCTCCTTCACCGTGTCCCCTTCACTGGTCACTCTTCTACCGGTCCTAACACGTCGACTGAATCCGGGACCCCTGAAGCGACATCGGTTTCACGTCGACTGAATCCGTACAGCCCTTTCGCGACATCGGTGAAACCTCTTCTGAACCCATGCACCTGATGAACGACATCGGGGACAAGCCTTTTCAAGCCGGAAGTGCTTTTGCGACATCGATGACACATGCACGGAACTCGGACGCCCTTTGCGTGACATCGGCGACACGTCTTCTGACCCCTCTCAACACGACGTAGGTGACACCTCGCCTGAACCCGGATGGCTACTACTCGACGTTTACGGAAGGCCAGATGGAGAGACGGACGGACAGACAGACGAACGGACAGATGGACGGACAGACGGAAGGACAGACACAACCGCTTACTCTTTTATATATAGTAGGATCTATTAGTTCTTCGCTCTATCTGTTAGAATAATTTTGTTTCACTTATGCTTAACAATTGTGTTTCCTCGAGAACTTCTTGATGGATGTCAAAAGAGCAGAACGGTAATTCATTTCCATTTCAAAGCAGGTTAATCCGCCATCGCCATAGCCAGGTAAATCACCATGTGTGTGGCCGAATAGTGTTGGAGAAAGGACCGTGTAACGGCGGTTCGAGAAATTTCATCTTGGTGATTTCGACCCTAGACCTACAGAAATCCAGGACGACCATTTGGAGGCCTTCGTAGAAGCTAATGCATCGCGAACAGTCCGTGAGGTTGCGGAAAGTCTAAGAGCCATAAAAGTGCTGTTACAAATGTTGAAGGAACACCGTAGAAAGGTGAAACAGCTCGAAAAGTGGGTGCACCACGATTTGAATGATAGCCCGAATATGTCGAGTTTCGAAATCCGACCTTCTTTGCTTCTCCGGAAGCAAAGCGACACGTTTAGATAGTGTCGTCACAGGTGATGAAAAGTTGGTTATATACGGTAACCCAAAACCATCAGGGCAGTGGGTTGATGTCGACGATCTCCAAGGCACTTCCCAAAGCCGAAATCACACCAGAATAAGGCGATGCTTACAATGTGGTTTCGGCTGCTAATGTTGAGCATACAGCATAGAGCTATCTCTGCAGTCACCACGCAATCAGATTTGTAAAAATGTTGAAACGATTCAAGCCAGTGAATCTCTTCCCTCATCGAAAAATTGTCTAAGTGTCTGCTCCAGTTTTGCATTCACTCGAATCAGTTCTTTTAATACGACTGTGCAAGTGGTAACAAGTGGTTAAGTCTATTGTTCAAAAATTGCAGCAACAAGAAGTCGTCGAAAAATCTGTAGTCGGAACTAAATGTGGAAGCAGTGGAGAGATGCATGCTGAGGAAGTGAGAAAATTGTAAGATAAGACCCCGAATTTGCTTTCGTTTGTTGCTCTAGCCATAGCTGAAAGGATTTTACAACAATATTACGAATTTATTCCTCGTTATATCTCTCCGCTGCTGTGTTATGATGAGGAGGCGTATTAAATTGTGGAAGGTTCTGCTGCTCGGAATGTTCTGCGCAAGAAAATGTGCAATGAAAGCAGCTTCTGACGCCGTGTCAGATGCACTTTTAAAGAAATAACGGTATGTGTCATTTCCGCTTCCCATTCTGGTTTCCAGCCATTTTTGAGCGCTTTCGTTCCAACCTTCGTCTTCCGCTTCTTCCAACAATAACAAGAAAATCCTCACATTCCTGCTTATAACCGTGGATGGCACAAATGGCATGCCATGCAGAAAATTGGAAAGCTTGTGCTGCGCTGATGTGGTCAGCCCTTGTAACGGATGTTTTTCAATCACAATTAGGGTGCCGCAGAAATAATGATCTTCCTGCAGCAACTACTTTGAAGTACGAAATAATTTCTCCAGAAAAGCTTTCCAATCCAAATTGCCACCAAAAGAATCAGCATGTTTCGTTCCTTCGAAAAAGTATTTATTTTTCCACCGACTTAAAATTCTGGAGTTCTGGAGGCGACAAAGTCATCAAATGAATTTTTCGGGTCGCCTTTGTTTCGGAGGCTTTTCTCGCAAAGAAAAATCGCATGAAAGAGTAAAATTCTGCAGGAGACTGGTCTCGAGAGTATGGAAGAAGGTCGCGAATTTCACATCTAAAATCATTCAGCTTTTCTATTGTTATTAATAAAATCGGGTGGTATCGGAGGTTTTCACGGAGAAGGGTTACTCATTTTCTGTTGATCAATCCGTGTAAGCTCGATGCAATTTTGGGGCAGTTTGACGTCTTCCACACAGCATTTCTCCGCTGTGATGGTTTCGCCCGCAGCCGGAAGCACTGGTCCCAACACCATGACGTTTCCTTCGTGCAATGGCAGCTTTGAGAAATGCCCCGAGCTTCGTTGTGGCCCATTCATTGACGTTTTGTTGTTAGACAATTTCTTTTGTGGATATTCTAGGGCTGGGATCTGCTTTCTTTTCAACTCGTTGTGAACCCGCTATAGACCTCGACCCTCCCGACCTTTGAGACCGATGTCTCCAGCCCAGAATTTCTCGAACCATCCAGACGTGGTGTATTTATGTGTGTGTCCGCGCGCTCCGCATCAGGAGTGGTCGTAGTTATGATTTAGGTCGAGTTTTGGCAATTTCTTTTGCGACTTACGATTTACAACATTTTGGGCTGTAAATCGTAAATTTTAGTTAATGTTATCGATCGACGAGCATCTTATGTGGAAATGTCGTGACGCAGCCCGGATAACAAGGACGAGCTCGCTCTCTCTCTCTTGTAATAACTCGTCACTACTTCGTTTTAGCATAGATTTTTCAATGCTTTGATGTGGCACCATGACAGGAGAAAAAATCTTCCTTCCCGGTCATTTCCGCTGTCTGGTCACACTCAAATTCTGCAAATGGACAGCGTGTCCGCAATCACTGTGCTGCCGGATTTAAAGGGCTCGTGGTGGAGCATCTTCTGGGACTCCCTTCAACAGTACAGTAGTACCTTCTTCTGTTGAGGTCGGACTTTGATTGCTTTGGAGGTGGTTGTCGTAGGTGGAGATACTGAGCTTTCCAGGTGTTGCTGTCGAAGAAGACCCGGACTCATCTCCCGTGACTACGTTCCCTCAGAATATTCTTAATGCGAAAGCGGAGAAAGAGAGGCTGAGCGATGCTTACAATACCGCTCGCGCCGCACAGTCAAAAGTGAGCGAAAAAACGCCAACATAGCGTCGCAAAGCGTCGCACGCTCATAACTCCTTCAGTTTTAGGTTTCTTGAAATAAGGTTGTTACCATTCGATTCGCCTCTTCGAGATCTACACAACATGTGTAAAACTTTACAGGAACACCCGTATTTTCGCCGTGGGTGGTCCAAAATTGGCTGGACGGGCGATTAGAGCAGCTTATTTCCCAGGATATGCGTGCTTTCGGAGTATCTCAAAGATGGCGTACGTCGCCAGTGCTCTGTCATGCCAGGAATGCCCCGAGAGTGCGCCGTGCACAATGCACACAGAACCTAACCTATCAATCGAGTGGGCGAGCGCATGTCCCCTGCGCTTCTATCTTCTCTCAATGGGAACTGCGACGTTTTCAAGACTATTTTGAGCCGTTTGGAGAATGCTATCAGAAATTCCCCGCAACCCCACTCAGGATTAGCTCCAATCTGTTCCAGCGAAACTTTGGTGTGCGCCGTGAACAATGCATACAGAATCGAACCTTTCAATCGAGGGGGGAACAGCTTGTAGACTGAGCGTTTAGGGAGTTTTATCAGAAATTTGCAGCCGCCCTAGTCAGGAGTTGCTCTAAGGCTGTCCAGCTAGCGTTTGGAGTGTGCCGTGAACAATGCATAGAGAATCGAGCCTTTCAATCGAGGAGGGAGGACAGCTTGTAGACTGAGCGTTAGGAGTGTTTTATCAGAAATTTGCAGCAGCCCTAGTCAGGAGTTGCTCTAAGGCTGTCCAGCTAGCGTTTGGAGTGCGCCGTGAACAATGCATACAGAATCGAACCTTTCAATCGAGGGGGGCGACCGATCGCAAGCATTTTTTCCGATTTCCGTGGACCAACGAGAAGATGCGGCGAGCTGACGGCCTTAAAATACGTACGTGAACAGAGCGCCTAAGGTACTTTACGACGATATGCTCATAGCTCCTCATTTGCCTAAACTGCCTTAGCCTCGGCTGGCGTTTTAGGGCCTCTACAGAGTCTCGCGGCAGCACTCCGAGAACTCGTCCATATCGCTCCCGCCGCAGTGGGACCCACGCTGCCACTGTGGTGGAAGCCGCGGCGCGGACGAGTTGTCGCGGAGCCGCCGCACGCAAAGGTCCCCGATTGCTGCCGCAGTTCACGGCGGCTCTCACCCGCAGCGCCAGGAGCTGCGGGTGAGACCCGCCGGAGGGCGTGATAGATGGGTATCCATTATGATTCATTATTCTAAACATTTTTTTTAAACGAATCTACATGCTAGGAATATAGTAGATTGTGCATAATCTCTGTCCATAAAGAAGCTTGACAACCAACAATATAATCACCGGTAGTGTCGACAAATGGAGATGTATGGAATCCTGCACTCAAAACGTAACGCAAAAAAAACCTTAGTACGATGTTAGGTAACCTTAATTGTTTGGAAAATCTACGTGACCTTCCAGTCACAAGTTAGACGTCTGAGGAGGTTCTGTACAAGGGGAACCCTTGTACAGAAATGCAACAAGAAAGCAGACTGTTCTTTTTAGTACGAGGTATAATACATCGATTAGACCTCCCGGACTCAACAGGGCGTCGGACGGAACGCTGTCATCACAAGGGCTAGCACATTATCTTCGAGCTGCTTCACAAGCGAGGAACTTTTAGTGGAGGCAGATCGACAAAAAAGAGAGCAAGCGCAAAATGGCACAGAACTGTTCAGTTATAAGAAGTGTTCTATTAGATTTCGGGGCTTATATTCAAGAACTCCTAACTTGACTTAGAAAACGCTTCTTTACAAAAGAAAAAGCGTTCTGCTTACTTCATCTCCGACATTCTTAGAGGTTGTAACTGCTGGCAAAAGTACGCAGTGTTGCGTACAGCAGCCCTTGCGGCGCCGCACCACCCGCCGTTGTCATGGCGGGTCCGCGGCACCCGCAAGACTCTGCTGCCGGCCTTAGAGCGGCAAAAGCTAGCGGTTAGAGTTTCTTGCTCTCCTACTCGCCCAGATTTGAGTCTTCGACACTCGGAATGGCACATTTCCGTTCAGCATGAAAAGCGCTATCGAACGCTACCAATTTCAACCGATTTTGGAATCATCAATTTTTTGACTGTTTAGCACAGAGGACGAGGGGGGCGATGACGTCATCGAAAAAACGATGTCTTCGAGTTGGGCCATGCTTGATACCATTCGATAGAGCTTTTCATGCTGAATTGAATCGAGTCATTTAGAGTAGGAAAAACTGTAATCTGGGCGAGAAACAGCGCGGAGAGCGTCTGCCGTTGTTGCGCTAAATTGCACGCGCGGGCGTGTTCGGAGCGCAATAGCTCTTTTAAGTTGTAACCTTTCATGCTGCAGCTTGTAGGTTTTGTAGGCAGTCGAACGTCTGTTAGTACGCCAAAGTAGGATGGTTTAACTTAGGAGGGAGCAATGTTATAGGGGTGCGAAAATGCAAGTGGGGCTTGTGTGATGCATTCTTTTTCCGAATTCGGTGAACCACTGCGAGAAGACGCGGCGAGCTAAAGCCTCAAAATGCGTAACGCGAACAGAGCGCTTAAGGTACGGTACTTTACGATGAAGTAATCAGAACTTCTCGGCTGCCTAAACTGCCTAAGCCCCATCTGCCGTTTTAGGGCGGCGGATTTAGCGGATGAAGTTTCCTGCCCTCTTACTCGCCCAAATTCGGGTTTTCGACACCTCCAATAACACCGTTCTGCTCTGCTTGTAAAGCGCTATCGAATGTTGTCAATTTCGACCGATTTTGGAAACATCGATTTTTCGGCAATATCTCATCGAGGACGTGGCGCCCCATGCCGAACTGCGCGGATGATGACGTCATCGAAAACCGGTGTTTTCGATGACGTCATCATCCGCGCAGTTCGGGCATGGGCGCCACGTCCTCGATGGGGGATATTGCCGAAAAATCGATGTTTCCAAAATCGGTCGAAATTGATACAATTCGATAGCGCTCTTCAAGCAGAACAGAACGGTGTTACTGGGAGTGTCGGAAACCCAAATGTGGACAAGTAAGAGTGCAGGAAACTTCAACCGCTAAGTCCGCCGCCCTAAAAGGGCAGATGGGGCTAAGGCAGTTTAGGCAGCCGAGAAGTTCTGATCACGTCATCGTAAAGTACCGTACCTTAAGCGCTCTGTTCGCGTACGCATTTTGAGGCTTTAGCTCGCCGCGTCTTCTCGCAGTGGTTCACCGAATTCGGAAAAAGAATGCATCACACAAGCCCCACCTGCATTTTCGCACCCCTATAGCATTGCTCCCTCCTAAGTTAAACCATCCTACTTTGGCGTACTAACAGACGTTCGACTGCCTACAAAACCTATAAGCTGCAGCATGAAAGGTTACAACTTAACAGAGCTATTGCGCTCCGAACACGCCCGCGCGTGCAATTTGCGATCAATCGCCCCCCTCGATTGAAAGGTTCGATTCTCTATGCATTGTTCACGGCGTACTCCAAACGCTAGCTGGACAGCCTTAGAGCAACTCCTGAGCAGGGCGGCAGGAAATTTCTGATGAAACTCCCCAAACGCTCAGTCTATAAGCTGCTGCCCCCCCCCATCGATTGAAAGGTTCGATTCTGTATGCATTGTTCACGGCGCACTCCAAACGCTAGCTGGACAGCCTTAGAGCAACTCCTGACTATGGCTGCTGCAAATTTCTGATAAAACTCCCCAAACGCTCAGTCTACAAGCTGTCCCCCCTCCTCGATTGAAAGGCTCGATTCTCTATGCATTGTTCACGGCGCACTCCAAATGCTAGCTGGACAGCCTTAGAGCAACTCCTGACTAGGGCGGCTGCAAATTTCTGATAAAACTCCCTAAACGCTCAGTCTACAAGCTGTTCCCCCCCCCCCTCGATTGAAAGGTTCGATTCCGTATGCATTGTTCACGGCACACTCTAAGCGCTAGCTGGACAGCCTTAGAGCAACTCCTGACTAGGGCGGCTGCAAATTTCTGATAAAACTCCCCAAACGCTCAGTCTACAAGCTGTCCCCCCCCCCTCGATTGAAAGGTTCGATTCTCTATGCATTGTTCACGGCGCACACCAAAGTTTCGCTGGGACAGATTGGAGCTAATCCTGAGTGGGGTTGCGGGGAATTTCTGATAGCATTCTCCAAACGGCTCAAAATAGTCTTGAAAACGTCGCAGTTCCCATTGAGAGAAGATAGAAGCGCAGGGGACATGCGCTCGCCCACTCGATTGATAGGTTAGGTTCTGTGTGCATTGTGCACGGCGCACTCTCGGGGCATTCCTGGCATGACAGAGCACTGGCGACGTACGCCATCTTTGAGATACTCCGAAAGCACGCATATCCTGGGAAATAAGCTGCTCTAATCGCCCGTCCAGCCAATTTTGGACCACCCACGGCGAAAATACGGGTGCTCCGGTAAAGATTTACACATGTTTGTGTAGATCTCGAAGAGGCGAATCGAATGGTACCTACCTTTACTCAAGAAACCTAAAACTGAAGGAGTTATGAGCGTGCGACGCTTTGCGACGCTATGTTGGCGTTTTTTCGCCCACTTTTGACCGTGCGGCGCGAGCGGTATTGTAGTCGCGACGAGCAGTCCGAGTCACGGAGATCGTGGGCCACTCAAGTCGAGACCACTTTTATTATATGCTAGATTACTCTAGGATGAATGACATCCTGTTCTAGAATGTTCGGCTAGAAGACTGTGGCGTTAAGACGGTCTTTAACAGGTTTTGTTGAATCTTGAAAAATGGTTGAAATTTTTGTTTCAGAACTTTTAACGCAACAACCCCGCCAAAAAGGTCTTAGATTTTCTAATCTAAGACCTTTTTGTCGTGCCATGCATGGAAAGTACCCAATTCGACGGTGAAATGGTATGTCTTGACACCCTGTACATACATGGTTCGGTTTCTCCTATCTTTCTTCGAATTTCGAAGAATCTACGCTGTGTAGGCATCTTGTGTAGAGATTGCGTAAAATCAGCTAAGCCTAATCTAAATTCTATAAGTTTTACAAGATTCAGTTTGATACTTATTTGAAGTTTGCGCTCAATTAGATGATAACTCGAGTAGTACACCACTGCAACAGATTGCCCTAACATATCTTCAGACTACAAAGTGTTAGAAGTCTTATATTTGAAGCCTGCCTAAGAAGGCAGCGCTACAGATTCCCGAGAAAATTTAGCTCATCGCTGTCCTTTCACCTCCTCGATAGGGCGCAGTACCACTGGAGCTCACACCCATGGCGCGAGCTTCGGTCAGGCCGTAGAGAGCAGGTTCGGGTTAAGTCGCAGCGATCTCAAAACCCACCAGTGGCGTAAGCGGCACAACATCGATCCCCTCTGTTTTCTACAATCCTCCCAGTGAAATAATTCGAAGTGTATAATCAGCCCCATAAATAAATAAACATAAACAAATCAATCGGTATTGGTTGCTTGTTTGACGCTGTTAACTGTCCGACGGCAATAATACTTTGCAAGCTCAATGTAAATCGTATCTCTATCCGAAATGAAACATCTCTGCATATTGCATCTTTCAAAAAAAGCATATGGTTCGCTTACCTTGAGTCCCTCCAGAGTACTGAGAACTTCTGCTGCAGAAACGTTGCTGGTAGTTCCAATCATAAGCGATATATTGTCTCTCCCTCCAAATATGATGAAGCAGAGCAATTCGATATACATGGTCTGCAACTCTTTGTGTTGTGCCTTTCTTTTCAAGTTTTGTTTATTTGATCTAGCTTGTTACTGTTGGGCAATCCCTCCCCTGTATAATATATCCCTCCCTTACCCTTGTTTGGTTTGGCGGGTCGTAGCGCAGTCGAAGTAGGCACCGGCTGTCTCGAGCGCTCCGATGCACGAGAGCGTGCTCCTGATCTGAATCCCATCCGGGCCAAAGAAATCTTCCACAACTGTGGGACGGTTCAATCGGTATCTGACCTGTTTGGGAGAACAGTACAGATTATCGCATTCCAGAGTAGGATGGACTACTTCGTCGTTTTTTCTTGATTTGACTTGTTTCCTCTTTCGATTTTTAGACGTAGTTCCGGAACTTTCCATAGAGGAAACAGAAACGCAATCACTATAAAAAATCGCTTGGACTGGTCGTTTGCTAACCTGCATTTAGCCAAGAAGTGATTAGGAAGGCAACTTCTAAGTTTTGAATGGGGAAATCACAGTGCACCTTGATGGACTGAATCGAACAACAGGAGCAACCCTTCCCCTCTCTGATAAGGAGCTCGCGACATCTTACGTCGGCGTGCCGAAGCGGCTATGAGTGGAGAACGTGTGTCGATCTTTCGCTGTGCTCTTGCAAAGAACACAGCTACTTTGATGTTGCTTGATCCAGAGCGTGCAGCGTTGTTTTGAACGCAGTTGGCTAGCTAGTCGACATGGGATCCGAATAGTGAATTTTCGGATATCCGGTCAGATTTATCCGGTTTCGGATTATCCGAAATCTGGCTAGGCCGAAAATGGCATTATCTGATTCATTCGAAAATCCGATAAAACGATAGTTGCCATCAACTGAATCATCCGAGGATCTGAGAACTCAACAATGCAATGATTCGGGTTAAAATCGGAGGAAATTTGGAGGAAAAGAGCCCAACTCGCAGTGTGACGAAACCGAGTTTACACTAACAAGGGAAAGATATTAGGTTTCCATGGGACTTCGAAGTGAGACACATAACTGGATGCGTCTTCGAACGCTGATTCCAAATGTGTGTTCCGGTTGTGCTGTGCACATTTGTGAACGGAGTTATGGACCATTTTCATAGCAGGCTCCTTTGCCCTCCAGGTCCACGCAGCGCGGGCCAATCACAAGAGAACGAGCTCAACTAGGGTTGAAAGTGCGCTGCCGGCCGAGCAGCTGTGGCGCAGGGGGTAGAGGAGCGGCGTGGTGGGACTGGTGGTTTATGGTTCGACTCCCCTTTGTGCAGGATTCTTGCACTTCCTATAAAAGATCTGCCACGACTAACCAAAATAAAATTAATCGATATTGGTCGACCTCGTTTGCTGGGCAAAGGGACATTAGTACTCCTCCGATTTCTGTAATCATTCTCCCTATCTCTCCCCCCCCCCCACTGTTTGACTCCCAATCAGTTTTTCTACTAGCACATCCATGTGCTGGTAGAAAAACTGATTGGGAGTCAAACATACTCAGGCTCGTTACACGGAGCCTTTGAAAGATCATCTGTATATCCAACGCATGCTGCGCAAATTCCGATCTATGGCACGTCTTCTGGATCTAAAAGCGCGTTGCACGACGTCCGTGTTACGTTTTCTGAATCCGGCCGCATGTTGCGTAACGTATGTGGCACATGTGCTGAGTACCAGCGCACGACGTTGGGAAGATCCGGCACGTATTTCATATGTCGACACACCGTAACACTCTCCTATATCCCAACTCACGTTGGACGATGTCGAGAAAACATGCATGACGCCCTTACTGCTCGCCCTTAGTGGTACCCCTTTACTGCTTCCCGCTACTGGTCCCCTTGCTGGCGCCCCTTATTCTTCTGAAACCTGACGCTTGTTGAACGACGTCAGCAGCACGTCTCCTGAATCCCTACGCACGCTGCACCCCCACGCCTGATTCACACCGCGCACTCCTTCATTCTCCATTCTTCATGACGGCAGGGGGCAATGTCGACGATTTGCAACGCGGCATACTGCCACTAATCGATGAAATCTCACAACCAGGATGCGGCGACGCACGTGGACGACGCTCCTGTCACATAAACGTTGCACGATTGTGAAAAAAGTACTGGTCCCCCCTTACAGGTTCCTTCCACTGATCCCCCTTCCTATTACTGGTCCCACCTTCACTGGTCCCCTCTTCACTGGTCCGCCCTCTTTTGGCAGCCCCTTTCACTGGCCCTCATTACTGGTCCCACCTTTACTGGTTCCCCACTTACCGCCCCCCCCCCCCTTCACAGGACTTTCCCACTTCTCTAGTTCCCGTTTACTTCCCCCTTTTTGCCCCTCCCACCAAGTGGTACCCTTCATTGCTACCAACAGCGAGAGCGGTCGAGTGATCTAATCTAAGTGAGGTACGCCGCATCACCCACAGCGAGAGCGGTCGAGTGATCTAACCTAAGTGAAGTAGGCCGCATCATCCACAGCGAGAGCGGTCGAGTGATCTAATCTAAGTGAGGTACGCCGCATCACCCACAGCGAGAGCGGTCGAGTGATTTAACCTAAGTGAGGTACGCCGCATCACCCACAGCGAGAGCGGTCGAGTGATCTAACCTAAGTGAGGTACGCCGCTCACCCACAGCGAGAGCGGTCGAGTGATCTAACCTAAGTGAAGTAGGCCGCATCACCCACAGCGAGAGCGGTCGAGTGATCTAACCTAAGTGAGGTACGCCGCATCACCCACAGCGAGAGCGGTCGAGTGATTTAACCTAAGTGAGGTACGCCGCATCACCCACAGCGAGAGCGGTCGAGTGATCTAACCTAAGTGAGGTACGCCGCTCACCCACCGCGAGAGCGGTCGAGTGATCTAATCTAAGTGAGGTACGCCGCAACACCCACAGCGAGAGCGGTCGAATGATCTAACCTAAGTGAGGTACGCCGCATCAATCACAGCGAGAGCGGTCGAATGATCTAACCTAAGTGAGGTACGCCGCATCACCCACAGCGAGAGCGGTCGAATGATCTAACCTAAGTGAGGTACGCCGCATCACCCACAGCGAGAGCGGTCGAGTGATCTAACCTAAGTGAGGTACGCCGCATCATCCACAGCGAGAGCGGTAGAGTGATCTAACCTAAGTGAGATACGCCGCATCACCCACAGCGAGAGCGATCGAATGATCTAAACTAATCGTAAGTGAGGTAGGCCGCATCATTCCCCGCGAGAGCGGTAGAGTGATCTAATCTAATCGTAAGTGAGGTACGCTGTATCATCCACAGCGCGGTAAAAATTTCCCATTGAACGTGGGAATTGTTGCAGCATGGGAAGCGAATCCTTTTACTGCTTGATACAACAGCACCTACGCGCGTTCCTGAGCGTCCAAATTCAGAAGCCGTGCCGCCGACTTCGTGCCATTAGCATAAGAAGACCACTAAAGGGGTAAGAGTATAAGGAAGACTTCGGGGGTGGAGAACTGACAGCGACCAGGAGGTAGCAACTTGGAGGAAGCAACGGGATGGGGGGGGGCGATAGGGGGATGAATGAAGCAGGCCAGGAGGTGACACCAAGAAGGGTTTAGGCATTAAAGAGGGACCAGTAGGGAGTTAACAATCAGGGGGGGGGGTAGCAGTCAAGAGGGTCAGTAAGGGGATCCATTACCAGTAAGAGAGTACGGATTTAGAAGATGTGACATCGATGTCACGAAATGGGCGTTCGCTTGCCGTCGTAGTGTGTGGGCGTGGGAGAGCTAATTAATTAGGGGCAGTAGTAAGGAGGATTCCGAGGTGGAGGGGTTCTATACCTGGAAGAAGGGACCTGGAGTCGGGACAGGACTAGGAACCAACAAGAAGGGAGCCGTAAGGGAATTCATACGGGAACAAGGAATCTGCCATATGCATAGCCTCATCAGGCTCGACATAACGGCGACTGCGCGCGCTTCTGAGCTTCTTAATTCGGAAAGCGGGTCCTCTGAGCTTCCGGATCCAGAACATGGGCCCTCTTCGTCGCGCAACAAGCGTACTGATTCTGAATATGTGTCACCGACGTCTGCCGTTAGCATGGGAGGCCCACTAAAGATGTGGTGGAGAAGGGCAGTAAGGGAACCTCTAGGGTTTACCAGGAGAGCGAGTAGGAAGGAAAAGAACAACCTGAAGAAGAGGACGGGAAAACCAGAAAGAAGAGACCAGTAGGGGTTAAAAGTGGAAGCAAAAAAAGTGGGCTAGGAGTTGGGACCAGGAGGGTAGGGGAACTAAAGAGGGAAGACCAGTAAAAGCGGACCAGCAATTAGATCCAATAAAAAGAAACGAGGGGGAACCTGGCTTCGGAAGAGATGTCAACGATACCCGGAAACGCTAGATGTTGAGCATGAGAACGGTTGCGGAAGAGCAACCTGAAGGGCAGAAGTACTGCGCAGAACAAACCAATGGACGGTCCGGAGAGAATGTCTATGCTGAAGGTACCGAAATGGCGAACGGCTTGATGCCGATTAAGCACGCAGCAGGTCCTAGATGTTAGCGAATTTTAAGTTTTACAAAAACTACTTTCAATAGGTCAATGATGCTGCAAAGTCGCGCGAGACGCGCAAGTGCGAGACACGCCTTTAGGCTTGTCGGAGCACTTGTACAGTATAAACCTACGAATTAACCTGGTTGGCATTAGTGGTAACACGATTTACCTTAAGGTTTTCCTTCCAAACCTCGTGCTTTGACCCGAACCGGAACTGTCTTAAGGGCTCCGCACACTTCTGCGGCGTTGCCGCAGCCCTATCCTGCAACATGGGGCAAGGACGCAGAGGCCGCCGGCTACGGCAGCCGGCACCGTCCGCACCTGCACACTTTTCCGGCATTGCCGCATCGACGGGGCACAATGCCGCAGGCAGAGACTCTGCGCTCTAGCCGATCGCGACGGGAACAGGAAGTGGAAACACATGCGTTCTTTAAATTAGGAGATCGATTATGGCTATCAGCTGATTATTTCTCGAGGATCCGGGCGACGTCTGGGTTGATTTCTATCGTTCTTGTGTTGGATTTAGCTGTTTCGCTTGTTTAGTTTCCTTTTTCTAAGTTTAGTTTCCTTGGGGAGAGCTGACGTTGCCGGAGAGCTGATGACGATGGAGATTCTCAGCTGAGTTCTTCATTCGGGCGCGCGTCTCTCATCGTAGCGCGCTTTCCTTCTATGCGAGTAGGTCCCGACTGGAGTTCGCTGCGACGGCGCCGTGCTGCGGCAACGCCGGAGAACGGGCCGTCACAGTGGGGAGGAGCGCCGCAACTTGAAGGCTCCGCCCCACTTTTGCCGGCTGCCGGCTGCGGCAACGCCGCAGAAGTGTGCGGAGCCCTGAAGATTTCCTAGTGTGGTTATAGTGGGTATTCATGCGGACATAACGGTCGCAATGCGAGTTAGGGGGGGGTGAACTGTTGTTAGGGCAAATTTTCGTCCTCATTTTTCTTATTATAATTTTAAATTTTAGCGGAATCCTAGAGCTGGAGTGGACGTGACGACGAAAGCACAACTTCCGCCGTTCCATCGTGAGTTGCACCTTGAAGAAATCCACGTTTAGAAGGGATTGGCCCCATAACCCACATAGCGCAGCATAACAATTTAATGTTAAAGGTTTTTGAATAAAATCATCCCCATACTTTGTGAGGACAACCAATGGACCCGCTTTCTAGGCTTGCGCCACACAACCTACCAATAACACGACCAAAAGGTGAGAGTGGATTGCAATGCAAACCATAACAAGTGCTATTGAAGAATGAACCACATCAGCACAGAGGCTTCAAAAATTTGCTATCAGATGGTTGTGATAGGAATCCATGACAATCAACTCACCATCAATTTGCCAGAAAAGCGTGACAGGAATCAATGAAATAAGCTTAATGAATAACCTGAAATTTCCTTCAAACCACGTTGGTCTATTAATACAGTTCCGCCTCTAAACATCCAACCAATTCACATTTGTGAAGGAAAAACGCGTGTTTTGAGTTACTTCATGATAACATTGTCCAAAGTGGGCTTTCTCACAAAACTTTACACAGCTTAACGATAGCTAGGATGGTTCATAGCACCATCCTAGCTATCGTTAAGCATCCGACCACTATTCGAAAGTAGACGGAAGTCTGGGATCCAACCTGAAATTCAGGAGGCTTTTAATTACTGTGACCTGACCCAAAATCGTCGCCGAGTCTCGCCCAATTATGACCCCAGGCACAACTGTTTTTCTACAGTTTATGTTCTCTCTCTCTGGCTGCGACAATTTATTTATTACCGGATTTGGCTAAATTGTATGCATCTCGAGCCGGTTGCTGCTTCAAGATTACCGGCTTCGTTTATTTCAACCAAAGATTTCTCAGCCTAGAACTATTGATTGTAATTTGCCGTCTACTCATATTAGAGGCGGAAAAAATTAGATAAAGAATTCACGTTTTCAATTCTTAGGCATTTGCAGGCCGGCTGCCAATTGACGGAACTATAAGTAGGCAAAGTTTGCATATGCAGTGCCCTCTGTCCTCAATTTCAAGCATGAATTTCTGCCTGAGTGTACTAGTTTGAGAGTCTGTACTCTAATCACACACGGTGTATTGACTTCATGATTCAAATGTCGACGAGACAGGTGATCAGCTGGTAAAATCTTAGCTAAAGTGACGACTTCCTTCAAAAGGGTGATTGAGCTTCCCCAGCTTTTCCCACTCAGTCATCCCAGAACGAATGCTGGCAAACCGAGTATTGTAATTATTTGATTTTTCACTCAAAATTTTCAACGAATCTGGACGGTAATCATTTCTTGCATCACAACGAGCGCTGATCTAATCCCCTTCTTCTACCCTGATTGTGTTGACCCTGAATGAACAATGCACTCGGCTGGATGACCAAGGAATCCCTCCTTTCCCTTACCCATAGCTGGGGATCTTTCTAATCCATACAGCCCACCATGATATCAATTTTTTAAATGAAAGTTTGGGTTTTCCAGATTGCGTAAATCGCACAGATTTCTCAAACCTTGAAATTGAGTCCCATATGTACTGATGCCCGAAGGATATAGTAAGAAAAGGAAGAACAAAACAAGGCATGCAAATAAATGGAAAAGGAAAGAGATAGTTTGGTTTTCGTTTCGCACGGGCCCTTATACGAAAACCAAAGTAAGAAGTATCCATCCCCCTGTGCTCATCAGTAAGGGAGGGGACGGATGAGTGATTTAACTAACATACCTGTATCCTTCCTAGGTAGACGTCCTGATCCTGTACCGTGTCTGAATGACGCAGTGGACTGTTCTGGAACTAGTTAAAAATGTTGCTAGTAAGATTATATGTAAGTGAACAAGTACGCTTAAGATTCTAAGATAAAGGAGAAATCTAAACCGTAATGACGTTAATGTGAGTGTAAAGAAAAAGTTATATGAGAAGAAGCATAACAAAGGATGACAAAGAGCATGAGAATAGACGTGAAACTGAATGTTGTGCAATTGCACATCTTGGTGGGACCTACTTAAAAAAGTGTGAGGTAAAAAGTGGTGGGAGAGGTGTAGTGTAGAGAGCCAACTCTCCTATTGCGAAGGATAAGAGGATTAAACCAGCCAACTAATATAGGTGAAAAGATATAGCTGGTGAACGCTAAATATGGTATGAAACTAATACGAAGAAAAGGTTGTGAACTATATTACAAAAGGTGAGTAGGAAGCCGACAAGTAGGTAAGTTAAATGGGAGAAGGAATAGGACTTATTACCAGCAGGTAATATAAAAGTAAATGCTAAGTTATTATATAGGAAGTAGGTAATTAAATGAATTAAATTAAATTAAATGAAGTGAATAATATGTTATTTTAAATGCTATTTGAAAGGATGACATGGAAGACGATAGAAGTAAGTAACACAGTGAACGACTGGTAGTACGTACATGCCATTCATCCTCCTTTGGATTCCCGGAAGTTTACCCAAAAATTTGTGTTTACGCCAGACCGCTAACGCAATAGGCTAGATTTTCTTGGCAGAGGGGGCCGCTTCGTCCCTATAGATGCTGTGGCGTATGCGGCGCGGGTTGCGCGAGAATCGCTCTAAGGTGGAGATGGCATAGAAAAAAGAAAGAAATCAAAGCGGCGCCTTAATACTTAGTTGAAACAGTAGTCGACCGGCCCTAGGCAACTGCTAATGAAGAGCTAACACTGTAAGAGGAACTCCGAGCGATAGCTTGTATTGGAATTTAAGGGGAGGTGGTGTAAGTGGTTCAACTAGCAGTCCTAAGCTTGGGTAGGTGGGCGTGGGGAAAGTGTGCTCCGATGTGTTGATTAAAGGACTGATAATACCGTTTACTGCTGAAGGTGAAGATTTTTTATTTTGGGCCTAAGGTATGGGAAAGATTTTGAACTTTTTGATTTTTATGATTATTTGTATTAACTTTTAATGTGTTTGTTGTGATTAAAGGTTATAGTTGTAGTTTGTAGACGTAGTATGGTTCAAGCGTTTCCGTTCTCGTCGTAAAAGCGTTTTTAAATTAAAAGGTGCAAATTGAATTTTACATTTTTTAGGAAATGGTGGCGGAAGCCAATGGAGATGGAGGAGGAGAGGAGGGGAGGGAGGAGGGCGGCTGTGCGGATAAAGAAGTGAGTAAACAGAGTTTGGACATTGGAATTTTTTACATGAATTAGTGATATGGTTTGTTTAAAGATAATTATTATATGAAATATATGATGACTTATGTAAGGTATGTGAGGGTAAGGAGTGGGTGTGTGTGTGAACATGTGTGCAGGAGTGTGTGTTTGTGTGTATGTGTGGAGGAAGGGGGGGGGGGTTATGTGTGTATGTGTTAATGCATGTAGTGTTAGTGTGAGAGTGGGGGAGGGGGGGGGAGGGGGTGTGTGTTGTGTTTGTTTTTAATTTTTGTTGTATACCATGTGTATGTGGTGTGGTATGTTTGTGGTGAGTATGGTGTTAGTATGTGTGTGTGTGGGGGGGGGGGGGGTGTTATGTTTATTCTTAATATGTTTGTATGTGTTGTGTATGTGTGTATAGCATGTGTATGTGGTGTGGTATGTTTGTGGTGAGTAGGAGTATGTGATGTATGTATGTGTTTGTTTGTTTGTATATATACAAATGTGTGCGTGGAGGGGTGGGGTTGTGTGTGTAATGTTAGTGTGTGTATGTGGGGGGGGGGGGGGGGGGCTGTGTGTGTGTGCTGTGTTTAAGATTGTTGTGTTTGTGTGTGTTGTGGTAGAGTATGGAATGTGTATGGTGTGGTATGTTTGTGGTGAGTATGGTGTATGTGATGTATGTATGTTTTAATGTATGTGTTTGTGAGTGTGTTTAATGTGTGCGGTGTGATGTATGTGTGGTGTATATAGCATATGTGATGAATGTGTGTATAGGTGTGTGTATGTGTTTATGCATGTGTGTTTGTGTGTGTTATATGTATGTGTATAGTGCGGTATGCGTTGTGGATGTGTGTGTGTGTACGTGTGTGTAAGTTTGTGTGGTATGCGTACGTGCTGTGATAAGTGTATGGTGTATAGTGGATAAGATTTGAGTATGTGTATGTATATTGTATTTGTGGATGTATGTAATTGTATTTAGGTGGGTCATGTGTATGTGGTATATGTTTGGAGTGTATTTTGTATGGAATGTATGTGTGTATGTAGCGTGAAGTGTATGTGTGTATATGGGTGTGCGTGTGTGTTATTTGTATGTAAGTGATGTGTATGTGTGTATAGGATATGTGTTGTATGTGTATAGGTGTATGTGATTGTGAACGTGTGTGTTTGTGTGTGTGGTGGATTGTATGTGTGATTGTGTGTGTGTGTGTAATAGTGTGTGAGAGTATGTGTGATTGTGTGTGTGTGTGTGGTATGCATAAGTGGTGTGATAATTGTGTGGTGTGTATAGTGTATAAATGGCATTGTGGTTGTATGTTTGCATGTGATTATATAAGTATGTGTGTCTGTTATCAGTAATTACGTATGTATGTGATGTGCTAATTAATGGAGTGTGTGGCGTAAGGTAAATAAGCATGTGTATAAGTAGTAGTAATTGTGTGTATGCAGTTGTCCTAAGTGTAATATTATTGGATGAATTTGTTTATAGTGAATAAAAAATTGGAGCAAATATTAAAAGCGTAATAGTGAATCTTTAATTTTGGCTTTAGAATGCCCTAAGTCATAGTTATATTGGATAAATTTGTTTTTATGAATACATTTAAACAGAGATCCACTGAAGAATTGGGAATCGTAACCTTTTTTTATGTAATTGGCCTTTGAACTGAATTAGCCTATTAATAAAATCTTCCTTTTTTGTACAAGTACGAGCTATTCTGAGTATTTCTGAATATGGCAAATTTTATATTAATAGACAAATTAGAGACGTGTGGAAATCTATTTACGTAAAAAGAAAAAGAGTCAGTTTTGTTAAAGAGTTTAGTGCATATTTTGTTGTTAACAATGTTAATTTCTAAGTCTAGGTAACTGCAACTGTAATCATTTAAGTGTGTGATATCTAATTTGAGTATGTTGTGGTAAATATTATTTAGCGTGTGAAATATAAAATTGGAATTGCTGTTGTGTATTATTAGTAAATCGTCCATATAGCGGAAAGGTTCGAAAATGGAATGGTTTGGTTGACTTTTGGAATACAGATATTCAAAATATGATAGTGTGAGATCGGCTAGCAAAGGACTAACGTTACTACCTTGTGGGACACCAGTTTTTTGTATGAAGAGATGTTCTGAAAATTTACAAAAGCTGTTATTGAGAATAAAATCAGTAAAGTAAATTATATCCATGATATTATAGTATTTGAATTTTTTATTATTTGTTGTGTTGGTGTAGAAGATACTTTTATAACCATTAAAAGCAATGAAGGTTTTTTGTGAGTTTTTAAAGCAAATCTGAAGAATTTCCTTAATGTTTTTGAGTATAATGTTATGAGGCAAATTTGTGAACATGTTACTAAAGTCAGCAGAAAACAGTTTTAAATTATTACCATGAATGTTTTGAAGTTTTTCGCTGATATTAATATTATTAATAGACCAATATCCAATGGTGGTTGTGTTCCTAATCCTAACTGCTTCTACATAATTTTTAAAGTGATTTCTGATAAATTTTAAAATACTGGTTAGAAGTAACGAAAGGGGTTTTATGGTGCTATTTGCTGCCCCAGTAATGAATCTGAATTTTAAGGGATTTTTATGCAATTTAGGAATACCATAGATAAACGGTATTGTTCCTATATAGGTAGATGTAGTTATATCGATGTTGTTAATGATTCGTAAGTGTTTTTTAATGACATTATTTAGATTATTGTCTGGATGTACGCTGTAAGTATTATTGGTAGTTGACATGTTAATGGTATTATTGATTATTGATATTCCCATTTCCTTCATCAAAGATAAGATGTAAAATTTTTTACAAATTATTCCAGAATTATTTGAGGCCTTATCTAAGGGACAGAAAACGAAATTATTTTGAAGTTTTTTAATGCTAGTAATGGTTGTGTTTGGTATGCAATTATCATTATTGAAGGAGTTAACGTACAATAGTGGTTGAAGTTTCTTTTTGAAATTATTACTAATTAATAGTTTAATTTTATTACATATATTGCTGGGTAGTTTATATTTATTTTTAATAGTTTTTGTAAAATCTTCGGCGTTTTAATTTATCCATTGAACAAAAACTTTTTTGTTGACATTTGGAGAATGTCTGAATTTGCAACCTTTATTAAGTAAATGTTTGACTTCTGGGTTAGGTATTACATCGTAGTCACCAGTAGCTGTATGTTTAAATTGGGGATGTATATGGTTTTTGAATAAAGGATTACTACAAATGCAACGGTTTTCCGTTATTCCTATAATATCACAATCATTAAGATTTTTAAGAATCTTGTTATAGTTGAAAATTGTTTTGGAAATAGGTGGGTTATATGTATTAATGATTCTAAAAGGAAAATAAATAACTTTCGAATGGATTTTGATAAGGTTAGCTATTTCATTGGTACGCACAATCTTCCCTATATCTATTTTGTCTAATAGTTTGTGAATATAAGGCGTTTTAAGATTGCAAAATTGAGAATGAGTATTTTTGGATATGTAAATATTTTTATTTTTGCAATAAAACTGAAATTTACAAAGCAAGCAAAGCAAAATAAAGCCTTTTTCTTTAGTAAGTTCTTTAAGGATTTCTCCATTGTAACATTTTACAATAATGCTTTTAATAACTTTTCTTTTAAGTTTATATAGTTCATTTTTTATAGTGTTAAAGTTGTCAGCTGTTTTTACAATATTAAGGAAATGATAGGTTTCTTCAATAGCATTTGAATGAGTTTTAGGTTTTTTAGATTTATGAGTAATTATTTTTCTTTCTTTAACTATACTTAGATTAAAATAGGGATGGTTTGGCTTAAAAGTGAGGGGTTATTTATTTTTGATACATTACCGTAGGATTTTATGTTATCGCTGTTACCAAAGGGGTAGCTGCTGATTAAAAGATGAGTCCAGAAAAGTTCTTTTTCTTGTAGTACAGCTTTATTGCTGTTGTCATTTAAATTATCTAGTATGTAAAAGGTGTATAAGGTATAAGTATGTAAAAGGTGTAAAAGGTCTTCCGGCAAAGCTAATGAGCATAGAAGGTCGGCTTCTATGCTCATTAGCTTTGCCGGAAGTTCTGTGACTGCTGAGACTTGACCTGAACCAGAACTCTATGCCCCAGCCGATGTTCGCATCTGGGTGTGAACCCCAATCGAACTGCGCCCTATCGAGGGGGTAAAAAGACAACGCGGAGCTGCTCCTTGTGGGTGTTCAGTGGCGTTCCTTTTTTAGTTTGATACCAAAAAAGTCATTCAATATGTCAAATATACGCATTCAGATTTCCTCAGCGATATCTCGTAAAAGCGGAATGCGTAAATTCTAAATTGGCTAATGGCGTTCTTCGTCCTTTATAACATGTATCAAAGGCCTACCCCATTTTAAAGTAAAAGTGTTGAATACGAAATTCTTCAATTTACATAAAACAACGTAAACTTTCGATCCGACCTAATACAAAGTTATCTCGTCCATTTTTATAGCGTTATGTGGGATGCAATAGAAATTAGATAAAGGAAGAAATAGCTATTGTGAGGGTTACCTAAAACTATATGAATCGTGTGAGGCGCAACTTTTCTTATTCATGGGATACTCTAAAAAAGTAAATAAAAAACATCATTTAATTACGCGAAAGGCAACTCAATTTGACGTTTAATATTTTAAACATATCAATGTTATTGGTATGAAAATTGCTTATTAGGGTGTGTTTTTCGTTTTTTTTTAATTGATAGTGTCTGACGGATCGACACTATTTTATATAAAGCATGCCACCCGCCGACATGTTAATCTAGTATTTTAGTTTTTTACGGAGTTGAAACATCCTGTTATTAATTCGATTACGCCTCCTATGGCAGCTATCTACCTGGCGTTGCTGAATCTTCTAGGCGTACGAGCTATTTTTGAACTTACGTGCTAGGTAATTTGCGTAAGGCGTTCCATAGGGCCACAGGTGTCATGTTCCAATATACCATGGTCCGCTTGGAATTGTTCACATACTATTGAAAGCCTACTTTATAGGACTGTCTAGGGACATGCTCTTCGTTGGCCCTCGCCGATATACGTGCTGCCCGTCAACGGCTGGTTTATCTAATTTATTTAAACCGGCTGCCTATGTACCATCTTCTCCCCTCAGGTCCCTTAAACTCCGCTCAGCTCTTTAAAAATCAGGCGCTTATTTTTTTTACTTTCTTACCCTTTCTTCCGCACTAAGCACCTCCCCTTTTTCTCGTTTTTTTGGAGTTCTTGTTGTCAGTGTTTACCTACTGATAGGTGGACGACGCTTGTTTCCATGGAAGGTTCGCCAAGATTAGCTGTGATCGTTCGTCTGCTTCCTGCTGTTGTTTCTGTTTTTCCGTTATGTGGCGCGTCCTTTGACGTATTCATAAATAAATAAATAAATAAACGTATTCACACTATTCCTACCTTACCTTGACCTGTCAACTCTAGGTAAGGGAAACTCAGGCTTCCGTCTACTTTCGAATGGTGCCCGTTTGCCCAACGATAGCTAGTATGGTGCTAAGAGCCTACTACGTAAATTTTTGTGAGAAAGAATTTTACTTTGGACAACGTTATCATGATTGCAAACGTGAATTCGTTGAATGTTAAGCAGCGGTACTGCATCCATCAACTTTGATGAGCTTTCTATTTTTGCATACACGATAAAAGACCAGCTTATCATGTTGGATAAAGTCTTTCAATTTAGTCCTCTCCGGCACATCGTAATTGCTCTAAAGCCTACTTCATATTTCTATGCTCAACGATGTCAAGCGTCATTAGACTGTTTCAAAAGTAGTTGATGTTTCTAGATAGGTCAGAATAGACAGCTACATATTTCTCATGAGGAATCACCTTTTCACGCCAACGTGCGCAGATCGCTTTGTAAGTTTTTCTTACTCATCAATTTATCAAAAAGCAAATACGAGTGTTCACTATTCTACAGTATCAAGGCCTCAAACGGTTAAAAAGAAGCACAAGTGAAAACCCATGAACTTACCGATGAGCTGCGCCTGACTCGCTTGAACATCTGCTCCAACGTTCTTGTTAGCCTGAAACTCGCGTTCTTAGATCACTCGATAGCTAATACTAAATTGGTCTTGTATTATAACAGAAACTAAGTATATGTTTGTTTGGATAGGCCTTTCTCACCAATAGAACTTCCTAAACCGGATCTCCACCCTAAAAAGGCTATGATATCTGTTTGGTGATGCTGCAAAGGTTTCATCCACTAAAACAGCATTTCGCAACACGGTAAATCAGTCACAACAGTCCTATCGTTGTGACATAGAGATTATGTTTGAAGACCTTGGAAAGATGTGGCCTGCAGTGGTAAACAGAAAGGAGTCCGACGTGCTCCAAGACAACACTCGGCCTCATTCTTCGAAAGTCACCCGGTAGAAATTAACACAGTTATGTATCGAGGTGCTCCCTCACGCTCCTTAATCTAGGAACCTCGCCCCAAACTGTCACTTTTACGAGCTCTCGATGTACACCTGCAACAACAACAGCCTCATATTCTGAGCCATTTTGAGACAGCCCTCTGAAAGTTCTCGTGTTCTTCTGATCTAGCTTTTTGTGGAGGGATATATCCTTTAGAATAACGATGAGAAAGCTGTGCTAAATTGAATGGATTTTGTTTTGGTGAGCAAAGTTGCGTATGGGTTGAACTATGGAACGTCGATCTACTATGTCCATTGCGGCATCTATTTTTGAAACAACTTTGTATATGGAAAACAAAATTGAGTGCAGTGAGTACGTAGCAAGGTCAATGCTCCTTTATATTATCTGAAAAAGAAAACCAAAGTTGTTGTGGAGGTTAGACCAGCATTTTTGTGGATTCGTTGACGTGCTTGGGGGATCGGAAAAGAAATTTCTAGCTTCAAGATGCATCAAACGATAACGATAAGAAACGAACAATGATTTCATTCGCATTTGAATATTCGAATTCGAATGTTCAAAAAATTTTGCATTTTTCGAACGTATTTGATTTCGAATAAAAAGGATAAACGACGACGTTATTCAATTCCCTTTGGGATGCGCCACACATTCTATTTCTACGGGATGTCGTGGAGGCAAGTTGAATGCGTATTTGGCCATAGAACGACTTGCGGCCAGCCGATGAACAAGTCAGCGCTTTATCCTTCCCAATCAAGTCTGGTACCAATTCACCGACCCCGGAGGAGTGGAAGGCTTGGTTGGTCTGGAGAGAAATCCGAACCGGAGACCTGGTATCGGGTGAAGGCGACAGCCGGCGCCTCCATCCACTGCGCTCCACGCGCTCTCGATTTCGAATATTCGAAGATTTTCGAGGACACAACTATAATAGATAATATAAATATAAAAATAAATGTAAATAGGAATAAAAATAAATATAAGGATAGAGGACGGCGTTATTCAATCCCCTTTGGGATGTCCCACGCATTGTACTTCTACGGGATGTCGTGGAGGCAACTTGAATGCGTATTTGGCAATGCAATCACTTGCCATCCGATGAAGAAGTCAGCGCTGTATCCTTCCGGGTACCAATTCAACGACTCCAGAGGGATGGAAGGCTTGTTTGACCTGTGCGTGAAATTCGAATCAGTCTAGATCTGGAGTTCACGGTCCCCCTTGATAACGATTTTGCATAAAAACTTTCAAAACGAAGGCGCTAAGTACAGCTGCATATACACAATGACTGTAATAGAGAATGACAGAATACATAGCCTTCGCAAAGCTAGAACAAAAACAGCAGTTATGAACATCATCCAGGTGTGACCACTCAGCTCTATACTGGCCACGGACCACATAAACACCATTGCTTTTACATGCAATATAGATGATATGCAATATAGGCGCCGTCCCGCTGATTAATTCAACAGGGAAACGCAGAAAAAAGGAATTCGATCGAATGTATTCTATTATCAAAGGAAGAAGGACTATTCTATAATAGATCGATCCGTTCGCGTTTCGTTTTTATTCTTGCTTCTTCTTGCTAATTGCATGTACCAAAGGCTTTCTGGAATACATCTCGCCATCTAGATTTTGGTTGTCCCACTTTTCGTTTGGACCGCGGACACCACTCCATAATCTGATGAGACCACTTATTATCAACAGTATTAAAGATCTTCCAGTAATATGTCCATTTTCTTACTATGGCACAGTCGACCACATCCTTGACTTTAGTAATTCCTCGCAGCCACACGTTTCGCTTTCTATCTCGAAGACTCACGCCAATCATCTGACGTTCCATGCGCCTTTGTGCTGCTGCAAGTTTATGCTTGGCTGACTTTGATAGAGTTCAGGTCTCAGCACCATACAGCATTGAAGGCATATATTGTATAATATACACATATTGAAAAGGCGTCGTTTTCACTTTATCTCGACCGTCCTCGATGTAAAAAAAAAATTGCGTATGGACAGAAATTGCTCCAGCCTGCACGAATCCTTCGGGTGATTGCTTTGGAAATGTCCTGATTGAAGGAGGTATCTTGTCCGAAGTATGTGTACGATAGACTTCACATTGTCCACCTCCTTTCCCCTGAGAGTGATGGATGTATCAACCGTCGCTATTACCTTTGTTTTTGAGGAACTTATTTTCAAACCACAGCTAAGCGTGTATTGGTCTAGCTCGTTAATCATGGTTTGCAGTTCTTCTTCGAGTTTTGAAATTTGAACGACGTCATCAGCAAAGCGAAGGTTGGTGAGCCAAGTTCCGTTAACTGATATTCCATAACCGTTCCAAGTAAGTTTCCAAAAATATGCTCTAACGCTGAGGTGAATAGTTTTTGTGAAATTGTATCACCTTGGCGGACTCCTAGGCAAACTCTTATTGGAACGTCTACTCCCCCGAGACGAACTTTAGACTGCGCTTTCAAGCAGATTTTAAAAAGCAGCTCAATAAGCTGGCGATTCGCTCCTTGTTCTTAAAGGGTTATCCATAACGCATTTACTTCCACTGTATCAAAGGCCTTCTCATAGTCAATGAATGCTATGACGAGAGGAATTTGGTATTCTGTGCATCGTTCAATCAGCTGATTTACAGCATGTAGGTGAGCAACAGTGGAGTAGTTTTTTCGACAACCCGCTTGTTCAGGAGGCTGCTCAGCGTCCAATACCTCTTCGAACCGCTTGAAAATTACTCTCGTAAGAAGTTTGTATAAAACAGACAGTAGAAAGATTGGACGATAGTTTTTCAACTCAAGTGGGCTGCCTTTCTTAGATAGTATGGTTATGGATACTGTCAACTTGTCGGACACGGATAAATGCACAAGCAGTGGTTGAAAAAATCAGTTATTAGTGGAGCCAGACTATTTATGCCAAGCTGCAGAATCTCAGTAGAAACATGATCATGTCCTGGAGTTGTTCCTGGTTTTATGGATTTCATGGCTGCCTCTATTTCACCTTTTAGAAACAATCGGCATTGGATATCCGTGTCGATTGGAGTACATGTGACGGCACCGGTAGATGTATGTAGCGGCTTGTAGAAGTGTTTTACCATAGAGGAAATCTCGTCGTTAGTCTTCCACAATAGCCCCACCTCATTCTTCAACTGGAACCATTGCTTCCTTTCAATTGATGTTTCATGTTTGATTCTTGAGAGTACGGTTTGACTGAATGGCCTTCTCAACAAGCTGACAATGGTGTTTACGGATATCAGCTTTTATCAATCGCCTCAGCAATTTACATGTTTCTGCGTAGCTAACTCGGTCGACCGCTTTTGCAACGTTTTTCTTCAGTTTGCCGATGTTTCATTAGTGATATCGTGTTGACTGATAGGTAGCTGCGGTATGCTTGTTGGCGTGTTGCGGCCTTCGCCGCACAGCTGATGTAGTGGCAGAGTTCAACGTATCCACTGGAAGGCGAATTCAACTAACCATAAGAAGGACAAATGGTCGAGATTGCATTCTGGTACCGATTAGCGTCAAAACAACTGCGAAAGTGTGGTTTTCTCTTCTTCACGGGACAACGGAGCACACCCCTGAGTGAACGATGGTCCGTCTCGAATTATATAGATCCTGTTCTTACACTCTTGAATTGAAGATGTCGACATGCAAAAATATGGTAGATACAATTCCGCGTTTTTCCATCTGGGGCTCTCCACGTCCACTTTCTTGCCTTCCGTGTTTTGAAGAAGGAGACCACTGCTCATATTCGGAATTTCTCTCACATCGCTACGAGAAGCTGTCCCCTTTAGTTCCGCCACCATACCCATTAGGTCCGACAGATTTTTCAAAACACTTTCCTTTGATCCGATTTTTGCATTAAAGTCGCCCAGAAGTATTGGGTGCACTTGAACTACGTTTGATCTTTGGGTATTCCCAAAGTTTCTCTTTGTACACTGAACACACTTCTGAATTGACTGAGACATCATCGTTTTTCGAGACAGCATCGTTTTTCGAGTTTTTCTAAGAAAACTGAGACAGTTTTTCTAAGAAAAAGGTATACTTGCCATCATGCTCGGAAGTGCTATTCGTAGACGGAGGTGCATAGGCACAGATTAGACGGACTATGCGGTTGTCGAATCTGTCGCTCTCTCGAGAGAATGATTCCACAACTGGCATAAGGCGGCTACTCACTGGAAGCCCGGTGCCGGACGGATCTCTAGCGTTTATTGGGCCTGCATAGAAAAATATGTGGCTGGAGGTTGTTATGGTGGACCTTTATTGCCAGGCCTAACGTTTCGACGCTTCCGTCTTCCTCAGAGGCGTTGGATCCACCAAAGGAGCCGAAGCTCTCTGTTAGTACGACCGGCGATTCGCCCGGTCGAACTAACAATCGCCGGTCGTACTAACAGAGAGCTTCGGCTCCTTTGGTGGATCTAACGCCTCTGAGGAAGACGGAAGCGTCGAAACGTTAGGCCTGGCAATAAAGGTCCACCATAACAACCTCGAACGGCACAAAGTAAAACACTAACAACTATTATCTACAATGCCAAGGTTTTATGACGAGAGAAGCTGGAGACTTATGTGGCTGGAATCAATTAGATCCATGCAACCGGTTCCTCTCCATCTTAGTTCGGTAAGCGCCAGGAGGTCCACATAGGTTGTCTTCAACGATTCTTATAGTTCCAGTCCAGGCCGATCTCGAGTGGCTATTCTTCCGACGTTTAGCGTCGTTTAGGTATTTAGCGTCGCTACCTGGGTTGATTCTAAATGAGCTTGGAACTCACTTGATCCTGTTGTTCCGTGGCTTCCTGGATCGACGGGGATCTCCGGTGTGGTTGGTGAAGAGCAGCGAAGTGCACCGACCGCTCGGCAGGCAAGACGAGGGAGAGGTCCCTAGCGAATTTTATGTTTTACAAACATCACTGATCTGTTGAAAGTCGTTTTTTACATCACTGATCTGTTGAAAGTAGTTTTTTTAACCACTTTCAACAGATCAGTGATGCTGCAAAGTCGCACGAAGCGCGCAACCGGTAGGCGTGTCGGAGCACTTGTTTGCTTATAATATATTCATTCTAATCCTGCATGAATAGAATTGGCGGAAATCCACTATCGATCATTCGTAATTGGAAGCAGGGTCTAGAAAGTTATTACACTCATGTGGAAAGCATAAGCCAATAGTGTTTCTATCGGTTTACATTGCACTTCATAGGGCAATGCAAGTTGCTATACAAAGGGCGGTCAAAGCGAAAATTTCAAGAAAAGGTTTGACTTTTTCTGGCACTTTTGTTTATCCTTTTCAGTGGTTTGTTTGAGGCTATTGTATTTATGCTAACTGATTCACTTGCTGCTGCACGCTTTCGAGAGCCAACGTTCGTTACAGAACTGGCGAATAGCAGCCATGCTGAGTGCAGAGAATTATTAAATACTAGTTGCATATTTTGGTTTTCAAAATTGGAAAAATGCAGGCAAACTTGCGTAGAGAACATACGCTGAAGCAGGTTTCGGTTACCGCGATGATGCTGTCGATCGATGGTTCAGAACTGAGAGCACCTTTAATGTTAAGAAACGTCTTCTTTGCAATCTCTCTACTACTAACAGTGCCTCTGAATTCGAGTATCGCGCTGTGGTTATTGCTTGGAACCTGGTACCTCAATGAGCAATGCAAGTGTAACTACCTCTTGCAGCCTTCTATATATTGTTTCCACTTGATGCGTTTAAAATGGATTCTGCAAACTCAACGACCAGGTTCAACTTCAACCGTGTTTTTCCCAACTCATAACTGAAATGGGATTACTTTCAAACCACCTAAATAAAAATTATCTGTCTATGGAGGTCCAAACTGAGGACGCCTCATGAAAATTATACGTTAACTCCATGCCCGACTTTCCATGAATCTCGGCATGATGCATCGTGTTGAATTGTCGGTTTGTGAAGCTGAGCACCGAGATTGTGACAACACTTTATTCGGTCTACGTTTCCGCGGTTTCGTTTTTTTTTTTGGAACTTTGTGGTCATGAATTTCACCAACGTTCACCACCCTCTGGCGGTGGCTGGTAGAGCTCCTCGGCTCCCACCACAAAGGCTCTGAAGAAGGCAAAGCCACCGAATCGTAAGCCGAGGACTAAATGTTGTCACAATCTCGGCGCCCAGCTTCGCGAACCAACAATTCAACATTATACGTTAACCTTTGCATTCTAAGGGGCTACAAAGATGTCCAAGAAATATGACCATACTGTTCCGGCATCTCAAAGCTTTTTAGCCGTCTGCCATGAGAATGTTTCTGGACTAATTTCGAAATGTTGAAAAGCGTCGATCTTTCGGTGCGACACACGATGGGATTGCGCAATGCACTCACTCAGAACGCAACTTCAATCCCACCGTACGGCACAGTATGTTTGTTAGATTATTACATGCGCAGTTGCTGTTTACGCCGCATTGTTCAGTAGTTAAGAGATTGGCTAGAGGACTTAATTTTTAGTTTTACCAGCAAATTTGTCGTTGTTGCTTCGGCTAAATTCTAGACCAGGCGAAAAATTGGCAGTGAATTCGTAATTTAATGATGCAGGCTTTTTGTTGGAATACCATGCATAGGCTTGAGTTGTTTTTAAATTTACAATCTTTACAACTTTCTAAAAACGTGTTAAGTTTGAATTGAAAGTTGTCTTACTAGGAAGAAGGAGGGAAAAAGGAAACAGATTGGTAGGAAAACTGATCAGATTGAGCTGAAAATAACATGATAAATAAATAAATATTGAATCACATCTGATAAACATTAAAGGAAAAGCCTCTTGAAATTTAGTTGTATTGCACTGCAGTCTGGTGACTCTTAAGATTTACGATTTACGACGGTTTTTTCGTAATTACAATTTACGATTTACGAAATTTCAAAATTCATTTACGCACACCCCTGGTCGTTGTACACTCGGATCCATTGGACTTGAAGTGGCATTCCCTTAAGGACGAAGTTGTTTCACCTTGTGTCAATGAGTAGTGCTAGCAGTTCTAATCGAGGAATTGCTATTTGGCCTCCTTTTTCCTTTGAAGGTGCTAGCCTTTGCCTCGCAATAAGTAATGAACAATGTGTATAATAATACCGATTTATCCGAGCAGATAGGCTGCAGCGGCGAACGCTTTTTTCGGACGCGTCCACGATCGTATGCATTTCATACAGATTCCGCGGTCCGACTGAGGCGATGGATCGTAAAAGGATTCCACATAAACATGGGAGTAGTACTGGGCCTTGATGAATGACGACGTCAAAACTGAGCTCGCCTTTCATTTTTGATGATGCAATGAGAACTACGCATATTTTCGTTGTTTCACTATTTTCCTTAACAAAACTATGCTATAGTTGTCAGACAGTTTGACAGTTTCTTTACTTGATTTCCAAGGAAATTTTACATAAATAATTCCTTTTTTTCTGAAAAACGGAAGAGAAAAATCCTTTGGTTATATTTGATTTTCCTCGTCTCGACTGAAATAGTCGTCTATGCCAACAACGTTCTGTAGCTTCCAAAGTTCGGAGTAATTCGGTCCTGAGTTCTCTATTTCCGATGATTTCAGGGTGTAAATGTAGCATTACCGTTGTAATACATCGGCACTTTAGATTCTTCTTTAGTGCTTGCTCGTGATCCGGAGATCACTGGACCGAACATCGTTGAGGTGACAAAAAGTCCGAAAGGAAGGTGGAGAATAGGTTCGTTTATTGGAAATACTTCATAAATGTAATCAGTTCCCAATAATACATATCTCTGAAATGGATTGCGCACTTTCCAAAAGATATAATTCTCTGGAAAATGTGTTTGGATAACGTTTTTGTCTTCATCTGGAAGATCTTCAAGGTCAAAATTGCTGTTATTTTGTTATTACTGGTGAGGTCTACCGATAAGTTTTCTCCCATTTTATTAAAAAGACTACTATTTACAACTTGAGCGGCTTTTCTTTCCGCTTTGTCTCTTAACGTAGTGAGTGTGATCGCTCATTACGATTTGGGTTTAAGACGTAAACGTTCTACTAAGGACGTCTCAATGAATGATTGATCCTGAAGCGGAGTTGGGAACCACCGACGCATTAGATCATCTCTGATGGTCTGATGCGTAGGAGGTTTCCAATTGGTTAGAACCTAGACTGAGAACACGGCACCATCAGGATTACCATCAAGCAATTAGCACATTTCTGAGAAGAGTTTTGATGAAGTAAAGTCTTTTTTCTTCAGAGTTCTCTGAGGAAAGATATGAAGATGTTGAATCGACTGTAATGTTATTGACTGACCTTCGAGTCGGCGTCGGGAATTTTCAGTGTTTTATTCTATGTGGTAAGAAAGCTTTGCGTCCCGTAGGCGATCATGCATAACGCGCGTGTGGAGGATACTAGATTCGTCTGCAGTGTTGCTTTTCTACGGCTTTTTAAATGTTTCTTCGTTTCACTACCAGTAACAGCTGATTTAGAATATCTTCCATACTCCAATTTTTATCTGAATCAAACTCTTTCTTAGCTACCTCCTCTTGCACCTTCTGGGAGAAAGCATTTAATACCATACTAATCATGTGAGCGGTGTCAACTGCTTTTCCTTGTCTACATAAGATGCTTACAATTGCCTCGACATCGCTAAGTGCGTTGTGCAGCGAGCCATCCCTTGATTCCATCATGAATTTCAATTGCCTTATCATTGCCATTTTCCCTCTTTTGGGATCTCTGTACTGGTTTTGTAACTACTGCATTGTCTTTTCATAGGAAATCATTTTGATTGCTCTAGCCGCTTCTACTGTTCAGCAACTTACCAAAATGGATCATTTCTCAATGTTAGAATAAGGTGTCTATTCGTGCATTTCCCAAAACAAATCGAATTCTGAAGACATTCCTACTAAACCCTGGAATTTTTATCTCATTTCCTATCAGGTATCATGTGCTAGATTGCATAGAAGTTGCTGTTCCTAAGAGTATCTACTGGAATAGCGGAGCTCTGCTGTTGTTGGCTAAGCTCCTGTCTTATAGATGTTTCGAGTTCGAGAAATCGCTTTTTCAACACACGTCCTAGACTGATTACTTCCTCTGAGTTCTTTTTCATTTTCTAACTTCACATTGTTCATCCAACTCTATTTCAAGAGTTTAGTCTTCAGTTTCGGATATAATACTAGGTGTAATGCACGAGCACTCGTTGATCCATAGCCATATGTAATCGTCTGGAAACCCAAGTTTTTCCTTTGGATTTCCAGACGATTACCTATGGCTTTTACCATAATGGACTTACTTGCCATAATCTGCTGAAAAGTGCTGACATTTTAGGAAATTCCCAAGGAAACTCTTTTTTTAGAAATCTTGCCAGTATATCGGGTTGCCGAGTATCTTCTGTTTAGCTGTCTTCAAGTTGGAGACCTGTGCTGCCATATAGACGAAGTAGACCAAGATGAAAGAGTGAAATCGTGCCACGGCTTTTATTCAAGCCCATGGGATTGCGCAATGCATCACGAATGAGTTAATGTGATATGAGAAAAAGAATAAACATTGGTGTTGTGTGTTGCTGTTCTCAGAGCGACTTGAGAACGTCATCGGATCATCGGACACTGCCTGTCTGAGATTCCGTCACGTGATTGTGTTTATTGTCTCCGGTCGTTGTGAAAAACATGAATTTGTCGCTCTTGAGAAAGGATGTGTAAAATTTCGAATTTCTGCAGAGACTGAGGTCGGTTTACCTTTTTCTCGAGCTGCAGCAGCAAACTTTGGTTCCCTTATTTTCCTTAGGTTTCCTTTATTTTCTTTTCTAAAAAGTCTTTCAGACCGCAAACTGGGTTTTCTAAGAGTTCCCTTCTCTTGAAATGTCTTTCGAACAAATCAACCGCGTTTTCTAAGAGTATCTTTTACTCGGTACGTCTATCGGACACACCAGCACCACCAGCCATAACGCGCTCGAACAAGTTCCTTTTGAAGGGGTCTCAAAAAGGCCTCCTACCTCTCGAACACTTTTATCGAAATAGGTTTTCCCCAAGGTTGCTTTACTAATCTTACCAATAGTTACCATATTCGTTACTGAATCGAGCGGTCGAGTTGCTTTAGCCGATGCACCATTTTGAACTGCATCACGCTTCCATAGGTGTTGGCGGTTCCCTGTTAATTCACTTTTATATTTAAAATTAAATACACGTTTTACTTTATATATTTATGGGAGGATTATAGTTAAACACACACTACATCTAATCGAGATTCTACGTGACCAGCTACAATCAAACAATGCCCTAAATCTGCCTGTTTCTTGAGATATGTTCCTTTTTTCTTACCCACTTCCGATACCATAAACTTCTCACCTTTTTCTCCCTATCTCACCCGCTAGCGGGGTGACCAGTTGGAGGCTTCCGACGACCGTGGGCTACGGAAACGAGCGGAGAATCGGTAACCAATGGCAGGGAGCGCGAAGAGGCTGATAGCTCCGATTGAGACGACTCTGCTAGAGAAAGGGATGGAGTCCCTTCAGAGCCATACCTCCCCTTTTATCCAACACGAAAATGGCAGAGCTGCCACTGGCTATCGTGATCAGTGAGGGCCACGACAAATTTCATGAACTTGGCGAAGGTAGTGGTAAAACTTGCGACGTTTTTATTTCGTCGTGATTAGACTTTCGTGAAAACATTAACAGCTTATAGGGGATAAGCAAGAATAAGTATGCCAGACAAAGGAGGCAGATTATTATGGTCTGATCTTTTCACAGGCTACGAGTTACTTGAAAAGGCAGACCATTGCACGCAAATAAACAAGCTGTACATAAGATGTAGCGTTTAAAGATTTCAAAATTGAACCATTACAAAGCCAACTGCTAAAAGCTCCAGTAAAGCTATTACATTAAACTTTCAACTTTTCGAACCTTTTCGGCTGCTTCATTTGCTCTTTGAAATCAACGGGGCACGAACCCCGAAGGAGACTTTTATCTAACAACGCCTAGACAGCGTATTCCTCACGTGTTTACATGTAAACAGAGTAATCAATTTATCATTGTTGTTGAAGCTCCTCCTCCTAGTTGTGTTTCTGCCACGAGTAGTCCTCCTTGTGCTCCTGGCAAAGCAGCTCCTCCTCCTTGTGATCCTAATGTAGTACCTCCCAGTTGTGCTCCAGCAGAACCTCCCTTTCCTTGCGCGCTCCTGAAGAAAATTCCTTTAGGCGTCGTGCATACTTCCCGTCATGGATGGAATTGCGGCGACGAGATTTGCGGGAGCTGCAAGAGAGCTCAACTGCAATCCATGCAGGACCAGCTCTAAACACCGCGCGCAGGGCCGAAAAGTATGCCACGCCGGCGATGGACCCAGGAAGCCATTGCCGGCCGCGACCGTCGGGCAAAGTGGCGTTCTAGCCCCTCCTGTCAGAGGGGCGGGTCTAAAAATGTCTGCGTCTCCTCTATTTCGTAAGGCCATTAGGGTCTCGAGCAAGCCTAGTGGGTTGTTGTGAGCAAGCCAGCGAGGCGAGGGGAAGAACGCACGGTCCTCCCCCCCCCCCCCACTGTTCCAGCGATGGCGACGTAGTTCCCTATGACTATTCGGCTGCGCGCAACGGATTGCTCATTGACTCTGAACCGCATTTGCATCGCGACCATGGAAGTATGCCCCGGCCTTGGGGCTGGTGGTTTCTTCTAGGTCTAGGTAGCTGGTTTCTGTTCAACTAAAAATAAGGAGTGGTGGAGTGGTGGTATTTTTTCCGATCACTTGAATAGAAATCCCAATGAATCAATCATAATGGTGCTGTAAATACGATATAATGTATAACATGGTGTTGAGGCTAATTAAACAAGCTTAAACTCGGCTGACGTGACTGATCAAGCTGCGCCTGCTTAAGATCGTAGAATGTTATCAGAACAACGGAAGATCGGGTTTGCCAAATTACAGAGTTTAAAGAACAGAAAATCCAAAAAGCTGGAAAACAGAAAATTTCAAAAGGATTCATCATCTAAGTTATTTATCTAAGGATACATTTCCTCCCACTAGCAAAATATTATACCTTCACACAGTTTCCACAACGTATCCGCCCCGTTTTCTCAAAAATCGCACGACTATGAGGCCGCCATGAAAACATGCAAATTGATTCAAACAATTTCTGAACGGAAGAGAATGAAGTTCACATTAGGATATGGCTGTAATTTACGGAAGACTTCAGCTATCGAATTCACATGAGAATACATCGACTCAAAGTTCACATTAGGATATGGTTGTAATTTACGGAAGACTTTAGCTATCGAATTCACATGAGAATACATCGACTGAAAGTTCACAGTGGCAGTTTAAATTTTATGGATAATCACAAATAATAATTAATTGACTGATTAATGGTCACGCGAACAAGGAGCTGGATTTTTAGAATAAATAGAGTTCTTTCGACATTTTCCGCTTACAACCTGCTCTGGGAAGAATTGTGGAGCGTTAAAAGGCCCCCAGAGTTTATATGTGGAATCCGCCGAGTTTTTTTTTTTTTGAAACCGGCTTTTCACTCTTATGGTTTCCTTATAAAGAGAGTTTTTGGACTCTCTTGTTAGAACGGTGTTGAGCCGCTTGTTGCAGGGCCATGTGGGGCGCCTCGGGTGGTGAATAAGGAGAACGAATGCCCAACCGTATGTGACCGTGCGCTGCTCAGAGACGCAAGTGGGATGCAGAGATGAACTCCTTACCCCTGCTGTGTCGGATCGACTCGTTCCTTGTGTGTGAGTGTGGCATTTTTATGCACAGAATGCGTGGATGTGTTCGCTCCTACGCGGATTGTATCAGTATCGGCCGTGTCAAAAACTTGTGCTCTGTAGAATGGGGTCACATGTAAGGTGATTCGAGGCCGCTTGAAAAGTCTGTGCTCTGTAGAATGGGGTCACATGTAAGGTGATTCGAGGCCGCTTGAAAAGTCTCTCCCGACCCCTTATGCAGTATGGCTGGCTGTCCAGAGTACTCATCCTCACGGCAAAATCTGGCTAGCTACCCGTCTTGAACCACGGTCAAAAAGGAACACTAAAGGGCCTCACAGCTCAGACCCCGAAACAGCTCCCGTTTCTGCAGTGATGAGCAGCACGAGTACGGAGAATGCGCCAAAATCTCGATGTCTAACCGCTCGAATTAAGAAGGACTAGGATACGATCTGCACCTGCAACGACGCCCACAAGCTTGTATCGGAAGTGTCGAAGACCTGATGGCCTCCCTACACTGCGTCTACGAGTCCGGAAAAGAACATTTATCCGGAATGTGCAGGTGAATAGGCGACGCTGGTGTCCTCATCAACACGCGTCGCCCATGAACTTCTACTTTCTGGCAAGCTGAATCGGACGACTGCGACTGAAGCTATGTAGCTCCTTGTCTTTGGCTGTATTCATTGGTAGGCACCAACATCGGGCTACGACAACGGTTTCTACTTCAACATGCAGCTGAAGAAATTTTATAGGAAAGACCACACCATCTGCAAGGTGACCGTCGGCGGCTTCAACGCCAAGATCGGGCTGCGAAGGCTAACTGGAACCACTTCGAGATCCATGGTTTAGAGTGAAAACAACAAGCTGAAAGACTGCCTGTGTTTGTGAAGAAGACCATCAATGGAAATTCGAGGTTCTAGAAGCCTCCCGTCCTACGATAAGCACTGCACCCCGGTAATCCTGAAAACATCGACGACGAACACGATCGCTTTCTAAGAGAGACTAGAGCATTAAGATCATCAAGAGACCGGTACTATCTCCGGAAGCCCTTGAGGTGATACGCTGATGTGGAGTAACGCGAAGCGCAACGCAGCTAACCGCTTATGTTCGTGGTTGCGAAGCTTTGGGCGATGTTGTCTGAAGCTGCAAAAGCAGGCTTGAGCATCCGCAATGCCCGCCGAAACCTCGCCACCTTTGAGGCGAATATGACAGCCCTCCGACGCTCTGATGGAACTGCCACCCGGGGTGTTCGGAAACTTTTTCGAGAAAAGCGGAACACGGAATACACAACGGAAGAGTTCAAAAATTTACGGAAACCGTAATACGAAACCCGGAGACGAAATCGCTCAAAACTCATTACTTCATTTAATTTTCCATAAATAAATAAATATAAATATCCATAATGGCAGAATAAATCAGTTGCCGTTAACGAATTTAGGAGGCGGGCAAGGCAGCATGCGGCTTTTTTCCAGAAACATGTAACAACAGAAAAATCCTTGTATTCAGATCATTACTAAGATGGATATTCAAGCATTACAAGCACTACTAGTGTAAAAAAATTGAACTTTATGCAAATTCTTTCTGTAAATAGGAAGAAAGTTCTTTAAAAGCAGTGAAACAGCTAGCGAGTAAGATGCCAGGGATTTCTCCACTCATGACACTTAATGAACGAAAAAAGTCTTAATGAACGTCCCGGATCTATCCTATTTGGGAGGGGCAGTGCAAAGGTAACAGCTGCCCTCAGCACCCACAACATGACACCCACCCTCTGAGTTGGCATGCGTACCATAGTGTTATTTGACAGTAGCTGAAGCTCTGGAACAAACTCAACGGAGGAGGTGGAGAGACAAGACACCTTCAACTAGGGTAGATCCATTATCGCCTATGGAAAGCAATGATCCTACTATACACAACACCGCCCGCGTCGCGCGGTCAAAAAGACGGTTTGCGACGGATTTTTCCGTCGCATGCTCATAATTCCTTTAATTTTGAGTTGTTTCAGAAACTGTTGGCACTATTCGATTCGCCTCATCAAGACCTACAAAACCATGTTTAAAACTTTACCAGGCCACCGCGTTTTCGCCGTGGGGTGGGTGGCCTAAAAAATAACTGCAGCAGGCTTTTGCGATTTGAGCACCTTATTTTCCAGGAAGTGCATGTGACGTGTATTGTTTTCGGAGTATCTCAAGCATGGCGTGCGTTGTCAGTGCTCTGTCGTGCCTGGAATGTTCCGAGAGTACGCCGTGCACAATGTATATAAGATCGAACCTATCAATCGAATGGGCGGAAGTATCTCCACTGGGTTTCTATCTTCGCTTGATGGAAAATGCAAAGCCTTCAAGACTATCTTGCGCCGTTTGGAGAACGTTATAAGAGATTTTCGGCCGTCCTACTTAGGAGTTGCTCCAGTCAATCCGATGAATCTTTGGAGTGCGCCGTACACAATGCATATAGGATCGAACCTATCAGACGAGCGAGTGGAAGCGGTTCAAATGTCGTGTTAAACAGCAAAGCTTACCCTCTTTAGGTTCTTTAGTGCACACACTGACAGCAGCTTATACAAATTAAGAGGTTTAGGAAGCGAGAAGAGAGAGTGCGCCGTACAAAATGGATATACGATAGGACCGTGTTTGAAATTAGGTTGGATTAGAAATTTCCGCCCGCCCTACTCAGGGATTGCTGTACTCTGTTCGACTTAGGGGCTGGTGGCTTTATGGTACGCTGTGAACAATGCATATAGAAAAAGGATAAGGATAAAGGATAAAGGATAAAGGACGGCGTTACTCAATCCCTTCTGGGATGCGCCAGCGCATTCTACTTATACGGGATGTCGTGGAGGCGACATGAATGCGTATTTGGCCATACGATGACTTGCGGTGGCCAGCCGATGAACAAGTCAGCGCTTTATCCTTCCCAGACAAGTCTGGTACCAATTCACCGACGTCGGAGGGATGGAAGGCTTGGTTGGCCTGGGCGGGAAATCCGAACCAGGAACCTGGTATCGGGTGCACGCGACAGTCGAGCCTCCTTCGACTGCGCTACACACGCCCGCATATAGAATAGGACCTATCAATGGAGTGGGGCGACCGCTCGCAAATGCATGCGCGGGCGAGTTCGTAGCGCAATAACTCTTCAAGTTCAAATCGCTTCGGCTGCAACTCGAGGACTTTGTAGGCAGTACAAGGTTCTCGACGTGCTCTAAAGCACAACGATGTAGCTCATGAATGGACTAACTACAGCGCTGCGAAAATGCAGGTGAGGCTTGTGCGACCCAATTTTTTCTCGATTTCGGTCGACCATTGCACGAAGACACGGCGAGCCAACGGCACTTAAATGCGTAGGCGAGCGGAACACCTAATGTGCTTTAAGACGATATGCTCGCAACTCTCCAGCTGCCTAAACTGCCTTAGCCCCATCTGCGATTTTAGGGCGGTGGACTTAGCGGTTGAAGTTTCCTGCCCTCTTACTCACCCACATTTGGGTTTTCGACACTCCCAATAACACTATTTTGTTCACTACGAAAAGCTCTATCGAAGAGTGTCACCCTCGATCAATTTCAAAAAATCTTTGTTGACAATTTCTCATCGAGAACGTGGGCGCCATTGGCCGGGACGGCGCGGACGATGACGTCATCGAAAACCAATATTTTCGAAATTGGCCAAATTTCCTCGGGCAAACTTCGTCCAAAATCATCTAGGCGGTTATTTGGGGCGCTGATTACGAATCCGACGTCCGTTTTTGAAAATTCCGCCGATTTCAGTAGGTTACTACCCGTTCGAGGGTGGTCGGGTCAGGATCACCGGTCACCCTCAGTTATCGGTATGGGCGGTCTCCTGCCGTAATCGCCCGAATGAACTTCGGCATCTTGATCGGCACCCCGAATAAGTCCCCTCCCCTATACAATGTTTGAGCAAAATCGGTGATCCTGACCCGACCACCTCTAATTATGCAGAAGAATATCCAAAACCTACCGAAATCGGCGAAATTTTCAAAGACGGACGTCGGCTTCGTAGTCAGCGCCCCAAATAACCCCTAGATGATTTTGGACGAGAAAATTCGGCCAATTTCGAAAATATCGATTTTCGATGACGTCATCGTCTGTGCAGGCTCGGCCTGGAGCGCCCCCTTCCTCGATGGAAAATTGACAAAAAATCGATCTTTCTGAAATTGGTTGAGATTGATATCATTCGATAGCGCTTTCCATGCTGAACAGAACAGTGCCACTGCGAGTGTCGAACACTCAAAACCTGGGCGAATAATGGGGCAGGAAACTTCAACGCTAAAACTCCGCCGTCCGAAAATGGCAGCTGGTGCTAAGGCAGTTTAATCAGCTAGGGAATTGTTAAAACATTCTCTTAAAGAACCTTAAGTGTTCTGCTCGCTGGCGCATTTGTAGGCCGTTAGCTCACCGCGTATTCTTGCAGGTGTCGACTGAATTTGGAAAAAATCGTGCCACGCAAGGCTAACCTCCATTTTCGCACCGCTGTAACTTTGTCCAATCATAAGCTACGTTGCTGTGTTTCAGCGCCCTGCTAGTCCATTTTATTGCCTACAAAACCGACGAGCTGTAACCGGAAAAGTTAACATATGGCAGAGTGTTCGTGCTCAGAACACGCCCGCGCGTGCAATTTAGCACAACAACGTTCGATGTTCTCCTCGCTCTTACTCGCCCAAATTACAGTTTTCCCTACTCACAATAACACCGTTCAATTCACCATGAGAAGCTCTATCGAACGATATCAAGCATGGCAAAATTCGAAAGCATCGATTTTCGATGACGTCATCGACCTTCTGCCCCGCCGTTGAGCCGCCTCGCCTTTCATACGAAATTGTCAAAAAGCCGATATTCCCAGAATCGGTAGAAATTGGTACAATTCGATAGCGCTTATCATGCTGAACAGAACGGTACCACAGAGAGTGTCGAACAATCAAACCTGGGCGAGTAAGAGTGCAAGAAACTCTGACCGCTATCTTCCGCCGTCTAAACTGGCAGCTGAGGCTAAGGCAGTTTAGAAAGCTGAGAAGTCCTGAGAACGGTATCGTGAAGCACCTTGAGCACTCTGTTTGCACACGCATTTCAAGAGCGTTTGCTAGCCGGGCCTTCCTGCAGTGGTCCACCGAACTCGAAAAAAAGTGCATCACACAAGCCTCACCTGCATTTTCGCACCCCTGTAACATTGCCTCTTTCTAAGCTACACCGTTCTACTTTAGCGTATTACTAGAACGTTTTACTCCCTACAAAACCCATACGCAGCCGAAACGATTTGAACTTGAAAGAGTTATTGCGCTCCGAACATGCCCGCGCGTGCAATTTGCAAGCGGTCGCCCCCCTCGACTGAAAGGTTCGACTCTATATACATTGTTCACGGCGCACTCCGAAGGCTAGCTTAGAGCAATTCCTTAGTAGGGCGGCCGAAAATTTAACTCCCCAAACGCTCACTCTACCAGTTGTCGAACCCATTCGATTATTCGATCGATAGGTTCATCTCTATACGCATTGCACGCGGCGCACACTTATCGTCTCACCGGGACAGATGGAGCGATTCCCGAGTAGGACGGCTGGAAATTTCTGATAAAACTCTCCAAACGGCGCAAGATAGTCTCGAAGGCTTTACATTTTCTATCAAGCGAAAATAGAAACCCAGTGGACATGCTTCCGCCTACTTGATTGATAGGTTCGACCTTACATGCATTGTGCACGGCGCACTGTCGGAACATTCCAGGCATGACAGAGTACTGACAACGCACGCCATGCTTGAGATACTACGAAAGCAATACACGTCACACGCACTTCCTGGAAAATAAGGTGCTCCATTCGCAAAAGCCTGCTGCAGTTATTTTTTAGGCCACCCACGGCGAAAACGCGGTGGCCTGGTAAAGTTTTAAACATGGTTTTGTAGGTCTTGATGAGGCAAATCGAATGGTGCCAACAGTTTCTGAAACAACTAAAAATTGAAGGAATTATGAGCATGCGACGGTTTGCGACGGATTTTTCCGTCTTTCCGTTTCCGTCAAACCGCCTTTTTGACCGCGCGACGCGGGCGGTATTGTATATAAAAGAGTAAGCGGTTGTGTCTTTCCGTTCGTCCGTATGTCCGTCCGTCTGTCTGTCCATCTGGCCTTTCATAGACGTCGAGTAACAGGCGTCCGTGTTCAGACGAGGTGTCACCCATGTCGTGTCGCGTGTGTCAGAAGACGTGTCGCCGATGTCGTGCAATGGCTGTGTGGGTTCAGAGCACGTGTCACCGATGGCGCGCAAGGGTGTCCGTATTCAGACGATGTATCAGCGATGTAGCACAAAGGGCGTCATGGTTGAGAAGACATCGACGTTTTTCGACAGGCGTACGGGTTCAGAAGACGTGCTCCCGATGTCGCGTAATGGCTGTCTGAGTTCAGAGCAGGTGTCACCGATGCAGCGCCAAGGTCATCCGGGTTGAGAAGACGTGTCACCGATGTCGCTCTAACGGCGTTCGGTTGGAGAAGGCGTGCCACCGATGTCGAGCGAGGTGTCTGGGTTCAGAAAAGGAGTCACCGGTGTCGCGCAAGGGGTGGCCTAATCGAGACGACGTGTAATGGGGACCTTTGAGGGGCCCAGTAAGGGGGTACCAATTATGGGGAAACAGTGAATGTGGAATAGGCAATGGGGAGCAGTGAAGGGGAGGAGGAGGGACTGTATTGGGGAACCTGTGAAGGGGGGCCCGCTTATCAGTGGGATTTCAGTGCAGGATGGACCGGTAAGGGGGGGGGGGGGGGGAGGCTAAAGTGGAACCAGCAAAGGGATCAGTAGAGGGCGCAGTGAGAATACCAGTAAAGGGGACCATCCTACTATATATAAAAGAGTAAGGTTGTCTCTTTCCTTCCGCCTGTCCGTCTGTCTGTCCATCTGTCTTTTCGTAAACGTCGAGTAACAGCCATCCGGGTCCAGGCGAGGTGTTACCTACGTCGTGTTAGAGGGGTGAGAATACGTGCCGCCGATGTCACGCAAACGGCGTTCGAGTTCAGAAGAGGTGTCATCGACGTCGTTCAACAGACGTCTCGGCTCAGAAGACATGTAACAATGTAGCGCAAAGGAAGTCCGGGTTGAGAAGAGTTCTCATCGATGTTGCGCAAAACACGTCCGGGTTAAGAGCACGTGTCACTGACGTTGTCCAATATCGGGCCGGGTTCAGAAGGGGTGTCACCGATGTCACGCCAGGGGTTCCGGATTCCGAACACTTGTAATAGACGGCCAGTAAAGTGAAGCAGTGAAGGTGGGACCTGTAATGAGGAAAGGTGGAAGGTGGGGGTCCAGTGGAGGAGGACCAGTAAAGGGAGGAGGGTGAGGATGGGACAGGTAATGGGGACCGGTGAATGGGGGGAGGGAGGGGACCAGTGAAGAGGGGACCGGAAAAGGGTAAAAGAGGCTCCAGTGAAACTGAGAGCAGTAGCAAGGACCGGCGAAGGGGGGAGGAGACCATTGAGGGAGCAGTGGAGGGGAACTGGTAATAGGACCGATGATGAAGGGGAGGGGGGTCAGTGAAGAGGGGACCTGTAAAGCGTTGACCAATAAATGGAGACCAGTGAAAGTGGACCAGTGAAGTGGGACCAGTAATGGGGACCGGTGAAGGGGGAGGGCTCCCAGTGAAAGGGACCAATATATGGAGTACCAGTGGAAAACCAGTTAAAGGGGGATCAGTGGGTTGACTAGTGAAGTGGATCAGCGAAAGGGAACAAGAAGTGGACCAGTACTTTCTCTCAGTGTCCTCCAACATAGCGTCAGAAGACGTGCTACAGACGTCGTGCCAGATGTGTGGGAGTACAGAAGACGTGTCATATACGTCGCGACACATGCGTCGGGACTCAGGAAATATGTCATAGACGTTATAAAACTTACATCCGGATTCAGAAGGCGTGCCACAGATAAGACTTTACACAGCTCCATGAGATTTTCAGATGACTTTTTAAATGCCTCGTTCTCACTACCGTTCTCTGGCGGCACATGGGTAGGGAGGGAGGGGGTATTGGAGGAGTGGGTGAGTGGGGAGGTAGGGAGAATGACTAAAGTAATCGGATATTGTGATATTTTTTCCGTCCGGCTGTGAGCGGTATCGAGCGGCCTACCAATACCAATTGATCTCATTTGTGTTTCCGCAGATTAAGCACTTCGTATTAAGGTTATTTCTGTTCCTCTCCATGTATGGAACGAGTGCTTCAGGGAATGAATCGCGCACGTGCGATAGTGGGTGGATAGGCCCCATAGGAGCAGTTTTGAATATTCTACCACCAGACGTTCAACGGCCTAGCGGCCGCCAAACGTCTGGTTGGGGGCTTCGCCCCCAAACCCTGAAACCCTGAAAAACTTCTTTACACAGACGCATACCATGCTGATTCGGTTTGCTCATGTCCGAAACCTTCTGCGATTGTGATACAGCTGCTTCATATAACTGCTCTCTTGAAATGAAGTTCCCAATAAAGTCATCACTGTTAGAAGATGGAAAGAATCACACAGATATCATCCATTGAGGAGATAACCTCTCTCCTATGTTTTAGAAAAATGTTTTCCTCAAAACTGTCAATAATAAGAGATACTAAACGGATAAGCGAACGCGCCTGCCTCTGTACGTCGGTGACACGTCTTGCAATCCCAAGCGGCCTTTGACCGACATCGGAGACACGTCTTCTGAACGCGGAAGCCCGTTGCCCCACAACACTGACACATCTTTTGAATCCGGACGCCACCCCCCCCCCCCTCCCCACCCCACCTTACTGGTTCTCTCGAACAGGTCATCCTTTAGTGGTCCCCTCTTGCCCGCTTCAGCTGCTGGACCCCTTCTTTTTGATTGCCCTTATTGGTAACCATCCTTAATTAACTCCTCCTTTCTTGTTCCCTTATTGGTAACCGTCTACTGAACACCATTATTGGTTTCCCCATTCCCTTGGTCCCGTCTACTGACCCCATTTTAGAGATCCCGTATTACTGGTTCCCCGTCTCCGTGTCACCTCCAGCCCCCCTCCCCCTTCCAGGTCACTTTCACGAATTTCAAGAATTTCACTTTTCAAGATATTCCCCCCCCCCCAAACTTGTCCTCCCACGCTCACGGCGTGACATCGGTGACATGCCTGAACCCGGACATCGTTTAATCGACATCGTTGACTCGTCTTCTAAAGCCGGACGTCTTTTGAAGGACATCGCTGACATGTCTTCTGTACCTGCCCCCCCCCTTCCCCCTTTGCGCGACTTCGGCGACAGCTCTTCCGAACCCGTTCGCCTGTTGCACGACGTCAATGGCACCTCTTATGAACCCGGACGTCTGTTGAACGACGTCGGTGACACCTTTTCTGAATTCGGACGCCTGTAGAACGACGTCGGTGACATGTCTTCTGATGGTGAGTACGAAAGCCCTTTGCGCGACATCGGTGACACGCCTTCTGACCCTCTCGACCTGACATGGGTGACACATGGTCTGAACCCGGACGCCTGTTACTCGACGTCTAGGATAGGAAAGGCCAGACGGATTGGCAGACGGACGGACAGACAGACGGACGGACAGACGGACGGACAACCGCTTACTCTTTTATATATAGTAGGATACCATATCCCGGCATACTATTCTAAATAGCGAAAGGACTTTTTTACTGTAGTGAATGAGAGAAGGCCTAAAGAGGACAAGAAGGGGAACGATGTGTTCTATTTTAGAGGTTTGCGGGCGAAGCCCCCAAGCAGAAGTTTGGCGGCCGCTGAACCTCTGGTAGTAAATAAGAGGGTTTATAGAACTCTGACTCTGATCTTAAATTGGTGTTCCAGGTCAGGCCTAAGATTAGGGAAAAAAGATAAGCATGCTCCACATAAGGTATTTGATTCTTAATTTAAACACTCAAACCTTCATTTTATATATCTTATATTATTCGGTGGTACGTCGGTGGCGATGTCCATTCCTCCACGTGGGGCCACTGGAAACTGTTCGCTTCTGCGAGCTAAGCTAATCACGGACATTCGAGCACAGGCGACAGGCCCTAGTGATAGGCTGGCCTATGGAGATCCCATGTCACATCACATTGTTGATGACGTTAAGTGAGTATCGAGATCTTTCATGCTGAAGTTTTTCATGCTTGCTCTCGCACAGCATGAAAATCTTCGAGCTAATTGTAGATGGACTTATTCGCGATATCGTCCAACTTTCCACCAATCAATGTGGCTTCGTAGCGGGCAGTGGCACCATCGATGCCATACATGCTGCTCGTCTTCTGGTAGAAAGATATCGCGAAAACCGCTGCACCTAGCTCTTCTTGACGAGGAAGCATTTGATCGTGTATCGCGTGAGGTTATATGGTACGCCTTACGACAACACGATGTTCCCGAAGAGCTTATTTAGTGGTTGCGCATACTTTACTCTGATCCAAAGAGTAGTGTGCGAGCGCCAACCGGCACATCGGCGGAGTTTCCTATCTCCGTCGGTGTCCACCAGGGCTCTGCGCTTTCCTCGCTCCTACTCATTGTCGTAATGGATGTCATTTCGAGAGACCTTCAGAAGCCTACCCCTGGACGCTGTTGTATGCAGATGACGTAATGCTTGCAAGCGAAGAGAAGAGCGAACTCGAGCGACAAGCGCAAGCTTGGTACGACCGCTAGGTGATGTTCGGGCTCAAGCTAAACGTCCAAAAATCTGTGTATTTGACGACAGACGTAAACGAAGCCGGGTCCATTGAGATCAATGGCACTACGCTAGTACGAACGACAAACTTCAAGTACCTTGGATCTGCAATTGCGTCTGATGGTAGTCTGACGTTCGAGGTAAACTCGAGCGTGAGCGCAGCGTGGTCCAAATGGCGCTCTTCGACAGGCGTTTTATGCGACAGGAAGATACCGGAACGCCTTAAATCAAAGGTTTATAGAACCATCGCCCGACCAGTAGCGATGTATGGAGCTGAGTGCTGGCCTGCAACCAAGGAGGTTGAACTCGCCTCAGTAATGGAAACGAAAATGCTGCGCTGGACTGCTGGTGTTACGCGTCTGGACCGTATTCGCAACGACGAAATACGCCAGAGGTTTGGTGTCGCTCCAATTGCTGACAAGTTACGTGAAGCTCGCCTTCGGTGGTATGGCCACGTTCTTCGAACTAGTGGTGACACTGTTAGGAAGATTGGCTTTAACATAGATGTGCCCGGAAAACGGCCTTAGGGCGGGCAAGCAGCCTTGGCTTGACAAGTTGCATGTGGACCTAAAGGTTGCTGATATCCATCCCGATCAAGCATTTGATCGCGTAAAGTGGCGTCACTACACCAGAATAGCGGACCCCGTCTAGAAGCGGAACAAACGCTGAAGAAATTCGGTGGCACATCGTTGCAAGAAAAGGAAGAAAAGAATCCAAATGGTTATCACACTGTTCCGACATCAGGATGCACCAGCAATTTGAAAGAAACTCAATCACAGAAAATGTGAGGCATAGTTCATCTCCTTCTTCAGCCTTTCGTTTATGTGATGAGTCACCATTTCCGTTCCGTCTTCCGGCCCAAAAGAGAACGGAACGCGGAACGGAACAAAAGGACTAAAACGGCCGAAAACCGGAATTCAGAACACGGAAACGGAAATTCCGCGCATTCCTCCTGTCAGAAGGGCAAAGGAGAAGATCATCCGGAATTCTACTCCGATCTCTTACATCGCCGCGTCTGTCTGCCACTATGCCATCTCCTGCAGGATAGATACGTCGTGGCCTCTGTTCTCCTTGTCGACCTCCGACACGCCCTCTCGTCTGTGAATAATCGTACAGCACCCGATCCCGTTAATATCGAGCCTGAACACCTGAAGAACCTCCTGTCTGTGCTCATCAACATTCTCGCGCGGATGTTCACACGCTACCTGTCGGAGTGCAAGGTTCCATCTCAGTGGAAGACCAGCAGTCTCCTTGTATAAGAAAGGAGGCGTGAACGTCATTGGCAACAATTCCTTGATCCACCTGCTATACGTGTTCTACCAGCTGTCGCACGAGCCATTCTGAGAGAATTAGCAAAACGAAGGAAGCCATGCGAACAATCAAGATTTCGGAGGATTCAGCTCGATCAAACACATACACTCCATTACGAAGCTCATGCAGCGTGAGAGTACAACCTGTCGTTGGGCCTTGCGCTGATCGACTTGGAGAAGGATCTCGACTGCATCGAAGCTGTATCGTATACCAGGGAATACCATATTCCCAAATCTCTTCAGCGACACCTCGAGAACGTCATGCGCGAACTAGAATGGGAAGACATGGGAGTGAAGGTCGACGGCCGACAGCTGCACCATCTGCGCTTCGCTGACGACATCGGGCTCATGACACCGAGCATTAGCCATGTGGGGACGTTGGACTGCAGGTAAATTTTACGAAGACGATGCTCATGAGGAAAAGACACGTTTTTGATTCCCCATGCTCGTTCAACGGAACGAACACCTCCGAGCTCCAGAAGTCATGAAGAAGACGACGATTGGCTGATTCTGTGCCCACCTCTTCAACCCCTGTGCTAACTTATGCCTCGGAGACCTTGGCTATACGAAGGCAGGACGAACACGCGCTCAGCGTCGTGCAGTGTGAAATTGAGAGGACGATGCTTGAAGAGACATGATTCACGCAAATGAGAGAAAGCCTCAGCACCGAGCTTCGTCGAATTTCGAAAAACAGAGACGCTGTCGCACGGGCCAAGTCGTCGAAGACTAGGTGCGCCGGCAACGTAATGCGCTTCGCAGACATCTGCTCTATGAGAGCCGTCACCGACTGAGTTCCCGAAATGCCAAGAGAACACCAAAGCGTCACGTCAACGCGTTGGTCGGACTTTTTTTGCGAATGACCTGAACGAACGGTATGACGCGGTTCATGTCCATCAAGCGAGGAAAATCCATCGGAGCACTCTGGCACGCGACAGAAGCAAACGGTGACGCTGCTGCTGCCCGCTCGAACATCTCGATAATCAACGGGACGATAGGTGACAAGTGACGAGTGATTGCCCAGCGTGTGTCGGGATTCAGAAAAATAAGGGCACCAGCAGGTGGGACCAGCAACGGGGACCAGTAGAGGGAAAACCACCAGAAAAGGGTCAGTTACGGGGACATATATGTTTTTTCAGCATCGTCCAACGTGTGTCGGAATGTAGAATGCGTCCCAGAGACATCGTTGCAACGTTGTAACACATGCGTTGGCACTCAGCAAACTGTGTCGCAGACGTTATGCAACATGAGTCCGGATTTAGAAGACGTACTACAGATCAGAATTTGCGCAGCATGCGTTGGATTTACACATGATATTTAAAGGCTCCGTGTAACGAGCCTGCGCGGACTTGACTGTCAACCAGTTTCTCTGCCAGAATATGGATAAGGGGGAGAATAACGAATACAGCAATCGAAGGAGTATTAGTGCCGTCGGGTAATAAACGGTATTGATAAGTCGACCAACACCGAATAATCCCTCTTCCCCGCGAATACTTCCTTACCTATATGCTAGCGAAGAAACGGAGTGAGAGCCAAGCACGCTCGTGTGACACTGAGTCCCGACTCACGTGTCACCACGTTGCCACAATGTCTATGACACTTATGCACCCCGACATGTGCCACGACTTGCCACTGACCCGCTTTCAGAAACCCGACGCACATTGGACGATATTGAGAGGAAATACTGGCTCCCCTCATTCCCCCTCCTCCCTCCCTAGTGGTCCGATTTTGCTGATCCCCCTTAATTGGTCCCCTCCTACTGGTCCCCCTTACTCGGAATCCTACACAATTTGGACTTCTGCGACACGTCTTCTGAATCCCGACGCACGTTGAACGACGTCCAGGGCACGCCTTCTGAATCCCTACGCTCTGCACTTGATCACACTCTGACGCGTTGGCCGCTGAATATCTCGGCTGAATATATGGATGATAAGCGGCCAAGGTTATCAATTTGCCAGCAATCGCCTATGGTTAAGCTGAAAGAAAAACCGGCTGGCATACGCCGCACTGTCGGAGACCAGTAAGCAGGGGACAAGTGAAGGGTTGGAGGACCAGTGAAGGGGGGGGGGGATACCAGTAAGGATATGACCTTTAATGGGAGCCAGTGAAGGGTGAGGGGACCAGCAAAGAGGATCAGTGAAGGTGAGACCAGTAACGGGAGAGCTGGGAAGGGGGGGGGGGAGGCAGTAAAGGAGGGATCGTTAAAGGGGACCATTAATGAGGGCCAGTCAAGGGGGACCAATAAACGGTACCACTTAGGTGAGGAGCAGTAGGGGGGGGGGGGACAAAAGGGTGGGGCAGTGAACGGAAGCCAGTGAAAGTGGGACCGGTAATGAGGGCCATTGAAGGGAGACTGCCAGAAGAGGGAGGGGGACCAGTGAAGGGGGGTCAATGAAGGTGGGACCAGTAATGGGAGGGGGATCAGTGGAGTGAACCTGTAAGGGTGGACCATACTTTTTCTCGTCCAACAGGAACGTCGTTCAACGTGCGTCTAAATAAAGAAGATGTGCCACATATCAACAATGCGTGGTATGCGTTGGATTTTCAGATGACCTTTGACAGGGAGCGAGCGTGTGCGAGTAGTCTATGCCTCTCACTCTCACTACTGACTGTTGCTCACTATATTTTTCTGCCTGTCTCTGCCTGCACATGTGTTAAGGGGGGGGGGGGGTACTGTACATATATTGTCGGGGGGGGGGGGGGGAATAGGAAGAATGACTTCGGGAATCGGAGGATTATTATGGCCGTCGGAGGATATTTAGCGGTATAGGCCTATGGCATACCACCGGGGACGAGGCCGGCGACGAGGGGAGCGCTGGAGTTCAAGCGACGAGAGCAGCGGCGGTGTTGGGCGGGGGCGAGAATTGGCACTGGAGCGCGGTTAGGGACGCTTGCGTGCGTGCATGCGTGGTGCATAGGGCCGGGCGACAGCTGGCCGCCGTGCAAAGCGCAGCGACGACCGGTCGCTGGAGGTATGCCCGCTCTCCAACGACACGCAGTGCCGACGTGGCAGCGACAACCGTCAAGCACGCGCTCTCTCCCCATTGTTTCTGACAGGTCCCAACACGAATAGTCGATTACTTGTCCGTTGGCAGTGCCGTCGCCGGACTCGTCGCTGGTGGTATGCCATAGGCCATAGAGTTCCCACAAGATTATCACAATCTGTTCCTCACCACGTAAGGAATGTGTACTTCGGAGAACACATCGGCGTAAGTGGGGTAGAGGGTGGATAGGCTTCTTAGGAGCAGTTTTGAAGAGTGTGCCCTACTGTCCCGCTTTCCCGTAAAACCTGTTTTCCACTGTAACGCGAGTAAGAAGGCCTAGACGGGGTATTCTATTCTCGGAGTTCGGGGGCGAAGCCCCCAACTGGACATAGGCCGCTGAACGTCAGGTTGTATATAATTCGCTTAATGCGTAGGTCACGTTGTCAGTCTTGCTCATTCGACGCCTGCTCTGGTATTCGGTCGGCTTCCCACTGCGGCGACACTTCCTCCACGTTGCCTCGCACATACAAGTATTCATCGTCTATATTCTGCTCTGCTACGCTATATCTGCTTACATGCGTACACCGATTGCACCTTCTACTTCTCGTGGAGCCTTCAAGCGGTCCTGTCCCGACTTCTCTCCTGTTGCACCACCCACCCATCAGTCGTCATGCCTGACCGATGCCTAGGCGCCTTTCATAATGCCGCCGCGTCGCGACGCGTCAATTAAAGGCGCGACGCGGCCAGTCACACCGCGTCCCTAATTTGACGAGCCGCTGCGCGATTGCAGTTAGAAAGGGTGAGCGTCAGCGACAGGGGTGCACGCGAAGTTCTATGCGTTAAATTTTTTTTAACGAAATTTTTAACGGAAAATTTTCGTTAAATTTCTCGTACATCGTTAAATTTCGTTAAAAATACAATTAGCTGCAAACTACTACTTAAAATGAAAAAAATAAGGAAAACCTTATATGTTCCAACTTCAACAGGTCAACAACTAAGTTCAAGGAATGGAGTGTAAAACACTGCGATGAGAAGCAGAAGAGGCTCAACTCAGTTCACCATAGGTCTAGGACGTATCAGTGCTGCTTAAAATTTTGAATTTCGTACAACGAAAAACGTCGTATTGAACATTCATACATCGCGAGCCTCCTATCCGAGCCTATTGGCGCCTAAGTCAGTAGTTGTAGCACCCATATCCACGCTCGTGTGGTTCTTACCAAGCCCGACAACTACTTAATAGGATGAGTCCTCCCTCGAGCCGTTTTGCGCCTGATTATGTAGGCTGTAAGATTGTCTCATACGAGTTCGTTGGATTGAATGCATCAGTTTCTCACGCTCACTCATGCTTCCTACATACCGCTAGGCCTACCAGAGACAGCAAAGAAAAACTGTTGAAAAGTATGAAGAACGATGGAAAGGGGACCTCCTCCCCCTCTCACTCGAGCCGTTTCGTGCCTAATTATGTAGGCTGTAAGTAAGATACTCCTATCCGAAGTTCATTGGATTGAGCGTTGAGCCATCCCCACGTTGATGGTTCATGTAAGTGGTATATACACTATCAACGAAATAAAAGCTGTGGTGAATTTTTGAAGTGCATGGCGCTACCTCATCTTTTATTGCACCACATACTTGCTTCTTGGCTGTGGGCTGTAAGTAAGATACTCTCATACGTGGTCGTTGGGTTGAATGCAGATGTTTCTTACGTCCACCCATGCTTCGTACTCACCGCTAGGTTGCGAACTCAGAGAGTGGGCGTCGTGTCGTAGGATGTCGAACGCAACTGTGACCTTACAATTAGTGCTGCACTCTCTCAGAATAGATTGGGGCATCCAGTAAGATAGAGCAGGAGTAACTTAAGTGTCATGAGTGGCGAAATCTCTGGCATCTTACTCGTCAGCTGGGTTCATTGCGTTTAAAATACTTTGTTCCTGTTTAAAGAAAGATTTTGAATGAACTTCAATTTGATACACTAGCAATGTTTGAAGATTCAACATAGTAATGAGGCGAATACAAGGATTTTTTATTGTTATACGTTGCCGCAAAGGAGTCGCACGCTGCCCCGCCCGCTTCCTAAATCCGTTAACGGCCGCTTAGTTGTTACTACCATTATGGATACATATTAATGAAAAATTAAATGAAGTAATGAGTTTTGGGTATGTTTCGTTTTCATGTTTCGTATTCCGGTTTTCGCTCACTTTTAAGTTCCTCCAATCCATATTCCGTGTTCCGCTTTTCTCCTGAAAAAAAATTCCGCACATCCCTGCTGCTGAATCACACGTTTTCGCGCCCTAGTGGAATAGTGTCGTAGTGACGTTGAATAATTTAGCACGCTGCTGAGGGCTACGTCGATCTTGGCATCTTTTTCTTCAAATTCTCGCACGTGTCTCCGTGCTGAGTGGTCGCTCACTGCACGTCTCTCTGCAAAACGACTTATTATTGTCTTCGTTCGACTTCGCTGGCGTTACCTGACTACTCAAACTATTCCTGGCCACTTCGATTCCGACTCTGATCCTGATTCTGATTCCGTCTTTGTCTACTCCAGTCTCTGCTGCTCGCTCGAAGGGAGGCATCAAGCGTTTTAGCCCTGCAAACTCTCCTTCGTCGCCCTGTATTGATCCTGTTCGTCTTACTGACGCGTTGAAGGAGGTCAACAAGTCCCCTGCGCTGCCGGCTTGCGTCAAGAACGCCTTCAACAGCTTGGTTGACGAGTTGACGTCTCTCAAGCGGGAGCGGGACAAGCTACTCGAAGAGAACCAGATTCTTCTTAGGAGGCTGGGGCTTCGGCCCGATTCTTCTGTTCATGACACTGTTGCGGACGTGCCTGATGATGGTCAAGTTCGAGACCAATCGAACTACTGCCGTTCAACCGACTGACGAGCGATATCTTGAACGCCTTTGATCGATCGTCATCAGTGGAAACCCGGAACTTGGTTCAACGGATATCGAAAGTAGAGTGCGTTATGACTTTCTCAGTGTTAGGAATGTTCTGTTTCACATTGGAGTTGAATGTCTTCCTGTTACTGTATATCGGCTTGGCAGGCCGATTATTGGAAAGCCTAGGCTTCTGGAAGTGGTGTTACCATCCTCATGGTTTCCACGCCTTGCTGTCAAACTGGCCCCACGTCTTCGCTCTTTCCCTGAGAGAGCTGTTAACATTAGGAAATCGCAGGAAGAAAGAGTGCGACGACATGAGGCCTATCGCAGTTCCATTGTAAATTCTTCTCAAAATGTCATGCTCAACACCAGCTCCATTCAGGGAAACTTTCTATCCTTTTACTGATCCTTGGTTCGATGAGGATGAAAGTGATTATTCTTTTGAATACAATCCAAATATCAAGTGTTTAGCATCTAATGTCCGCTCTTTGCTTAAAAATGGTTCAGCTTTGGGATTGACTCTTATGAGAGAGAACTTTGACATTGCCTTCATTACCGAGTCTTGGTTTAAAAGTTCGGTCAAAATTTCCGCTATATTAGGCTTTGCTGACTCATTATATTCTGCCTTTAGGTGTGATAGGCAAAGTAAAAAAGGCGGCGATGTTGTGCTTCTACAGAAAAACATATTTCGGTCAATCAAGTGTATCACGAGTCAGTGTTAGACTAGTTTGTATTCTTATAGAGGATATTCCTTTTGACGTATGAACTGTCAGATTTATCCTGGTCTACCGCGCCCCGAACTGTTTATCGGTTAACTCTTGTCAATGTCGATTATAAGTGATTTCAGCGCCTGTAATCATGCCTGTTTTGTTCTAGATGATTTTAATTTGGCCGATATGTCGCCCAATCTTTCTTACGACCCTCAAACCTCTCAGCTGACCAATGTTTTTACTGATCTGTTAAGATCCCATTCTTTTAGACAACTAGTCCCTCATCCCACTAGATCAATTTCATTCCTAGACTTGGTTTGTTGTAATGCCAAGGATCTCTTCCACGACATTGAGGATGATGCACTTATAGGTTCTAGCGACCATGCTACTGTTGTGTTTAAACTGGACATCAAAAAGGTAGCTCCATCATTTTACTTTGAAAAAGACTTTAGTCGCGCTAATTATTTTCTGTTGAGTCCCACTTAAAAGACGTCGATTGGATTGGATGTTTCGCGACAGTTGGGAACGTTGGCTCAGCTTACGAACTCTTTCTTAGCGTTTTACATCATGTTATTGACTCCTTCGTTCCTCTTCGTGGTATACAGACAAACGCGCTAAGTTGACCTGCTATCTTGTTAGGATGATGCGAAAGAGGGGCATTCTGTGGAGAAAAGCCGTTCGTGCAAATAATAGCATATTATGGGACGAGTTCAGCTGCATTAGTAAACAGGTGTACAAAGCGGGTCTTAAATTTAACTCTTATCTGGAGCATAAGTTGTTTCGCCTGAGCATAATGCGAAATTTTATAGATTTCTGTGCCATAGACTAAAGGGGAATCACAAAATTTCTAGCCTGATTGATGAAGGTGGTAATTTTGTCTACACGGACGCTAATAAGGCTGAGATACTTGCAAAAGAATTCTCTAAAGCCTACTGCACCCATGATCTAAGTAATGTAGAGTAGTGGTGTCTCCTTTTCCAATTCAGGCGGCGGATTTTGGTTCTCTAAAAGAACATATTTGAGATCCTCTCTACTTCCCCTGTCTCGTTTTCTAGAACTCTCGACTTCACTCCCATGTCTTTTATAAAAAGGTGCTTCACCTCATTGCGTTTCCACAGGAGTACATATTCAACCTGTCTCTTACCACTGGTATAGTTCCCGGCAGATGGCGACATTCGTTTGTTACAGCGATTCCCAAGAAGTCTCCTTTCAATTGTTCTGCTAACTATAAGCCTATAAGCCTCACATTTCTTTTTGCTAGAGCCTTTGAAAAACTTCTAAAAAAGCACATTTGAAGTCACCTTGAGCGGACTGATATAATTCCTGTTTGTCAACACGGATTCTGGAAGGGAAGGTCTAGCTAGACCGCTTTGCTGTCCGCACTTAATGACTGGGCGACTGCTATCGAACAAAACAATAATGTGCATGTGGTTTATTTTGATTTTGCGAAAGCTTTTGACAAGGTGTCCCATTCTAGACTCATTGCCAAATTGAATGCAGTTGGTATTGAGTCTTCCATTGTGCGTTGGATACAAAATTTTCTGGCTGATCGAAGCTTTCAAGTTCGCTTTGCTAAATATTACTCTAAGATTTATCCGTGTATGAGTGGTGTTCCACAAGGAGGTGTAATACCTCCTCCACTGTTTTTGATATATTCTTCTGGACTCCCTGCAGAGATTTCATCATTGTTGTCAGCTGTCAAATGTACGCTGACGATGTAAAAATATACATCGCTATAGTCAATCATGATGACACAACTCGTCTTCAAGCTGCAATCAACAGCGTTAGTAATTGGTCGGTCGCAAATGGACTGCCTCTTGCTCCTTTGAAGTCCCATGTTCTTTGCATAGGTAGTGGATTCTTAGAGCCGGCATACTATGTCAATGGTCTTAAGCTTAAACGCGTAAGTAAGTCCGTGACCTAGGCTTTTTGCTTAATAGTAAACTATCTTTTGATCGCCATATCAAAAATATTTCAGCCAAAGCTTTTCACGTACTTTCAATCTGTTCAATGCACTTAGAACAACGGATTCGTCTACACTCATTAAGGCTTACAAAACATACGTTCGTTCCATAGTTGAAAGTGGCACATCAGTTTTCACCCAACACTTGAAGAAGGATATAAGGATTTTGGAAAGTGTGCAAGGCAATTTTACAAGAAAACTGGTGGTACCTTGTTCTGGTGTTGACTACCGATATATTCCTTGCAGTGTGGAAGGACGTAAAATGTTTAGGCGACCTAGTTTGAAAAGTAGAAGACTGAAAAGAGATCTTGTTACGGCCTTCAAAATAATCACTGCAAAAACGAGCGTCATTTCCGCCACCTTCTTTAAATTTTTGCTTTCACGCACCAGAGGTGGTTCCTTTAAACACAAAGCTTCACCTGCAAGATCTGGCATTAGGTCTCGGTTCTTCTACCGAAGGGTTATCTCCCGGCTTAATCAATTGCTAAAGGCGGACTGCCGTTACACTTGAATTCATTCAAAAAACTGGTTACCCTAATGTTGGGCATGGATTCTCATTAGTTGTTATTTTTTATGTTGCTGATTTTATGTGTTTCAGGTGCTTAGTTCTCCGTATTTACTTATATTACTTTCAGGTTCTTAGTCTTAGGCTCTCCAGCCAACCAGTTTCCCACGTTTATTTCATTCCTCACTCATCCTTTGTTCCTAATTTTTTTCTTTTCTTTGTTTCTGGTTATTGCTGTTGTTTGTTTCGTGTTGTTGTGTGTCCACGCTTGTGTAAGCGTGCGTCCATTAAATTAAATAAATAAATAAAATATCTTATTAGACTGCAGGGGAGCAGAAAGAACGGGGAGAGAAGGGACTAAGCACACACTCTGGTTGGCGCTCCGCTATTTCACATTGGATAGCATTCGACGCAAATTGGGTTGGGGGTCACCATTTAGAGCAGCCCCCAAGTGTTGAATACCATTTTTAATTTCATGCGGCACTTTGTGCTGCATGAAATTAAAAATGGTATTCAACACTTGTGTGTCTAGCATTTGATGGACTGTGTTAGACCACTTCTGATGTAATTCGACATTTCTTATGGAGGAGGAAAGCACTGGTGACCCTCCCCTGACCCAATTTGGGCCATTTGACATTTTGGAGAGCCCGGATCTCAGAATAATTCATCTTAGAATCAGCATGCGCGGAAATTTTTTCGAGAAAAGCGGATACGAAATACGTAACGGAAGAGCTCGAAAATGGGCGGAAGCCGGAATGCGAAGCATGGAGACGGAAATGAATGACTCAAGACTCATTATTTCGTCTAATTTTTCGTAAATATACATATATTCATAATGTTAGTAATAACTGAGTTGCCTTTAACCAATTTTGATAGCGGGCAAGGCAGCGTGCGACTCTTTTTCAGCAACATATAACAATAAAAAATGCTTGTACAGCTGCTAGGCCGCTCAACATTTGTTATATATGAAAAGCACTAGGGCCCACTGGACTACTTCGGGAAAGCTCTCAACAAACATTATAGTGCTTTCCGCTTCCCTCGAGTAAGAGAGATCCATTGGAGCACTTTGGCACGGAACGGGAAGATTTAGAGAAATGGGTGTTTCAGTAAAAAAAACTGTCTCCATAATAAAAGAGCAGAATAATGGAAAACTGGCTACCCAATGTTTATCTGCACCCAAGAGAATTACTTTTGCCCCAAAAATTTGGAAAAAAAAAGAAAAAAGATCGCTCTTTTGTGTCATTAGATTGGAAAAAATCTAATGACACAAAAGAGCGATCCTAGCATATAAAGAGATTTCCTCTTTTCAATCTTTTGAACCAGCGTACAATGCTTTGCTGATTCTAGAGGACTAAGTGTTGTATGACTATTCAAGAAATCATAACATTCTCATTGGATACACTAAACTGAAACACTGGTTTTAGAGCATCACGTTATAGATTTTCTGTATGAGTGAGGCACCCGCCTGAACTGGAGAGGGCAGAAACTCTTAAAATCTGCTACATCGGTATTCGGTGGTGATGGTATGTACTTACCCCTATCAAACAAATATAGTGTGATACATTTCGAGGAGACCTATCCAGCTAACTAAGGCTCCTTTTATACTTGCGCCGCCCCGCGGCGCGGCGTGATGGTCGGCATGGCTATCGATTTTTCGCGCCGCGAGGCGGCCCCGCATCGCTTTTATACTCCGCCGCCGCAAAACACCACACTTGACGGAATTTCGGGTTACGGTATTCGGCGAATCGCGCCGCTGAGGGGAAGGGCGCGGCGCACCGCGATCAGCCGCGGCAGGCTCGGTGTAGGGTGGGAGATTTCACCGTTTCGACCAAACTTCTCCTTTTGGGAAGGAGGAGGGGGTATTTAGGGTGCTGATCACGAGTCTGATATCGTTTTTTGAAGTTACAGACGATTAGTAGGTTTGCAGGATTAGGAAGTTTTTATGCGAAATCGGTGACCATGACCTTAGCCCGTACCTTCTGTAACCTAGGAAGAGAATGGAGATCTGTAGACATTCACGACGCTTCGTATACCACGCCAAAGATATGCTTAGTGCACAGTGACCCCAGAATGGCCATATGAGAAAGAATTTTGAGTGATTCTCGACGATGAGTACCTTCCAGCAGTTCTACATTTGGACCCGCACATATCGCAAAATAAAGAGTGGTTTAAAGCCGTTTGCATTGCAGGGGATTCGACTCAACACCACACTCACCAGTTTCAACCGTAGGTTGAGCGAACGACTTCGACTCCAGGCTTAAGAGAGGATTCGGACTCCCCATAGGAATCCCACGACAAACATTGACATGATGCATTGCGCTGATCAGCCAGACGAATCCTTTCTGTTTTGCTCCCTCAATGATTCATGGACCGTTTCCGGAGCACGGGCCATAGTGCGCAGAAGCTCGTGGCCGCGCGTCGCTGACGCTCCCCTTTCTAACTGCAATCGCGCAGCGGCGCGTCAAATTCGGGGCGCGGCGCGACTGGCCGCGCCGCTCCCCAAATTGACGCGCCGCGCCGCGGCGGGAGTATAAAAGGCGCCTAACAAGGAGGCCTCCAAAATTGCGGTGAGCTTTTGCGGTGGAATTTTTACAAGATGTAGGGCCTCGTGGGGGGAGTTCAAAACCATAGAACCACCGATTTTTTCGGAATGCTCTTCTGTGGTCGAAAGAAGGGGTTTGAGGAGTGAACGCTGAGACCATCACGCTTTGCTGCCACCCGACGAATGTGGTTGGTTGGCGCAGTGGATAGCGATAGCGCACATCGTGCGTAACGAAAGGGTTTTACGGTCCAGTCCCACGGTGTCGCCAGCGCTTTTGCACACATAGGGTCGTTATTATTATGCGATTGCGTGTTGAAAGCAGTCAATTTGTACACGATTTGTAGACCCATATTTTTAGTAAGTAACATAGCCCTTTTGTGCTTTCATTTGAGTTATCCCTCATATTGTATTTGCACTGTATCATTCTATTGTATCGCTAACATAAGAATTTTCTTGTTCACATGAAGTAACTGAGTTTGTTGCTGTATACACGGTTACTTCATGTGAATAGGCTGACAATGGAAATCAACAATTATGTTATAGATCTATGAAACATCCAAAACATAAGCGCTTGTCACACCAGCATCATCTTGCCGCTAGGGACGAACAATCTTCCTCTCAAATCTTCCTCTCCAAGGCATCACCACTTCTTCTTCGTTGAAGACATAATCGGTTGGCGTAGAGAAGGACCCCGAGGGATCATCAACATATCCATCTGCCACCCATGTGTATGCCGGACATGGTGCACATAAACAACACAAAAAGGCTATATTTGCTTACTAAAGCAATAATCATGTTCAAATTGACTCCGATGATCACGCAAGCACATAGTGATAACGATCCGAAAACTTGGCGACGCCGGGGACCGAGCCATAAGCCCACCCGGTACGCCCGAGAGGCGACATCGCTATCCACTGCACCAACGAACCACATTCTAAGGGTGGCACCAAGGCGTGATGAACTCCGCGCTTACATTCTCAACGCCTTTTTTCGACCACAGAAGAGCATTCCGAAAAAAATTGACTACCGTTTTGGAGGACTCTCCACACAGGACTCTACACCCTGTAAAAATTCCATCGCAAAATTCACCACAAGTTTGAAGGCAGGGTCTAGCGTGGGGTTCGATTTTTGCTGAAAATTTACGACCCCTTCCCCTCCGAAGCGGAATTCGTACGACCCCTCCCTCCTTCTTCCACTGTTTTATTCCTTATATATCTTGAATTCTTCAAGGTTTCATGAGCATTTTGAACCCTTTAATAGGTTCTTATTTTCAGGAGCGGCTTCGACACAATAGAACAATGAAAAGAGTTCAATGAACAATAATAATTTAATGGCATAATAAAGCTGAATACTATTTTTCGACACTTTTTTCGACACAAATAAAGTTTTTCTAGTATCAGTATCCCAATCATCACTGTTTAATTTGTGCAGGTGTTTTTTTTTTCAGGACATCATGGACACGACACATTTTTCTACCTGAAAGAGCGACGTCCGCATCTGAAACTTTGCTCTGTAATAGTATTATATAAAATTTTGAGTGTACCTTCTCTGATGAGGCAGGTTCTAAAAGTAACATCTTCCATGTGATTAGTGTGTCGATATTTTTTCGGTAAATCGAGACGTCTGATCATATAGAATATCGTTTCAGAGAAACATAGTTTTATCACTGTGTGTCAAACGGGCTTACAATTTTATAGGGTACGATTTCACTTTCTGATGCTGTTTCCTGCAGGAGAGAAATTGCTTTTCGAGCAAGTTCGTCCTTCGGTTGCCAATCCGTCATCGATTCGAAGAGCGCTTCAAAAATCTTGTAGGGAAAGCACTTAGGTCGTCCTCAGTAATTAACACTTGAAATTTTATAGAGTGCAATTCTAGAAGTAGATGTCGCTCATCAAGCAGAAAACTACCGTGTCCATGACGTCCTGGGAAAACCTGAAAAAATGAAAATCTCTCATTGACTCTAAATCTGCAGACAGGAAATCTTTATTTTTCACTGAACAGTAATCGGCATTAAAAAAATTGATATTCAATCCTATTTTTTTGACTCCAGGAAACGCAAGTGCTTGTATATCTCCGCATTGTCGTAGTCACACCTGGAAAAAACAACTTATTAATCGATGCAAACATCATCTAAAAACCTGAATTTGGAGAGAGTCCTCTGCCAAAACCGAGAGAGTACAACCCCCCCCCTCCACTCGAGGCTACAGTACGACCCCCCTCTTCGATTCCGAACCTCAGGCTTGACCATGTTTGGAGGATCTCCGTGTTTGTTCGACAGTTGGCGTTTGGCGTTAGCGACAGTGCTACTCATCCTAATGGCGACAGGTCTCTTCGACATGGCCTGGTTCCCTAGACCGCTCGACACAACTAAAGCGTATTTGGTGTCGGAGTTGACACTGCTGAGCTCCGTGGAAAACAATGCCACGCCAATGCAAACGATTTTTGGAGATCGCGCATGAGAGGATGTGAACTGTGAGTTGGAAAGAACACAGTAACCAACGCTTGTCCCGACAAACGCGATGCTCTTGGCTTGGGCTTGGGAGTGTTGTCTATCTTGACAATCTTCTTCGGTGGAACTTTTACAAAGTATGCTGCTATCCCGACGTTACACACTGCGGCGACCGTAGACAAAATCTGAAATCGCTATTCTTTTACCTGAAAAATGAAGAAATGGCTTGTTGAACAGGAAATCGGGGTACAATCTGAAGCAAATCCATATACCCTCCCATTCCCAAAATCGACACAATTGTCTAAAAGCGTCTATAGTTAAAAGGATGGTCACGTTCATAATATGTACAGCTGCAATTATACAGCTGTGAACACCTGCATTTTTGCTTTATCTCGAATGAAAGCGAAATTTGGTTATGCTATGTAGTTTTGCATGCCGTTATATGACATCGGCTCTAATTTCAACAAGCTTTGACGTCTTAATTACTTCAAGCATTTTCGCGAAATTTTCTTATTTCAACCCTTAAATTCTCATTTTTATGTGTTTTAGCAAGCGTTATACTCCGTGACATGATAGCAGTGATGAACTCATTTTTGCTCCTCCTTTGGAGATGGTTAGTCGGCGCTCTTGATACTGGAGTGTCGCAATGGTTCTGACCGCTCTTTTTATTAGCTATCCTAACGATAGACCTAAGGTTGGTACAGATCTCATATACGGGTAGCTGTTTTTTTTTACCTGACAATAATTGGAAACGACGCTTAAGTATTGCCGTTCTTACAAGTTTGTATGAAATACTTTCACTTGCTAAACTGAATAGGTTTTGATTCACCTACCCCACCGCCTTCGTTTCGGCAAAACAGCGGTGATACCGACATTGTTAAAAAAATCGTAGTTGCTCAAAAGATAAAGGATGATTATGGCGATAATCAATCCTTTTTGGACAATCTACGCATTCTACTTTTGCAGAATGTCGTAAGTCGATTTCTTTTTCTTCTTCTTCAGCGTTTGTCCCGATTTCCTGGAATACTGGTGCCACCTTTCCCGATCAAATGGCTGATCGGGGTGTGACCTAACCATCTTCAAATCCTGATTCAACATTTCAATCCAGGGCTGCTTTGGTGTCCCTCGTGGGCGCTTTCCGGACACCTCGAAGTTAAGGCCAGTCCTTCGGACAGTGACACTGCTTGCGCGAAGAACATGGCCGTACCATCTCAGACGAGCTTCATGCAATTTCTCAACTATCTTTGCCGAGTAGAGTCGTCGCGCACACGGTCCAAACCTGAAATTCCGGCCGCCCACCGCAGCGTCTTCGTTTCCATTATGGTGATGCTCCTTTCAATTTCTTTTGTAACGGGCCAGCACTCAGCTCTGTAAATAGCTGCAGGTCGCACGACTGCTCTGTAGATCTTGACATAAGCCGCTCTGGTATCTTCTTGTCGCAGAGCACTCCCGTCAGAGAGCGCCACTTGGGCCACGCTGCACTCACGGGTGAATTGGCTTCAGCGAGTAGACTACCATCGGATGCAGTTGCTGATCCCAAGTACTTGAATATCGAAGTACGTGGCAGCTCAATGCCGTTTACCTTAATGGAGCTGGACTCATCTTCTTCAGTCGTCAAATACTCGGTTTTTCTTGCATTAAGTTTGAGTCCAAATCTCTCCAAGCGATCGCACGATCGCACCAAGCTTGTATCTGCCGCTGGAGTTCAACCTTATCTTCGCAAGCATGCATTACATCGTCAGCATAAAGCAACGTCCAAGGGGCTGGCCGCTGAAGATCACGTGATATGGCATCCATAACGACAATGAAGAGCAGTGGGGAGAGCGCAGAACCTTGATGTACGCCGACAAAAATGGGAAACTCCATCGAAGTACCTGCTGGCGCTTGGACTCCACTTTTTGGACAAGAGTAGAGTAGCCGCACCCAATCAATAAGCTCTTCAGGAACATTATGCTGTCTTAAAGCACACCATATCACTTCACGCGGAACGCGATCGAAGGCTTTCTTCAACTCGAGGAAGGCAAGATGTAAGGGCTTCTGTTTCTCGCGATGGTTTTCTATAAGTAGACGAACGGCGTGTATGGCATCGATGGTTCCACACCCAGTTACGAAGCCACACTGGTTGGTAGAAAGCTGGACGACGTCACGAATCGTCCACATGCAACAATGCGCTCAAAGATCTTCATGCTATGCGAAAGCAAACGAATTGGACGGTAGCTTGCGCAGTTTGCTGGACCGCCCTTCTTCTTCTAAATCGGAATTGTCTGCTTATCTGCCAACTATCAGGTACTTTCTTCTCAACCACTTGGTTAAAGAACATCGTCAGCCACTCAGCTGGGTACCAGGATTTGGACTTCCACAAATCGGCCACCAGATCACCAGGACCCGTTGCCTTGCCTGGCTTCATCTTCCATAAAGCCGCCTCTGTCTCCACAGTAATTTTCTAAACGAGACCGGTTAGAGAAATCACTGTGGAGGACACGGGAGGAGCAGAAGGAATAGCTGAATGGGCAAACTCTACCGTCGAGATTTCCTCGAAGGATTTTCGCCATCTATTCAAGGCCATTTTGCGGTCCATTAGGAGATGGCCATTCTCATCATTGATGCCAAAGAACTTATCAACATCCTTGGTCTGGCGATGACGGACCTTGGCGAGTCAATAAAAAAATCGCTCACCATCGCGCGACTCAAGTCTCTCGTTGACATCACCGTAATGAGTGGCAACTACTGCCCTCTTGGCTGATTTCTTCGCTTCCTGGTACAAGCGCCATTTTTCGGCTTTCTTGTCTCTGAGGAATGCATGGAATAACCTATTCTTCTCACGGACTTTTTTCTTAACCTCGTTAGTCCACAGCCATGACTGTCTGTCGACCTTACGCCGTCCCGGTTTCGTAGTGCCCAGTTCGGAGCGTGCAGCATCTAGCATGGCTTCGGTGACACCCCACCAGTTTCTTCGACGCTCGTGACCGTCGGCAACCGAATGCGAGATGTCACAGCTGCTTCATTCTACTTCAACCGCCACCACTTCATTCTTGCTGGTCGGCAACGCTTGATCTGCCTTGCGCTCAGAGGAGCGATTTTCATAGTGCAGATCAGCGGTCGATGTTGCGTGCGACCGTCTCGAACGGCACGATCTTCGCATCAGTGACTAGCCCTTGGTCTCGATTCCTCACAAGGACAAAGCCGATTTGCGTTTTAGTGTTTCCGCTATAAAACGAGATTAGGTGGGAGACACGTTTTCGAAACTTCGTGTTTACGATGGTGAGATCGTGCGACTCTGCATACTCAAGTATCGACTGTCACCATCGACGTTACGTGACCCGTAACCGTAACCACCATGACAGCAGTAACCGTTTTTTGTTGCTCCAACGTGAAAACTAGGATCACCTGCAACAAATAGTTACGTCCAGCGACGGAACTTCTGCTGTCTTCTCATCAAGCAGCTCCAAAACTCATCCCTGTCTCTTTCGGAGTAACCAGTCTGCGGAGCATACGCAGAGAAGAGGTGATACATTCGCCGTTCAGCAACGACAACTATCTTCATCAGGCGGTTGCTGAAACGCACCAGAAGTCAACCTTTCTTCGCTCCAGTGCCTCTGCTAACTCAAAGGAGCGGCCGAACAACGTACCCACATTCAGCGTTGCCACGCGAGTCTTTCCTACGTTGCGGGACTTTTGGACTAATACAGTTGCTCCCCGATACCGTCCTCGCATCAAGGACCCTCGCATATTTCACACACTTGCCGGGCTTTGAGAGTGCGCGACAGTTCCCTCGAACGCCGTAGCATTATCTCGCGATACAGTACCATCAACCATGTGATGTGACATGGGATCTCCATAGAGGGCCTGTCACAAGGGCTTGTTGCCTGCACCCAAGTGTCCGTGTTTGGCTCGGCTCGCAAAAGCGGGCAGTTTCGAGAGGTACCATGTGGAAGGACGGACATCGCCACCTCGTAAAGGCGATTTAAATGCGTATTTGACAATAAAATGACTTGTGGTGTCCAGCCGATAAAAAATCAGAATTTAACCCTTCCCAGGCAAGTATGACACCAATTCGCCAACCTGGGAAGGTAGAAAGACTGGTGTTCTGTGCAGAAAATCCGGACCAAGAACCTGTAATCGGATCCCGGCACCTATTCCGACTGCGCTCTGCGCACCCGATGATCGTCTGCACCTTCTGAATCCGATCTGATCAAGTTTCCGGCGAGCTATGTCAACACGTGTGGTCGTTAGTGAGTGCACCATTTTCATTCCAAAATGGACACCTTCCAGGCTATGCTGGACACTTCAAGTCAAGGTGGACAATTTCAACATGACCTCAATTCTTTCCAAATGTAAGCGGAGGTCGGCTCATAACGCTAGTATCTCAATGTGGAGCGCAAGGGAGAGAGAGGGAGCGTTGCGTTCTCTAATACTATGGTTTTGTTCACAATATGCATTGGATGCGAAAGAATCATTTTCAGATATCCGATTCGGGACTCTATGTATGATAGATCCGAATCATCCAAAAATCCTGCGCCCGCGAAATTGCCATTTTCCGAGTCATCCAATTATCCGAAGATTTTTGATCGGATCCAATGTGTAGTACGAACTTGGCAGTTAATGTAACTCTGAGGCTTGGGCAAAGATGCTTTTTAAGAATTAATTTTTAGACCTAAATTTTTTAAAGATTATATTCACCTACTCAAGGCTTCCCAAATAAACGATGGTTATATTCGTAGCGGAAATGTTCTTTCTAACAATTGCTTTCGCTGCACTACTAATTCATGCGCGACTTCCAGTAGCAATCAAGTAAAATTTTCCAAGAACTAGGCACGTTCTGTTGGGTGACACACAGAGAAACGCTTGTCTTTCTCATTTAGAAATAAACTAAAAAAATTTAACGTTCATATGTCGTCAAGTTTTGGATGCGCTGTTCGACAATTATCGAACTTTGAAAGAAGATATAAAAAATAATGAAATATTTGTTCTGTGTCTTGGAGTCCAACACTTTAATTTGGACTTGATAAAAATTCAGCGTGATTCGAAAGGTGTCAAACTCGTTGTGGAAATTCTACACGTTGAAAATGACAGACACAACGAACACAAACACGCAGACTGTTTACCGCGACTATAGCGCTAGCAGTGAGATCGTTCTCTACAATACCGGCCTTAACTTTTGGCCATTGGGCGGAAAAAGCGAAAAAACCGCCTTTTCCGCCGCTTCTCTGCAGCGCTCTTCAAATTGAGCGCAAATTGAAACACATATTCGTGATCAGCACCGAGCCCTCTTCCCGATGAGCTGAAAAGCGCATAGCGAGCGCCTGAAATGTAGTTCAGTGACCTAATTTCTGCCCGGCGCGACTGACCCCTGTCCTCGCGGGAGATAATTACACCCACAGCTCCCAGGTGGCTAATGAAGTAAGAGATTCGGCCTTTTAAAGCCTAGTTTCTACATTATATACATAGTCATACATAGTTCTCTAGATTTCCTAGTATTTCACGATCACAATGATCTACTTTCTTAAAGGATCCGACAATTCAAGTGTTGTTATTTTCAGAAAATGTCTCCGCTTTGGAGGACTTTAATTTCGACATATCAAGCTTGTATGTGCTTATACTCGTTTGTTTCGTTGGAGACGAGAGTGGAAATCTAGCTGCAAAGTTGAAACCTTTAGGGTTGAAATCGTTAGCAATTGTAAGCTGCCAAAGTTGCCCATATGGCACTTCTTCTTAGTTAGTCGTACACTTTTCGTATCATTAAAGTGGGCACAAAAAGGTTTCTTTGAAGAAAGAAACATAGGTATTTGGAGGCCTATGAAAACACCTTATAGTCTACCATAGGTAGGATTTCGACTGGCCTGGAGGACATTTTGGCCATGCAGTTACAGAGCAAACTCACTTCAAATGCTAACTGAGTGTTATTTTAAAAAATGTCCAAAAACCGAAAACTTGTCTACGCGACCATTCCCTAGTTAATTCTGACTCGAAGGGTAGCTCGATTTCAAATTTTCGTTTATTTTTACCTGTTTATCACTAGTCAAATGTACCATAGCCCTGGTCGGGATCCAAATTAGTTCCGGAGCCAGTCCGCTCTTCTGCCTCTGTGACCCCTCGCGCCATCTGGGGGCGCCGTAAATCGCCTAACTAGAGTTTTCACACTTCCGGTGCCGCGGCGCCACATTGATCCTTCCAAACGAGGGTGGGGTAGAATACGCGGCGTACACCAAACAAGGTTTTGACAATTACGACCTCTCCCTTATACTTATACGCTTGTATTTTTCATTTCGCATTTACGCTTTAACATTGTTTAGATGCGTGGCGCATCCCAGAAAGACTGCTCGAACTCGCTTCACTTTCACAACGCCCTCGAAACTCATGCCTTCTTTCTCCCAGTCACCCATTATTATTTCTCACCAACAGTACATCTCATGGAAGAAAGTCCTAGAATGACACTTAGATGACTTTATGAATGCTGGAAGCATTGCAAGGAACACTTAAATTAGTTAGGTAGTAGATAAACACCTCTGAGCCTGCCAGCATCGTAGCTAGATTAGCCCGGTCCTCAGTGAAATTGTGACTGTGTCCTGGACTCTCAGTGAAAAATTCCATTTCCTAATAACTCTAGGATGGGTCTCAAGAAATTAGTTGGATCTCACTGATGTATCTCAAAATGTATTTGAATTAAATTACCGTTTCATTAAAATTACATCGTAGAGTATAAAAGGCTGAGTTAGAGAGTCCTTGCTTGGGTTTTTTATTTTTGCATGGTTAAGTCCCACGGAGTGTCGTTGAGACCACATAATTGCGAGACTTTGACAAGTCGTTTGAAGTACATCGCGCGGTCTCATCTTTTAGTGCGCTATATGCTTGCTTCTTCGCTGTGAGCTGTAAGATTCTTTTTATTCGCTTGATATCGTTAGTTAAACAACAAATACAATAGTGAGGAACACATATATACCCACCATAGTGGTTAATCTAAGAGCCATTTACACTATCAATCTCATAATAGCTACGGCGAACTTTTGGAGTGGATGGCGCGATCTCATCTTTTAGTGCGCCTTATGCTTGCTTCTTAGCTGTGGGCTGTACAAATCTCCCATTCGAAGTTCGCTGGGTTGAGCGCATGGATCGGTTTCTCCCGCCCACCCATGCTTCCTGTTCATCGCTTGGGCACTCTTCCAAGAGGTTCTGATTTTTATTCGATTGATAGCGTAATTTAAACAATAAATACATCAGTAAAGAACACACAAACCCCTACTTTGGTGGTTCAAGTGGCATTTACACTATCAATCAAATAATAGCTGCTGTGAACTTCTGGAGTGCGTGCCGCGATCTTATCTTTTATTGAGCCATATGCTTCCTTCTTCGCTGTGGGCTGAAAGATTCTCCCATTCGAAGTTGTTTGGGATGAGCGCAGCTAGGCTACGTCCCTAGCGTGGCCCGCGGGCCGAGCCGGCGACCGACGCTGGTGTAGTTATAGAGGAGAAACTTTCCTTTGAGGGCGCCATCAGTATATGTAAAAGAAGTTATGTAACAGTATTGGAATGAATGCGTGGCTCATCCTAATGGGTTGGTTGTAAACAGGTTGAGTCATAAATTTTGCAACATTCTTGTTTTTTCTGGAACTCAAAGTAAATCTGCTGAAGTACTACATCGTATTCAATCAATAAACTCGCACGTCTCGTGTCTTCCACGTGATTGTCAAGTTCTAGACATTAAAAGAAGCACGGCACAGGTTAATGTGGCGAGGTAGTAACAAGAATGTGATAAGCATTCGGCTCATGCACTCAATCGAGCCTGAAATGCAAGGTTTCAGACGGGGGCATGGCGCAATCTTGACCATTTGTACGCCAAAAAAATCTCGTCACCCTGTGCTTTCATATGAGTCTCAAATTACATTTTTGAGAGACCCTGTACAAGGGAGTGACATCCACAGATATGCCTGATAATTTTTATTTTGACTGAAAAAGTGGTTTATATGGAGAGATGTTTGAATTTAAATACCTGCAAAAACTGCCCACAAGTGTTTCAGAATTTTGTAATGAAATAGTACAACTAAGTCATTCAAAAAATCCACGAGATAAGGCAAGGCCAAACATGGGACTGATCTTAAGAGGCCGATCGGTGCTGCTTTTATTATATTGCTCCAGTGAGGTAGTGCACTGTCACTGGGTATCGCACGGAGGTGTGAACCGAGCAGAGGTCGCCCACGACTCACCCAAGAATTTCGAAAATGCGTGGCGCATCCCGGGGGCCTGTGTAGTGCAGTCGAGGAGGCCAGTCTGAGCAACATTTTAATCCTGAATGCAGTTTAGGATCTCAGTTCTACTAGTTTTCTTTTTGAAGCGGTTCGATCGTTAAGGAAGAATTCTAGCCTCCTGTAACTAGGAATGCTAGGCCTTCAGTAGCATTCACCAGTGTAAGCTTAAGAAAATAGAAATTTTCTGACATATGAGTGGTATGGGATGCGCCATGCCTTCATCTGAAATTTTGCATTTTACACTCGATTGATTGTGTTTCGCTTGAATACTTGTTAAAGCTTTTTGACAAAAAGGCCGTTTCGATTGATTTGTGCTTGTTTTAAGGTTTAGAACTTAAAAACACATTATTGCCTGCAAAAAATGAATGGTATCCTAAAAATGCATGCACTATTTGAAAGGTTCTAACATTGCTGCTATTGAAGCTTTTCAAGATGTTTGAGACTCATATGAAAGCACAGGGTAACGAGATTTTTTTGGCGTACAAATGGTCAAGATTGTGCCATGCCCCGTCTGAAACCTTGCATTTCAGGCTCGATTAATTGTGCATGAGCTGAATGCTTGTCACATTCTTGTTACTACCTCGCCACATTAACCTGTGCCGTGCTTCTTTTAATGTCTAGAACTTGACAATCACGTGGAAGACACGAGATGTGAGAGTTTATTGAATGCACAATTTGAATGTGAGCAGAGTTCCCCATTTTCCAAATCGGATTCAGTGTACTGATGAAGCAACTTTCAACATTCACGCCTTCGACCTGGCTCCTACCCCGACTGCTCTACAGCGTGCTCAAGTACGATAAGAAAGATAAGAAATGATAAGAAATATTGGGCTGATCACTTTCTTCTAAAAGTTCTATTTCTGTTTCTATGTTCTATTTTTATTTATAAGCATACATGCACTGTTTAAGCCAAATAAAAAAACTCAAACTGTCTCCTTGGTTGGTATCTATAGAAGTAGAATGCGTGGCGCATTCCAAAAAGGGATTCAATAAAGCCATATGTCATCCTTAATTACTATCAATGTCGAAAACGAAGCCGCAGTGACTAGTATGAAAGACCCGGCCCTAGTCCAGCTGTTAGTTACATGAGAATGGGTTCTATTCCATCCCACTAGATTGCACCAAACATTTTTCCCTTCCCCACCCCATCATGCTTATGATACTGTGACGGCAGTGCGTTCTACCACCATGCAAACTTTGCAATGGAAACGCACAACACGCGTCCGGTGCTCCTCATGATGCGCTACAAGCTACAGAATCAACATTTTAGTGAAACGCCCTGCAAATAAATAAATAAATAAATAAATATGAAAGACATGTTTCTGGTAAGATGGAGAAAACACGAAATGGAAAATAGAAGCATGTTAAATGAAAGGGGGAGGTCGATGTTATCCAAACCTTATTTGGTGTACGCCGCGTATTCTACCCCACCCTCGTTTGGAAGGATCAATATGGCGCCGCGGCACAGGAAGTGTGAAGACTCTAGTTAGGCGATTTACGGCGTCCTCAGATGGCGCGAGGGGTCACAGAGGCAGGAGAGTGGACAGGCTGCGGAGCTAATCTGGGTCCCGTCCAGGGCTATTGAATATTTCACTCGTGATGAACTGGTACAAACGAACCAAAATTTGAAATCGAACCACTCTTTAAGTCAGAATTAACTGGGGAATGCTCTCTTAGATTATTTTTCCGTTTTTGAACAATTTTTAAATGGCACTCAGTTAGCATTGGGGTGAGTTTGCCTCATAACTACATGGCCAAAATGTCTTCCAGCCTAGTCGAAATTTCACCTATTGAGGACTATAAGGTGTTTTCATAGGCCTTCAAATATTTGTGTTTCTTTCTTCAAAGAAATGATTTCGTGCTCACTTCAATCATGCAAAAAGTGTGCGGCTAACTGCAAAGAAGCGTCATGTGGCCAACTTTGCCGGGGTATAATTACTAGCGATTTCAACCCCAAAGATTTCACTTTTGCAGCATGATTTCCACTGTTGCCTTCAACGGGACAAACGAGTATAAGAACTCATAAGCTTGACGTGCCGAAATTATAGTCCTCCAAAGTGGAGACATTTTCTGAAAATAATAGCACTTAAATTATCGGATCCTTTAAAAAAGTGCATCATTGTGATCGAGAAATGCTAGGGAATCCAGAGAACTATATTGTACTACTAATAAAGTAGAAAGTAGGCTTTAGTAGACCGAATCTCTGCCATCATTGGCTGCTTAGGAGCTGCGGGTGTAATTATCTCCCGCGAAGGAAGAGGTCAGCCGCGTCAGCCAGGAATTAGATCACCGAAGTGTTTTTCAGGCGCTCGCTATGCCCTTTGGAGCTCATCGGGAAGAGAGCTCGGTGCTGATCACGAATATGTGTTTCAATTTTCAATGCGCTCAATTTGAAGAGCGTTACAGAGAAGCGGCGGAAAAGGTGTTTTTTTTTTCGTTTTTTCCGCCCAATGACAAAAGGTTAAGGCCGGTATTGTATGTATAGACCCAAGCAGAAATCGGTTCCTTTCGATATAGGGAACCCACCGCGCATCCTAGAATCGCCCTCGACCTTCTTCTAGAAGTTGGCGGAGAGAAAAGGTACAACAATGCACCTCCAGACACATTGAATACAAGCGAGAACACGAGTATCACAACAATCTTGAAAAAAACTGCAATTTTTTGTTCATTCGTGCGTAATTTCTTTACCTTGTCAGTTCCAGAACAATTGACAACATTTGACAAACAAAAACCTACAACAGAAATTGGTAAGCTTGCGGTTAATTTGTCAACAGTGTGTATTAAAATCGAGGCGAACACGCAGACAACTGCCACGCCGTGTAGTACGAGGGCGATTGTTATCTAAAACAAAACCTGACTTGGCTAGGACGCAGCAAACGTCGTAAAGTGTTCTACAATGTGAGGAAAGACATTTCGTCCGTCTGTCAGAATATCTTCCATCCCGCACAGTAATTGGAGAAGGTTTACACCTTGATAGGTATCCTAAATCTCTGCTCTTGGGCAAACCTTCAAGGAGTGAATCAAACCAGTAGATAGTGGTCAAGCTGCACAGCAAATACGAACGTATTGATTGACAAGGTTATAAATAAATCTAATTCCTTTCGGAGCTCACCGTTTCAAGGAGCGGCATAATTGTCGACATACACGTTTCGTGATTAATAAGTAAGCAATATGGATTACTTGTCACGGATTTCTGAGAAAAGCCCAGCCAACAATCAGGTCGGTCCCTAGATATGGATACGATTCTACCGTACAAGCACAATTTCTATACCGTAATCTTTTGCTGTCTGCGCCCTCCTAGCCGCGCACGGCCTTACCGCATAACCTTATGCCGAACGGAGTCGCAGGTGGATGTGCAGGTTTGCGGGATACTGTATCGTGCGGCTGCAGCCGTTGTGTGGACCAGGGATGGGCGGAAATTTTGAAAATTTTCCCAGAAAACAGAAAACAGAAAATCGTTTTCGTCAGAAAACAGAAATCAGAAAACAGAAGAGCCAAAAACGCCAGAAAATCAGAAAACAGAAAATTACAAAATTGTCACACGACCTAATTTTTTTACCCAAAGATCCATATTTCCACTACCAAATGCTTTTGTATGATTAGAAACGTAGTCGTAGACCAGCGTTTTAATTTTCAAGCGTTTATAAAAATTTCTGTTAAACTCCAGTGCACTGCAATCAGCAAGTTGTAAATCTGGACTGATAGATCTTAGGAATCTCTACCCTTGAAGTATACAACATGGTGGGATTACTCATCAGCTCCGTTTCATCGCTTACGCCTCAATTAGATAATGTTCCCACTAGTAAGAAACTGGCCTTTTAGAGTACCGAACACGATGAAGGCTCAGTGATCACTGTTTGCATGTTTCAACACAATTGCATGAGTTTGTAGACACACTCTCGCAACATACTCTAAATCTGTGCAGAGATTCGTTGAGTATTACTGGCTCCGCCAGAATCTGTACTCCTAGTTCGTTTCGTTCTTCGAAAATACCTTTCCTTGTAAGTGGCCTAGTTTCGGCGTAGCTGAAAATTTTCATGCCAACTTAAATGCTCTTTACAGCAGCTAGTTACTACTTAGCTGACTAAAGATGTTGTGTATTTCACAGAACAACACGAGATTGTGACTGAAGGGGCTGTCAGCGCAACAGGTCTTGGGCGAAGGTGCTTTCTTGAATGCGTAGACACCATATAACAAAGACCCTCTCCATCACATTATTATTATTATTATTATTATTATTTCTCCTCATTCTACATATCATATTGCATCTCATTGGAAGATCAGCAGAACCGCCTTGCAGAGGAGTGCACAACATTAGCAACAATCGCCCGATCTGCCTAATGCTCGTAGTTTACAAGCTGTTCACTCGAGTCATCCTGAATAGGGACAGCCATGCGAACAGGCAGGATTTTGGAGAGGATTCAGCACGATCGTCCACACACACACCATTACGAAGCTCATCGAAGTATCGCGAGAGTACAAGGTGCCGCTGTGCCCTACGTCATGAAGAAGGCATTCAACTCTGTCGAAACTGAAATCGAAACCCTGCTCACTCGGGGCGTTCCTACTCTGTACGTCAGAGTCTTTCGAGAGCTGCACAGTGGATTCACGACAAAGGTTCTAAATTCTACAACAACGTCGTTGCTAACGTGAACAGAGAGGTTCGACGAGAGGGTATTATATCCCCGGTTCTCTTCAGCGCCACCCTCGAAAACGTCATTCGTGAAGTAGAATGGGAAGACATGGGAGTGAAAGATGACGGACGACAGCTACACCACTGAACACCGAGCATCTCTCAGGCAAAGCGAATGCTGGCCGACTTCGATCGTGTATGTGAACGTTAGACTGCAGCTGAATCTTGCGAAGACAACGTTCATGAGGAACGGACGAGTTTCAGATGCGTCATCCTCGCTCAGCGGAACGAACATCCTCGAATGCTCCAGATACGTGTATCTGGGTCAGGAAGTTAATACGGTCTACGATCAGCGCCGGAACTGAGCAGGAGGAAACGAGCAGCTCGGGGAGCTTTCAAGAGTGTTGAAAGAGTCGTGTAGAAGACGAAGAATGTCCGGCTCCGCACTCACCTTTTCGACTTCACTGTTCTTCCTGCCCTAATATACGCATCAGAGACCTGGGCTCTACGAAAACAGGATGAACAAGCGATCAGTGTCGCGCAGCGTCGAATCGAGAGGACAATGCTCGGAGTGACACGACTCAAGCAAGTGAGAGGAGGCCTCGAGACTTCCGAGCTTCGCCGACGTTCGAAGATCAGAGACGCTGTCGCATGGGCTAAGTCGTCGAAAATTAGGTGGGCCGGCCACATAATGCGATTCGCAGACACCCGCTGGACGAGAGCCGTCACCGATTGCATTCCGCGGGATGTCAAGAGAACACCAGGATGCCCAACAACGCGTTGGTCGGACTTCTTCGTCAAAGCCCTGAACAAACAATATGACGTTCTTCATGTCCCTCGAGGATCCATTGAAGCACCCTGGCCGCGGCATGGACGTATGGAGACGCAGCTGGTGCCCGCTTGAACAACTCGATGATCAATAATGGGACGATCAATGGGATGATATAGTGATAAATAAGAAATTTCGTGTAGGACTGCAGCAAAAAATAATAAAAAATAAATAACTAAAAGGTAACTAAAACTTTTCTGCCTCTTACTAATTGGTGACACCAAAAGCTGAGCAATCTTGAGATTTAGAAAAGCAGCTTCGACAAAGGCTCTGCAGGAAGCGGTATTGGGAATGACCGGTCAACAATGTTCAATTTCTAAAATGGAGGTGGAGAATAACCCTACCCACAGTAACTCTAGGACAAGTGGTCAGTCAATACATAATTAAATGCCCCTAAGAACACTAGTTTTATAGCTTTAATATAAAATTTTTAGTAATCGTAGATGGTCCAAGCTACAGTTAATATCGAAAAGAATACGAAGCCAAATTATGAAAGTTGAAAAATGCCCTCTGATATACTCCTACATATACTCCCTACCAGCAGCACTTACACAATCAAGCAAACAAAGCGGCATAGTTCATGAGTATATGGCGCAATCACTACATGAGCTCATCCAAAAAACGCCACATGCTTGCCATTTAAAATACTCTAGAAACACTATTTTGGAATGAAGCTCACTTTTCTATGAGACTTTTTGGATTCTTTTTTCATTGGATTTCTGTGATAAAATTTTGTTCGCAACTCAAATTCCTGTTTTCTGGCCAATTTTTGGTCATTTTCCCAGAAAACAGAAAACAGAAAAATTTTGCCCAAAATTGCCAGAAAATCAGAAAACAGAAAATAGAAATTCCGCCCATCCCTGGTGTGGACATCCGATCTACCTCTTGTACACCCGCGATGGCACTCCAGTTAAGGGGATCGTGGTGCAGTGGATAGTGGCGTTGCTTCGTGCGAGGGAGCTCGGGGGCTCGAGTACCTGTGTTTTGGCATTTCTGCATTTCAACTGACTATTTGAGATTTGAGGGGTTTTGACGTCTACACAATTTTGAATCGTCCTTTGACAAGAGCGAGCACTAGCAGCTTGGACGACACACACGCTGAAGTCCTTCCCTAGCCTGGTTCTGCACTGCACAAACGGCGCCTCACCCGACGCCTAAGGTTACGGTGTAGATTTTGTGCCCGCATGGCACCATAATATTTGTCCCCCAGAACCATACTGTTGGTCTATGTTTAGATGCTTAAACGTGATAACCTATACAGTACCGGACGCGTCTTTTGAATAGACGCCGAAAAAACCGCACTTTTGCGGTGTTTGCGTCTTTTTGCTATAACTCGCCCAAAATTCATCCTTTGGAAAAACAAAGAGTATACTTGAGCTCAGGAAATCGAGCCCTATCGTTTGGTATATACACTTCATATGAAAGATCAAAAATGGCCAAAATTGAAAACTTGCGCTCCATTGAGAAGGCCGGCCGCGGACGAGTTGTCGGCCACAAGGCGTTAAAAACCGTTGCATGCTCGCAGTTCCTCTAATTTGAGGTGCTTTGAGAAACGGATGGCACCGTTCGATTCATCTCCTCGAGATCCACGCAACCATATATACAACTTCGCCAAACCACCGCATTTTCACAATGGGTGGTCAAAATTGACTGGAGCAACATTTTGCTATTGGAGAAGCTTATACTCCAGGATTTGCATGTTCTCGGAACATTTCAAGCATGGCGTAAAGTGTTTTATCATGCCAGGAATCTTCTGAGAGTGCGCCATGCACAATGCAAGTAGGATCGAACCTATCAATCGAGGGGGGACAGTTTGTAGAGTGAGCATTTAGGGAGATTTATGAGAAATTCTCAGCCGCCCTACTCAGGAATTGCTATACTCTGCTCCGGCTAGACTTTCTAGTGCGCTGTGCACAATGTATACAGGATCGAACCTATCAATCGACTGGGCGCGACAGCTCGCAAATTGTACGCGCGAGCGTGTTCGGAGCGCGATAACTCTGTCAGCCCCCAATATTTCTGGCTGGAACGTGTGGATTCCGCAGGCAGTAATAAAGGATAGAGGATAAAGGACGGCGTTGCTCAATCCCTTTTGGGATGCGCCAGCGCATTCTACTTCTACGGGATGTCGTGGAGGCGACATGAATGCGTATTTGGCCATACAATGACTTGCGGTGGCCAGCCGATGAACAAGTCAGCGCTTTATCCTTCCCAGACAATTCTGGTACCAATTCACCAACCCCGGAGGGATGGAAGGCTTGGTTGGCCTGGGCGGGAAATCCGAACAAGGAACCTGGTATCGGGTGCACGCGACAGTGGCGCCTCCTCCGACTGCGCTCCACGCGCCCACAGGCAGTAATATGCTCTAGTAAAGCGCCAAAGCATAGCGAATTATCTTACGAACTGGCAAGGTTACGGCGGCGCGAAAATGCAGTTGGGCATGTGTGACACGATTTTTTCAGAATTCGGACGACCGCTGCGGGTACAAGAGGCGAGCTAACAGCATGCAAACTCGCGGATGAGCAAAGCACCAAAGGCACTTTACGATGATCTGCTCCTAACTCTCCAGCTGCCTAAACTGCCTTAGCCCCATCTGCCATTTTAGAGCGACGGAGGGCAGCGGTGAAGATTCTTCCGTCCTTACTCGCCTATGTTCCAGTTTTCGAGCCCCAGCTTGTAACTATTCTGTTCAGCTCGAAAAGCCCTATCGAACGGTGTCAATTTCGACCAATTTTGAAAACATCGATTTTGACAGTTTCTCATCGAAGACGGCCTCTAGGCCGCGCCAGATGGACGATGACGTCATCGAAAATCGATGTTTCCGAAATTAGCCGAGTTTGACACCGTTTCATAGAGCTTCTCCTGCTAAATTGAACGTTGTTACTATGAGTGGTGAGAACTGTTATCTGGGCGAGTAAGAGCACGGAGAACATAGACCGTTGTTGTGGTAAACGCGCGGGCGTGTTCGGAGCGCGATAACTCTGTCACGTTTGAATCTTTCGGGCAGCAAGTTGTGGATTTTGTAAGCAGTAGAAGGCTCAATAGGTGCGTTGAAACACAGCAATGTAGCTTATGAATGGACAAAGTTACGGCGGTGCGAAAATGCAGTTTAGCCTTGTGTGACACGATTTTTTTTCCGATTTCAGTCGACCACTGTAGGAACACGCGATCAGCTAGCGCCCTACGAATGCGTGGGCTAGCAACTCAGCTAAGGTACTTTTCGATGAAGTGCTCATAACTCTCCAGCTGCCTAACCTGCCTTAGTCCCAGCTGCCATTTTAGAGCGGCGGACGGCAGCGGTGAAGATTCTCCGCCCTTACTCGCCCAAATTTGAGTTTTTAACACAACAGATAAAACCGTTCTGTTCAGCTCGAAAAGCTCTATCGAACGGTATTAATCTCGGCTAATTCCGGGAAAATATTTTGACAATTTCCCTCGTAGAGGAGGGGCTCTTCGACGAGCCTGCCCATACGATGACGTCATCGAAAGTCGACGATTCCGAATATGGCCAAGTTTGCTTGCCCAATCCTCGTCCAAAATCGTCTAGGGGGTTATTTGGGGCGCTGATTACGAATCCGACGTCCGTTTTTGAAAATTCCGCCGATGCGCTCAGAGCACGTCCGTGCGTCAAATTTAGCACAACAACGGTCGTTGTTCTCCGCGCTCTTAATCGCCCAGATTACAGTTTTGCTGCTCTCAGTAACACCACTCAATTCACCACCAAAAGCTCTATCGAACGGTATCAGACTTGACCGGATCAAAAATATCGATTTTCGATGGCGTCATTGTCCTTCTGCCGCGGCCTTGAGCCGCCTCGCCTTTGATGCGAAATTGTCAAAAAGTCGATATTCCCAGAATTGGTCAAAAATATCGATTT